>BROJ01000025.1:0-426648 GCA_026008555.1 Fistulifera pelliculosa
AAAATGACTAGTGAGGCAATACAACGGATGGTTGTCACCCTGACCGAGAGATGAAATCTTAAAACAAAGGTGTTGCTGGTCAGCGTCGATTGGTTGGCTTCAGGAAAATCTAAACCAGGAGGATCGTTTCCTTGAAGTAACCCTAACAGTAATCTTAACTCTAACCCTAAGAATATCAATATAGGTTGTCTACACTTGTCTCTGAAAGCATGGACTAGTGACGCACTACCTCAGGATGATTGTCACCCGACCCTCGAGACCTCGAGACGAGCTGGAAAAGGAACTGGCCAACTTGGGACGTAGCAACCACAGCCCTCGAATCGGCTCTGGGTGACATGGTGGACCTGCAGAGGCGCAACGACGAGCTGGAATCGGCCTAACCCTTCTCGAGGTTGTGGGAGCCAGCTCAGCGCAAGAGACACACCACATATTTCAGGAGCCTAATGACGAAGCAGCTTTCCTGAAGTCTTTGGAAACTCACGCTGTCGCGTGCATATGACCGGCAGAAGTTCAACGAGTTTGCGGAAAGTCAGGATGAGAATGCAAACCAGTTGGCTGACTCGGTGCTTTGTATTGAGGAGCTGGAAGAAGAAGTCAGGATGAGAATGCCAAGCAGTTGGCTGACTCGGTGCCGGATTGAGGAGCTGGAAGAGGAACTGGGCGACTTGGGACGATGCAACCACGAGCTCAATCGGCTCTAGGTGACATGGTGGACCTGCAGAGGCGCAACGACGCAGCTGGAATTGGGTAGCCTTACCCTTCTCGAGGTTGTGGGAGCGCTCAGCGCAAGAGACACACCGCATTACATATTTCAGGACCCTAATGACAAGCAGCTTTCCTGAAGTCTTGGAAACTCCACGCTGTAGCGCGATGCGAAGGCGACCGGCAATCAGGATGAGAATGCAAACCAGTTGGCTGACTTCGGTGCTTTGTATTGAGCTGGAAGAAGAAGTCAGGATGAGAATGCCAAGCAGTTGACTGACTCGGTGCCGGATTGAGGAGCTGGAAGAGGAACTGGCCACCGGCTTCGGCTGTAGCAACGACGTAGCTTCAATGAATCGGTCGGCTCTGGGTGACATGGTGGACCTGCAGAGGCGCAACGACGAGCTGGAATTGGCCTTACCCTTCTCGAGGTTGTGGGAGCTCAGCGAAGAGACACCGTGCATATTTCAGACCCTAATGACGGCAGCTTTCCTGAAGTCTTTGAAATCACCTTGGTCGCGGCATATGACCGGCAGAAGTTCAACGAGTTTGCGGAAAGTCAGGATGAGAATGCAAACCGAGTCTTCTTCGGCGAAAAAAGACTTGCCGTTCGACTGGTGGATCGGGACCGGTCTGTCGGTAACTGTCACAACTGTTGTTTGGTGTTGTGTGGGAAATACAGGTGACATCATTGGCATTCGCTTCTGCTTCTGCTTCTGCAGCCGACCGAAAGTGGTCGCGCAGGCATATTCTTTAAAGGGAAGTTGAAGTGTTTCAGAGGTTTGTAATCCTATCGCATATTTCAGGACCCTAATGACGAAGCAGCTTTCCTGAAGTCTTTGGAAACTCGCGTGGTATGTGACATATGACCGGCAGAAGTTCAACGAGTTTGCGGAAAGTCAGGATGAGAATGCAAACCAGTTGGCTGACTCGGTGCCGTATTGAGGAGCTGGAAGAGGAAGTCGAGAATGAAATGCAAACCAGTTGGCTAGCGGGACGCGGTGCCCGTATTGAGAGAGCTGCGAAGAACTGGCCGACTTGGGACGTAGCAACGACGAGCTCGAATCGGCTCTGGGTGACATGGTGGACCTGCTGGGTGGCCTCAAGACTCGCAACAACGAGCTCAAATCGGCTCTGGGTGACATGGCGGACCTGCAAAGCGTCGAAAATGATGAGCTTGAATTAACTCTCGGGTGACATGAAGGGCCTGCAGCGTCGAAATGACCGAAATGACGAGCTTGAATCGCTCTGGGTGCCATGGCGGACCTCAAGACTCGCAGCGACAAGCTCGAATTGACTCTGGGTGACATGGCATATAAATAAAGGTCGTCACACACATGCAAAATGACTATGAATGTGAGGCACTACAACAGGATGATTGTCACCTGACCTTCGAGATGAAATCTTAAAACAAAGGGGGGCAGATGGGCTGGGCGCCAGGATGGCAGTAGGGCAGGAGGTAAGAGGACTCTAAATCTTTGCAAAATCATCCATTTCAGTTGTTTCGAACTTTCGAAATGTAAGCTGTCTCAACAGCATTCATTATACCTATCAGACTCCACCAAACCTAAAAAGCTCTCGCTTTATGTCCACAAGATTTTTTCTCATGTTGCATTTTGAAAGCTCACCTCTCGAACTCACTACATTGTTGCAAAATCATCCATTTCAGTCCGTTCTTTGAAAACTTTCAACATGTAAGCTGTCTCAACAGCATTCATACTACCTGCCATATCTCCATCGAACCTAAAAATTCTTGCTTTACCTCCACGAGACTTTTCTTTCATGTCACGTATCAAAATTGCACCTCTTGAACTCACTAAATCATTTCAAATTTTTCCAATTAGTTGTGCAATAGTGTGATGTGTCATAAGAAGCACCTGTTCAACTGTCTGCAAGTGCCTATGATGTGTTTATCCGAGTTATCTAAAAGACCACACCAAAATTTGGAGAGCATGAGATAAGGAGATCAGGAGAGTATTTTTATTTTTTTTTTTTCACAATGATTTATATAGTTAATCTAAACTATACCGGCTAGAAGCCTACCGTGTGGAACCCTAGAGTTTTCACTACGTTTTGCCAACCCGAAGTTGGTCTAGTTTTGGTCGAGCGATACGTCGGATTGTCCTCTGAAATATCGCTCATGTTTGTTGTTTCATCCTCCTCGTCATCGTCAAACCAGTCTTGGTCATAGATCTCTCTAGCAATCAGTATCGCATGGATCCAAGCTCTCCGGTCCGTGATTGAGCTGTCGAGGACTTGTTGTATTGGGTGTCGAAGCAAATACTTATCTCTAGGCAGAAGCGTCACTTTTTCAGCGGCTGAGTGGCTCCGTGGGTTGCCATCGTTATCGGCTGTTTGTTGGCTTCCTGAAGGGTGGGCTTTATGGAGCTTTGCTAGTCGTTCTGGCGGGGCCTTTGGTCGTCGACTTAGTCGCAGTCGTTGCACGGGTTTGCTTTCTCCCGGTTAACGTGGTGAGGCGCGAAGCGAGGCGGGCGGGTAACGTTGTTGGAGGACGGCATGCTGGGATCAGGTGGCTTTGGGGGCAAGAAAGGGAATGCGATTGTATTGGTCTTTGAGGTTTCATCAAGTGAGCCATGGTGGTAGGATCCGGTGGGAGCCAAGCGGCAAAGCCGACCCTTTGCAGGGCCGGAGGAGAAGTGGCTGTGCTCGAGGTTGTGTTGTGTTTACGAGAAACAGGAGAACTTGTGTACCGTGCAGGGTCGACGACCTAAGTGGTGCCGGGACCGGGTTGCTTACTTAGCGAAAAGTGACTCTCCTTGACTGTTTGCCGGGTCCAAAATCTGACCGGAGTTTCGCGGACCGAGCAGGCAACAGCGACGATGGCGAAAAACCAAACTTACGCAGCCCGTCGATTTACAAAACAAAACTCCTTGTCAATGTAAATGGATTGGTGTTGATGTGGAAGTTGAAAACAGAATGGAAAACGAATGAAAATTGATTTCACTAGAGGTCCGTAAAGTTTAAGATCCGGGTTTTAAATGTTTTAATGGTAGGATTTCTACATACGTGGTTTCGATTCGACTCTTCCCAGAAAAGTGGAGATCAGGAGAGTAAAAGGGCAGGAGGGCAGGAGAGCAGGAGACTCAGCAGACTTGTCTCATCTTAAAAAAGATTGAAAGTAACGACAGTAAAGAACAAGAGCTGTACAGGAGAGGTGTTTGCAAACCAATTCATGTTTTGTTCACATTCTGAGCCTACAAACTGAAAAGGATGTATCCCAAATCAACCAAACTTGGAGCACAATCATGTCAAATGTGCACCTCTCGAAGTCACTCACATTCTGAGCCTACAAACTGAAAAGGATGTATCCCAAAATCAACCAAACTTGGAGCACAATCATGTCAAATGTGCATCTCTCGAAGTCACTCAAATGTTGCAAATTGATCCACTTAAGCCCATTCTCCGATTTTTTTGACACGTAAGCTGTCTCATCAACATCCTGGCATGACACTGAAGGTAGTGTCATACCACTTGACGACACTTTGATAAAACAAATGGTACTCATGGAGGTAACGCTCATACTCGTCCCATGACGCAAAGCCGGGAGGAACAAATCCAAGGCTCTTGAGGAATGGAAGTAGACCAGTTGAGAACGCTGTCCAACGTGCAGGATGACATGTGGCTCCCAAATAATTTGACTGCAAAACACCGTACAAAGAATTTCTTTACACCTGGAATCTAGTTCATCTCTAATTATAGAGATGTGGCTCCCAAATAATTTGACTGCAAAACACCGTACGGCAAAAAATCGGGCTGCGGCTGAGACACTGGCGGCGGAAAGACCGCGTGTGCTTCTAACCTGCTCGTAAAATGGGCGACCTCTCGACGATGGATTTTGATTGACACCATTACCAGGTATATTCAATCATTCAATCATTCACTTCCAAATAAACAAACAAGAAACAAAAGAATGCATCAATCTGTTTTGTTGATCACTTTATCATTTATTATTAATGCTCACGGGCTGCTGCTTCCGCAAAATGCACAGAAACGAAGCGCTCTAACGGCCGAAATTGGGCATCATTCGAGGCGGCGTTTGTTGACTTGGTTGCCTTCGGCTGCTGCTTTGTTACTGCGGGTTCGCTCATTGCTTCAGCTGCGGCAGAAGAGACTACTTTATCAGCTCTTGACATGAAAGAATTTGTTGATCCGGTTGGTCTTTTTACATTCAAGTACCCAGTTCCTTTTATACATTGCGTCGATCTTCCAAGGGCGACTTGCCCGACGGCAAAGGACAAGGCCGTCGAGGTTCGAGTATCTTTACGGCGGGGAACATGGCGAAAGCCGAAGTCATTGCTGTTGAGCGGTACGTCAAAACAGAGAAGCAATTATGTGTTTGTTTATTTTATTATAATCTCACAACTCTCTTGACTCTTCAGATTCCCGACCAAGTTATTGTTGGAAGAAAACGGCATTGAAGCCACGGGCGACTTGACCACATTTCCTGCTTTAGGTGAATCCAGCGCAGTGGCTAGTTTAGTTGTGGCCCGACGAGAAAAGGTTCCGCCACCGCCAATACACAAATAATTCCGGATTCCTTGTTGATGAGTCAAGACGGAAAGGAATTGCGATTTCGATTGCGAACGGAGATTGAAGTGCAAAAACCGGAATTGTTAATGGAACAGTATGGTGTGTCGGCCTTGTATCGCATTACTTCCGCGAAAGCATCTTTGCGTTCGAACGATGGATATTTGGTCGCAGTGTTTGCGAGTGGTCTGGAACGAGATTACATGGGGCCGGATGGAGTTGCTTTGGAACAATCCGTGTCGAGTTTTGAAGTTGTGGATCGGGCTGGATTGGAAGCTATTTGATTGAATTGAAGTAATAAAAACAAGTTAACATGAAAGCACTAGAATCATCAATGGGTTTGTCAATCGGCTTAGTTTTGTTTCGATTTTAGCTAATGCAAGAATTATATTCGCAACGACCGAATACCACTTTGTCATCGCTTTTATCGTACTCAAGCTAAAGTAAAAGAACAACAAACTCATGCAAGCAGCAACACTTGTCGATACCCACATGCTCATCACGGAGACGAACTCGACGGCGATCCGCCTGGAGACACGACAGGAGCACTTCCAGGTACACGATCCGCATCGGTACAGCCAAAATCAAACCATCGGCCCCGGCCGTTTGATTATCGCAAGTCAAAGCCCCACAGCTTCCACTGTATTCACACTGACTGATAAAGACTCCTCCACAAAAGTTGTAGCAATCGTGTTGCCGATTCGGACTGACGCGGGCCATGAGTTCGCCGCAGAATTCTTTGTTTTGGACTTCGGGACAGACTTGTGGGACGGGTGCAGCGGTAGGCGGTGCCGTTGTTGGAGCAGCGGTTGATGATTGTGGACAGGAGAGCCGTCGGTGGCTGTGCAAGTGCAATTCGCCGTGCATGTGACCAAGCAGACATCTCCCGTGCATGGGCCCAGTGACATGGTATCCGTGGAAGCATCGAGCGCGGCCCAAGCGGTCCCTTCGACCGTAGCCGTCGGTTGCCCGCCTTGAAATCCACAGATTCGAAATTATCTTCGCGAAATACGCAACGGGCTCCGTCGAAAATGCATTCAAAAGATGCACCGTTTACGACATCAAAGTAATTGTTGCGACCAAGAATCGTTTCGTCAGCTGTCGTTGCAGCAAGCGAGAGAAACAGAGCCAGGCAAATTGTTTTCATCTTGTTGAAAGATAGGATAGAAAGATACTGATTCGGAAAGGGAAGAAAGGCGGTCTGAGTAGAAACGAATCAAGGCGTTGTTGTTATTATTTGTTGCATGTTGGTTGGAAGTTGGAAGGTCATCGATCTTGCCAACAAAGAGACATTGGCTTTTTTGACGTGCCTCATTTTTCGCGGAATGACCTTGAAAAGATGCTGTTTCGGTATTATCGAGCTGAGTACCGGACACGAAAAAATCTTGTACTGTAGTACCGTATAGCTCACGTCAACGATCAACGAACCACTGGTCGTTTGTTGTCCTCGTTTTTACTTAACGATTTTGCTACCGATGTGACAAACGTGAGAAACACCACACAACCGGGAAACCAACAAAAAGTAAAAAAGGATCGATGGATTTTGTGACAAGTAAAAGTGACAACCCTCATTTCCTTTAACCGCAACCCAAACAAATAGCAAGAAAGAAGTCAATCATGACAACGCTGCTGCTGACAGAAGCAGAAGAAGCATCAAAGAAAGGTCTAAGAATTGCTTGTCTGCTTCCGTCGGTCACGAACATTTGTGTTGCGTTGGGTCTATCAAAACAGATTGTTGGCATAACGCATGAGTGTCACTTTGTTTCTTCTTCTTTTGATCACAAAATACACATTTTAACACGCTATGGTTTGCAAGCCGCTGACAAGAGTCAAATGGAAATTCATGTACGTGTTCAGCAGCAACAGACATGTCGCAAGCCAAAGGACGATGCGACTCTTTCGACGGTGAATGAAAGTATCCCTTCTGCATACCCCATTGACGTGACACATGCGATGGTGATGCAGAATCAATATATTAATGAACCCAAAATCTGTCAATGAAAACGAATAATTTGATAACTTTTCCGATGGTCCTCCTGTCCCGTGCTAGACTCGTTGTGATCTTCTTTGTCGATAGCGAACTACGATATCGTGCCATGTAAACTGGCTTTTTTCAATGGCATCTCGTTCGACCAGGACAACCTCAAAACACGCACAAAATGCAAACGAAAGACTCGCACCTTAATATTCTCATTAATTATTATTAGAGAATCAAATCACCATGGTCCGTTCCATTGGCTGCTGGATGCCTCGACAATCGTTCCGGAACTTGGTTGCCCGTGCTCTCCAAATAAGTCTTCAATGCCGCCATGATACCCGCATCCTCCTCGGTAATGAACGACGTGGCCAAACCTTGCTTGCCAGCACGACCTGTACGGCCGATGCGATGCGTATAGTTCTCAATGCTGCGCGAGGGCAAGTCGTAGTTGATGACATGAGCGACATCGGGGACGTCGAGACCACGACCGGCAACATCAGTGGCCACCATGACGACGCCTCCACGACGAAATGTGGCCAGACTCTCTTCACGTTGTTCTTGCGTCTTTCCACCGTGCAGAACGACCACTTGTCGTCCCGCACGCTCGGCGACGCGTCCAACATGCTCCGCGTGTTTCTTTTCATTGACAAAGACAATAATCTTGTCATGGAGAAAGCGAGGATTGCTGATTTGTTGCATCAATGCCTTTTCTTTCAGAGCCGGAGACGCCAGCCAAACGAGCTCTTGCACGATACGAGTTTTTACCCGACTTTTGATCACCAATGCTGACGACTGCTGGATAGCGCAAGTAGGCCTTGGCAATCTTTTCGACCTCGGGCGGCATGGTGGCACTAAACATGGCCGTAATGCGATAGCGGGCGACGGCGTTTTGATTCTGCAAATCTTCTTGTTCTTGTTGATATGCTCTCAATTCATCATCAGCCGACTTTAACATGCCTCCCATACTATCCAGAATGGATTGAACCTGCGGTAAGAATCCCATATCCACCATTCGATCGGCTTCATCGAGCACAACATAACAGCATTGATTCAACACCAAGTACGCCATTTCAATACAATCATTGAGTCGACCTGGAGTTCCGACCACAATGTGAACACCTTTGCGAACTTGCTGCGCTTGTTGTTGAATCGCTTGTCCTCCGACAATCGGGCAGGCAATGAGGCTGGGCGAAAGACTCAGAAGTTTGCGAAACTCGCCGTCAATTTGCAAGGCCAACTCGCGTGTCGGTGCCAAGACCAGTGCCAAGGGTCCTTCGTTGCAACTCGTTGTAATACAGTCGTCGGCAATTGCATCAGATAGTGACAGAGCGGAACACCAAACGCAACAGTCTTTCCACTTCCCGTCTCGGCAATACCGATCATGTCTCGACGCTGCAAGCCTACGGGGATCGCTTGTCGCTGGATGGGAGAAGGCTCTTTGAATTTCATCACGTCGTACAGTGCTTGAATGAGCAGTGGATGGATGGAAGGTAGACCTGGCGGGGTCTCTTGAAAGGACCGCAACGGCGGCGGTGCTTGGCCTCCTCGTACATGAATTTCATAGTTCTCTCTTAGAATTCTCCAATCTCGACTCGTCATTTGCGCCAATGGTTTGACCATGGCCGATTCTCGATTCACAATTTCTTTTCGAGTATTTTGGACTTTTGTTGCGTATTGGTTGCGTCGCAGAAGGAATGGCGTACAACGGATCGTCTTGTTCAAAGGTATCCTCCGTATCATCCCATTGAAATTTGAACATGGATCTCTTTTCGTTCCTCGCTGCTGCTTTTGTTTTGATTCTTTTCCTGAGCATATACTTGATCTTCCTTGACACCGAGATAAGTTTCCTGTATAACTGCGCGCTGTTTTTGTGTCAAATGGCTGTTAATAGCCGTCGCTTTTTTGGCAACAGAGTCGGACGTCTTTGATTTTTCATCACTACAGAAGTCTTCTCTTTTGCTGCTAACTGCTGTTGCTGCTTTCGTTCTCGTTTCGGGACAAATATTACTTTCCTATTTTTGTTATTATTCGAATTCAACGCATTGACTTTTGGCACTTCATATTGTTGTTGTCGCTCCAATTGTTTTTGCCGCAAAGCGCGTTCAATGGCTCTTTGTTCGGCACGTTCTTCGGCGCGTTCCGCGGCTTGTGCAGCTGCCAGTGCTTCCTTCTTTTCGGATTCGGATAATCCTTCTAAAAGCAAGGGGTCTAGGAGTGTTTCGGATTGCATTGTTGCTCGTATTGTTGGGGATTGACTTACTGGTAATGCACGCAAAATGAAATAATAAGCATTAATGGTACGGATTACGGTTTTGCGGAAGACGAGCAAGACGTGGTTTGGTTTTGAGTTGCGCGGCCGCGCGGAAAATTATTCACAGATAGCTTTTTCGCATCGTACTGGTTATACATCGACAATAGCCTAAAGGGTACTACCGACACTGACGTTTTTTGGACGCGAAAGTGACTTCTTTTGTTTCGCAAATAAAATCTGGGTGACATCTCAACATCATCGCATCGCCGTCCATTTTATGCTCAACGGACCGACCGAAACTTGTGTTTGTTTATTTATTATCATCATTCTCAAGAAATGCAAGCATGACGCCTTATAAAATGCGTTACAAATATCTTGCATTCTTCCTTTCGGTCGTTTGCGTAAGCGGCTTTACGTCGTCGTCGTCGATAACGAAGAATCAGCGACAAGGACAATGGAGTCTGCCAACCTACTTGTCTTCCTCGACGAACCGCAACTCGAATTATCAAAGTTCTTCGAATGAACGACCCCACAAGTGGCTTTGCTGCTGCATCAAAAAGTGGATCCCATGACGGCTCTCAGTTTGCTCTCGTCACAAGGATATCAAGTGACGGCATTCTATCTGCAAACATTTAACAATGTGCTTGACAATTCTGAACAAGCTTCTTTGGAACAACTTTGCGCCGACTACGGAGTTCCGGTGCAAGTCATGAATACGCCTCCTTCTTTTCTAGTCAAAACTCGGAGTATGTGTTGAGCGATGCGCGCGAGAAGATCAAACTGTTTCAGCAAAACGGATATGATTTTGATTATGTCGCTACGTGGTGTCAAGTGGCGGTGCAATTGGAAGAACGAGGAAATGGAATGCAACTAATGCAGCCTTTGGATGACTCGAGCGGCGAGTCATTCTTGTTGTGTATGTTAAACAGAGATCAGTTGAATACTTTGGTTCCCAAGCAGTCGAACGATTCCTCGTCGCGGAATTCTGCGTCGTCGTCCTCGTCGAAGCAAGAAAAGAATATCTTTGGTCAAATTGTTGACTTTTCGTACCAAAGGAGAAGAATGATTATTCGAGTAATGAGAAGATAGATGTACAGCTACAAAGTTCCTCGCAGCAATCCGACGCGAATGAATACGAGGAGGAGCAACGCATGGGCCGATTCGACGACGACGAACCGTCTGCTCGCGCCGACATGAATCGAATGGGCCCTCCTCAATCAGCAGCAACTCGACCCGAGCAGTCAGCGCCACCACAGCAACCAAGATCTTTCGATACTACGAAGACGTCCTTTTCACGACCGCAGCCTCTGGATCCTCTTTTGGGAGCGTCTCAAGCCGATTCCAGTGCACGATCATCTTGGCGAGCCAGTCAGGCGCCGCCTTCATCGCTTGGGCCGGATTCTTTGACAGGCTCCACTCAAACGGCGAGTCGAGGACCTCCAGTCGATCCGTGGCGATCGCAACAACGACCAAGCACTCAACAGGTTCCAATGGATGCTGCATCTAGTAGAGCATCGAGTAACTGGGGAACTCGTGACACAGACTGTTGGAGTCAACTCAATGCCATATTCACCTGGCAATACTGTAGCACCGTCGTCGTGGAAGACCCAAGTCGAAGATCGTGGACAGGGATTTTACGGAGCCAAACGCGTCGACGATGGCGGGGCGTCCATTTTAGCGTCACCGAGAACACGCGATAGCGTACCACAATCCTGGAAAGATATGACGCCCAAAAAACGACCCGAACCTTTGCAGCCTATCGATCCTCCTCGAAATGAGGCAATGTCGGCATGGACTGGATCAACGGCATCTACTAGAAGCAGACCACAAAATCCTCAGCGCCCATTTCTGATGTGTTGGGTTCTCCGTGGTCGACCGACACGAGATCGAATACAGAGCGCCGACCGGAACCATTGCAGCCACTGGACCCTCCTCCCAATGAAAAGTGTCAACATGGACGGGATCGACGTATTCAACATCGAGCAGGACCGCAATACAACAAGACCCTTGCAGCCTTCTGATCCTCCGCCAAATGAAAAAGTGGCAACATGGACTGGGTCCACCCCGGGAGGAGTAGCGAGACCAGCGCGAACGCTTTTGTTGCGAGAACACCTGTTAGCACAGAACTTCAAACGCTTGGAAGGTCTGACAGCAGAACCAGAAATAGTGAAAAACGGGCGGCGTTTCAACAATCAAGAAACGCCAACGACGACCGTCGAACCGACAGACCTGGAATGGACGAGTCTTCTCGAGGTTCGTGGGCTGCTCCGCCAGCTCAAAATACTGGGCGCAATCAGCAAGCTGAAGGAGAAAGTGATTATAGACGCCAGGCCAATTTGAGCCCACCACCGCAGAGAGGTGAGAACATGCAATTTGCATCAATGGGCACTTCCATTCCTGGAGCGGGAAGCGCAAAGTCTGCAGTAAAGAAGAAAGAATGGAGTCCAATATCCGATTCGGGCGGAGGCAACCAATCAAATGCGCCGGGGTCCGCTCCGCCTTTTGCCGTATGGGATCCGACGAGCGCATCGTCGCAATCGGCTCCTTCATCAAGTCCGCCATCTTCGTCTCCCTCGGATAGACTTTCGCGTCTCGATCGTTTGAATTCGCCATCGAGCTCGCCTAAGTTTGCGGATGGCGCCAAAGTGGACCCTCCGCTGGCAGAGCTCCGTGGGACAATTGGACGCCGCCGCAGGATGTACAGAATACACAATCGAGATCATCTGAGCCGCCTTCTACTATTGGTACTTCGATTCCCGGGGCCGGAAGTGCAAAGCCCGAGGTGAAGAAAAAATGGGATGCAGCTTCCAGTTCGAGCTCGAATACGTCCGGGTCTGCACCACCCTTTGCCATTTGGGATCCGACGAGTGCATCGACGCAACAATCTTCTACGCAAAGTCCACCATCATCGTCGCCATCGGACAGACTGTCACGTCTTGATCGATTGTCTTCGCCGTCGATCGCGCCCAAGTTTGCGGACGGTGCGCAGGTGGACGCCTCTGCAAGCAAAGCTCCGTGGGACAATTGGACACCGCCTCCGCAGACACAGAACACGGCAAACCGAATGTCAGGGTCTTCGCAAACGCTTCCATCAATGAGCACTTCTAATTCTGGTGCTCAAACCTCTGCGTCTATGGAAAAGAGTGGTCGAGGACAAGCTAGCGACCGAAACCAGTCGAGTGCGTCAGGGTCAGCAGCGCCATTTGCTAGTTGGGATACGACGGGTCCATCGGCATCTCTTCTGCCCGGAGCGTTACAAGATGCAGTGCAAGACGCCTATGCTTATTTTTCTCAAATGCCGCCTCAACAAGTTAAAAGCGATTTGATGCAACGAGGTGAATGGTATGAGCTGGAACAGTTTCCATCGGACGTTTTGGTTACACCTAGAATGCCAGTAGAGGGTTGCTCATCCCGCGTTACTATTCAAACCGGGCTGTATCAAGAGAACGGAGATTGGGTCGTCTACCGGTTTCAGGCCGAAACAGACGCTACTGTACTCTGTGGTTTGATTCAAATTCTCTCCGATATTACTCAAGAGGTCCCTATTAGTGAGGTGATGAGTCTATCTCCTAATAATATTGTCAGCGCAATGGGATTGCAATCTGCATTAAGTCAGAGAAAGCAATGCGATGTCTGCAATATGGAATGCCCTGCAGCAGCAAATTCGTAGCACACTTTTGGCAACACTCAAAACAACATCTATCCGGACGATGAGCCGTCAACTATGGGCACCTCGATTCCGGGGCCGGAAGCGCAAAACCTGCTGTGAAAAGGGTTGGGGTCCGGGATCCAGTTCGGGCGGCAGCAGCCAATCGAATACATCGGGGTCTACTCCACCGTTTGCTATTTGGGATCCAACTAGCGCATCGACGCAATCATCTTCTGTATTCAATCCACCATCGTCTTCTCCTTCCGATAGACTTTCTCGGCTTGATCGATTGTCGTCGCCGTCGAGTGCGCCCAAGTTTGCGGACGGTGCGCAGGTGGACGCCTCTGCTAGCAAAGCTCCGTGGGACAACTGGGCACCGCCTCCGCAGACACAGAACACGAGAAATCAGCAAGCATCGTCATCTTCGAATTCGGGAGGCGGACAGGTAATGGAACAGGGTAGAGGAGATCCGAGTCAAATCGTAATAATGAAAGGGAACCGAGCAACGGTCGGAACCAGCCTGCTTGGAGTACGTCAAATGACGGAGAATCCAGTCGAAGGCGCAATCAGAATAGGGGACAAGACAGTGCTTGGACAGGACCCACGGAGTTTGATCCGAATAAGCCATCTGTCGGGGCATCTATTCCAGGAGCAGGTGAATCAAAACCAGAGGTCAACTCTAACTGGCAGCCGAATCGAGGAAGGTCCGAGTCAAATCGTAATCCAGAAAGTAATTCTGACAATCTGAGCCAACCCCGTGGAATACTTGGAATTCTCCTCAAGGACAAGATAACGCGACACAGGAATGGAACCCCAAAGACAATCAGAGCGCAGAACAGGACGGCGGCTGGAGACGCCAAAACGAATCCGAGCAGCAGCGACGAGGAAGATCCGAGGCAAATAGCAATCGAGGAAGCGAATCAAACCAGCCCCCATGGAATACTTGGAGCAAGATCAAAATAATGCGGACGAATTCAATCGAAGGCGCAATCAGAGTAGAGGACGAGATAGTGCTTGGACAGGGCCCACCGACTTTGATCCAAACATGCCATCGGTTGGTGCATCGATTCCAGGTGCAGGCCAATCGAAATCAGATCCGAAGTCCGATTGGCAGCCGAGTCGAGGAAGTTCCGAATCCAGTCGCAACCAAGATAGTAATTCTAACAACGGTCTGAGCCAGTCCCCGCTGTGGAATGCTTGGACTCCTCCGCAAGCACAGGATAACTCTAGTTCCGATTCAAGTGAAAACGACCCAAGAAAGTATGGTATAGATATTCCTGACTTTGATCCTAACTTGCCTTCAGTTGCAACTGGCATCCCTGGAGCAGGCCAATCGAAACCAAAGGTGAAGAAAGGCTGGAGCCCTGGGGGCAAATAAGATTTCGTTGTAAAACAATTATCTCTAGTAATTTTGTGTTACATGGCGCATCTGTGGACCGAAATCAGGGTTTTTAGTCGAACGCTACCAAAGATACGTTCCGGTAGTGTTGTTTCGTCGTTGCCTTCGAGAAGAAACCCCATGTCGACAACAAGTGTTTTGGCGTAGCCCAGAGCTAGACGAATTACTCCAGTTGCCACTGCATTGTTTGCGCAGTCTATAATGACTTCAAAAAAGCGGTCGCTTCGGACATATATCTGGCGAAGCTTCTTTCCCAGCACGGCCGGAGTGGAGCCGACAGCTTTGCGCACCAAAAATTGCCTTGTACTATTTGCGGAATCAACTTAAACGTACGGTCTCGGAATTCGTCGGATTCGCCAAAGAAGAACTCGTTGCAAAGCTTTGAAGATGGTGTGCCGTCTTTCCCGTTAATAAGTGCCATGTCGTCGATTGCGTAATAGAAAACGCCATGGAAAAATGGAGGCCCAGGAATAACAATGTTCACCGCAAAACGAACGGGGCATATCACTCTTGTGGCCCTTCGCCTTGAGCTCCGCTTCTTTCGCAAGTGCCCTTTGCACACGCTCACGTGGATGCACACAGAATCCACTGTAAAGAGGCTGATCGACGGAAAGGATATCGACCGCAACCAAGCGCCCGATACTAGGACCGGCGTTTATCTTTTGCCCGTCGTTTTTGTAGTATTTACCACGAACTCGGAAAGAATTTGGGTCTGGCTCAGCCCAACTATCGGTTGTCAACGGTTTCGGTGTGCTGGCTAACCCTGTAAGATTGGATGCAGCCGGATATTCGTGTGTTGAAAATGCAAAATCGTAGTTCTGTAGATCACTTTGTAATTCATCTTCATCGTCTTCGTCAAGCTCGCCAGAGCGTACTTGAGCAATACCGTGGTGAGCAGCCGTATTGAAATTGAACATAGTAGTTGGTTCATCCTGCGCGCTTGGCACGAATCGGTCCATGTCAATCGCGTCTCGGATATCTACAAGTTGCGCAAGCACAGCTAGCCCGAATGCTTCTGCATAACTTTGCCACGAAAACACTGGAAGTGGTGTGGTTGGAACCCAACCACGCGGGTCGACCTGTACGAAAGCTGTGATTAGGCACTCGTTCGGGCTTAAAACTGTGCGACGGCCGGCATAAGCCCTCTTGTGTGGCGCTATAGTAAACACTTTGTGCATTTCTCCCCTCACGAACGATTCCTCCGGTGGACACTCTGAATGTTCAACAGACTCGTAACAGATAACGTAACTGCCATCTTCTTCGAGTCGCCAATATCGATACAAACAGAAATCGCGCGGTGCAGTCCATGATGGGAGCAAGAACAAAGGCGACAGCACCAAATGAACAATGTCCGTGTTGTCGTCGACAGATTCCACAATCCGAAACGTCAGCAAGCGCTCCGATCTATTTTCCAGCAATCGCTTCTGATCAAATGAAGCGACACAACCGAAGGACATGAGACACAGAAAAGCGTCAAGAGCAGATGTGCTCAACACCGTATGCGACTTGACGGGTGCGCATGCTTTGCCGTCGAACGAGATCATGTTGCGAATACAGGAGCGCATTTGCTGTGGCATCTCTGTACGTTCTTCACGATAAATGCGTAATGCCGAAAGACCCGAGAAGGAAGAAGACCAAATGCCATGCAAAGGACGCCATGTGGATTGATTCTGCAGTGACCACGCTTGATCTCTCCTACTTGACGGTTCTTTGGACGTTTGCAACAAAGCATGTCTAGCCTTGCGACCGTCCATTGCAAACAACTGCCCCCATGTCGACTTTTCGACGCAAAGGGATTCCTGCGATGCGATAAGGCACTTCCTCCACGCATTTGCCGTTTCATAGTCCGAACTAGCAATAACAATTTCCTTCTTCTTTTCCAGCGTCCCACCATCTCCGAGTCCCACGGCTGCGCTCCTCCACCCGCCGCAGCTGCTCCGACAAACACCAACCCTGCTGCTAAACCAATCCCAGCTGTAGCTACAGCTATCCCGGCAGTAGCTGCGGCCGCAGCCGCAATTTTCGTCCCTTGTAAAATGCGTTTCCGGCTCTTTCTAATTTTCAATTTTTTGTTCGCTCGATAATCGCGCAAGAGTTCCTCTTCTTGGGCATGTTGTTGCGTATCTATTACTTTCGGACCGTCTGTGTTGCGAATACTACGAGATGATCGCGACTTTGCTTGATTGTCTTGTCCAAACAGTTCACTTTCAGACTTGCCGGATCGTCTGCGGCGGCTTCGGGAAGATTTGGGCGAATTGGGAAGATCTAGACTTCCATCAAAGCTCGGAGTAGTCATTTCCAGTTCGACCGACGAATCATCACCATTGTCTTCGACTTCAGAAGAGGTCACGCGCAAACAATAAATGAGTTCCTTGTGTTTGTTGACAAAGAGTTCCGAGACCTCGCAATTCGACAGGTCAATTATTCCTTTCAGTTTTCCGTTTGTGAGCGAATAGTAGCGAAGTGAATTGTCTGCATAAAGCACAAAGCGACGGGGAATGTACGGTTCGAGCCAGTTTCTGCTTTTCTTGAGCATTTCTCCTTCAAATGGAGGAAGTGAGTCAGTCGTTGACCGCAAGCAACTACAATGCCAAACAGTCAATAGCGATGCTCCTTGCTTACCTTCCATGACAATATTGTCGTCGACTTCAAAGAGCTCTGACATTTTATAAACAATCGCACGCAAATAATTTAATACAACATGAAGGAAAAATGAAAATCTCCAAGCAACAATGGGAACATTGTCCTCACAATGCGAAAAGGAGACGAAACAGGCAGAAGCATCAAATAATAATGCAGCGAAAAGCTTCGCGCTGAACCTGTACACCGTTCTTATATCGTACCGGCTCTGTGTCCTGTATCTTCCACCACCTCCAGAAGTCCGGCCAGAGTTCGTCAATCGTGAACGGAACGAGTACTTCAAGCTCTACAGTCTAAAGCAATAAAAATATTAAGGTTATACTGGTATGCGCAATGCCGCGTTCGCTCTGTGCGGGATATTTTAACGGGGTACCCAGCAAAACAACGATACATCGTACCAGCTCTGTATCCTCTATAATTACACCGTTCTTATCTCGTACCGGCTCTGTGTCCTGCATGTTCAAAACATCGTCCACCTCATACATCGTACTGTAGCATCGCGTACAAAGTACAGCGCTAAATTCACCCGCAATTTACGACTTTCACACCTTTCGTCTTGCCCAAATAATAATTGAAAATTGAAACAGCAACAATAATAACAACAACTTCATACACAACAAGACGCCATCAACTATCAATTAGGAGTATTATTTATCGCGTTGAAAGTAGAAAATCGTCGCTGAGAACGGCTCCGGCTAAAAGCAATGTCTTGTAAAAGAAGAAACTGCGGAGGAACGCGAGCAGCATTCAATGGAGCTTCGAAAAGGCAGCAAGGGAGACTTTTTCGCTTGTTGAGATAAGGATATCGTCAGAATAGGAATCCACAGACTAGAGATGCACTCTTGTCGGTCGTCGGTCCGACAATCTGTCAATTACTTCGTGACGGCGGCAGGCGGAAACGTTATTATTTCATTTTCGGCTGTGTTTCTTTTTTTGGGTAGGAAGTTCACTACGCTGGATAAAGACTTTGAGCACTTTCCACAAAACGTTTCTCTTTCTATGGGCCTCTGTCTTCGTTCTCTCCTTCTTCTTCTTATTCTGATTGTTACATCCTCGACACTGCATCCTGCATCGTCATCGTGCCTTGTGAAAATATAAATGGATCGATGCAAACGAATGCGATATGCACAAACAGCCTTCGCTCGTAGTCGATAAGATTCGACGCGACAATACGGGGTTTCACAAAATTATCTGACATCATCATCACGGGGTAAAACGATTTGAGCGAGGAAAAATGATAGGATTTAGCTTTTAATAGCATCTTACTTTACTACATCCATTACACTACAAGTTAGTTTCTTGGCGGCATCATGTCCCTTGGCCGCATCGGATCATCGTAGCGACCATTACCCGGTCCGGGCCTTGACCAGGAGAGCGCCATCCGTTATCCCCTCTGTAATCATACCTTTCATCGCCAGGACGCCTTGGACCGTCACCACGATACTCGTAATAATCGGACGGACCTGGCGGGCCAGGTGGTGGTATTCGGCTGTCGCGGCGCTGCCATCGCTCATCGCCCATTCTTGCTGCATCGTAAAGCGGTTGTTGCGGCGGTGGCGGATACATTGGACCCTCGTTGCTATACGGTCGAGTGGGAATGATTCTGTCCACATATGGCTTTTGATCAGGCCGCCGAGGCGGACTTCTGTAGTTTTCGGATTTCGATCGAGGCACATTTTCATCAAAGGTGATCTACGCGATTCGTAGCCCGGCTCGTTCGAATCTCGAGGACCTTGTCCTGCACCACGAAAAGGTGCTCCAGCCGTCGGAGGCCTCTGGGATCATTGTTGTACCCTGGTGGAGCCCGAGTTGCCGACTTTGATGCCGAACCAGGTGGCGAACCTCGGAACGGTGAACTAGGAATATCCTGATCTCGTGCCGTTCCTGGCTTCGAGTATCCGGCTTCCTTTCGTAGTTGCCGGTTACGATGTCAAGGTACGTTCTAGGCCTATCTCGACTGGGTTTTCGCGATCTTCAAAAGGCGGAGGCGGGTTATTGCCCGCACCTCTGTATGCCCAGGGTTCCTCTGCTTTGGATCGTTTCGGTCCAGGTTGCGATGATTGCCCGACGTTTCGATCAAAAGATGGGTCGAAAGGAGCGCCATTTCTGGAGTCTCGTTGATTTTCACGTGGCCTAGGGACTCCGCTTCGCTCACGCTCCGTCCCAGGTCTTGATTGTCTCCCCATTCCAATATCCGCATCGAACGGGTTCGGTCGGAAAGGTTCGTTAGGAAACGGACGCTCTGAACGTCCCTGATACATATCTCTTTCCGTGCTTCCACGTGGTCGTCCATCTCGCTGGTTCCATGCACTATCTCGTGGCTTACGATTTACTTCCGTCGTAAAATCACCAAGCTTTGTTGGAAATGCGGACGGTTCCCAGCTTTCCCGGCCAATTTGCGGACTTCGTGAGTTCGGTGTTGAACCTGTCCAAGACGACATGGTCCCAGTTGTCGGAGAGAAGTTCTGTGGTTGAAGAGTCACTCGCGTGTTGCCTGCCGTTGACGGTGTTGAGCCGGTCCAAGGCGTTGTCGAAACAGTGCTTTGTGGTCCAACTCCAGCAGGAGAAAACGGATTACTACTTGCAGAAACACCCGGCGTCTGCAAGTTTTTCGGCGTAAACGGCAATGGGTCTATGCCGTCAGACGTCTTCCAACCACTTGGCACATTAGGACTGTTCGGTTTCACCTGGCCAGTCCTAGATCCACCAACGGGCGAGCTTGGTGTGGTTTGACGCCAAGGATTACTTGGAGCAGAGCGCGATGGTTCTGCTGGAACTTTTATCTTATAACGATCGGATTCGATGAAATCAGGCCCAAGGGATGAAGCTGAAGCCTTGTCGCTTTTGGGAATACTATCATACACCTTCTTCGAATTTTGAACAAAGTTCCCGTTGATCCAGAACTAGAGGCTCTAAACGACGACGAAGTGACTTCCTGGGGTTGTAAAATGTCATTTGGAACAGACGGTTCTTTCCATCGCTGAGTAGAGGCATTACCAGAAAGAGGATTCAAGGAGGACTGCGGTGTCCGGGCCGCTCCGGTTTCCCAAGGCGGGCGTTCAGAGCTAGTTAGCGGTTTGAAGTTGGACGGTGACGGCTCCGCTTTCCATGGAGACTTGGGAGCTGTTTCGATTCCAAAGGCAGGCCCGAGAGGCGTCGTCGAATCGCCGGTAGACTTGGCATATGCATATGCAGAGGAGGTTCCCGAGGCCGAGGTATCTGCTGTCGGAGACTGATTCCAGGTATTTGCAGACGCATCCTTGGGAGCCGAAGGCGACGACACCCGATCACGTCGGGAAGACCTATCTGTGCCAGAGTTTGAGGCATCCACTCTTGAAGAAGATGTAGATTGCGCGTTTCCCGGATTCTGTGTCTGCGGAGGCGGCGTCCAATTATCCCAAGGCGCTTTGCTAGCGGAAGCGTCCACTTCGGCACCATCGGCAAATTGAGAAGTCGATGGCGAATTCAATCGATCAAGACGTGAAAGTCTATCCGAGGGAGACGAAGACGGCGGGCTTGGTGCAGGAGACGATTGCGACGATGCGCTCGTTGGATCCCAGCTGGCAAAAGGCGGAGCCGACCCCGACGTATTCGATTGGCCACTACTGCTAGAACTGGAGCCAGGTCCCCATCCTTTCTCTACAGCAGGCGTAGAACTTCCTGCTCCAGGAATCGATGTCCCCAGTGTTGACGGTGCCTCCGATGAGTTCGATTGCGTTGAGCCGGTATTCTGCGGAGGCGGCGTCCAGTTGTCCCAAGGCGCCTTGCTTGCCGATGCATCCACTTCTGCTCCGTCAGCAAAGTTAGGTGTCGATGGCGAAGACAATCGATCAAGACGCGATAATCTGTCCGACGGAGACGGCGATGACGAGGCGGACTTGGCGAAGGACCGCAACCGAAAAACCCATGGTCGACGGTCGGCTCGATGATGAAGATTGCGTGTTCCCGAATGCTGCTGCTGCGGCGGCGTCCAGTTGTCCCACGGAGCCTTGTTTGCCGAAGCATCCACTTCAGCACCGTCGGCAAACTTGGGCGAATTCGACGGCGAGTTCAATCGATCAAGACGAGAAAGCCTATCGGAAGCAGATGATGATGGTGGACTGGGTGCAGGAGATTGTTGTTGCGTCGATGCACTCGTCGGATCCCAAATGGCAAACGGCGGAGCGGATCCTGATGCATTCGATTGGCTACTACCGCTAGAACTACCTCCTGGTTTCCATCCTGATTTGACCGCCGGCTTTGCGCTTCCCGCCCCGGAATCGAAGTTCCCATAGTCGACGGTTCATTCTCGTCATAGCTGTTGCTGTTTGATTGAGAGCTACCAAACGATTCTTTTGAATTTGCTGCTGCAAAGCATTCCAGATTGCACTCATCTCATTGCTCTGATTTTGATTCAAGGCAGATTGTAGACCTAATACTTTCGCAATTTCATAAGGCGATACATTCATCACTTCACTAATAGGAACTTCTTGCGTAATATCCGATAGAATCTGAAGCAAACCGCGAAGAGCAGTAGCATCCGTCTCACCCTGAAACCGGTACATGACCCAATCTCCGTTCTCTTGGAACAAACCCGTCTGAATAGAAAGACGCGAGGAACATCCCTCTACCGACATGCTCGGTGTCACCATAATCTCGGACGGAAACGGCTCGAGCTCATACCATTCCGCTCGTTGCACGAGATCGCTTTGCACTTGCTCCGGCGGCAGTTGAGAGAAATACGCATACGCGTCTTGCACTGCATCTTGCAGCGCTTCGGCGGCCAGAGGCCTCCATTTTGCAGCCGAACTAGCAACTGCTTTATGATTCAGGACAAAAGCGCTCGAGAAGCTTTGCGATGCTGCAAACAGCAGCACGGAAAGCGGCGCCGTCCTCATGGTCTTGTTGTTGTAGTGACGAGAAGACGCACTCCTCGCGTCCGCTGCTACCAATACCAACACACAATCTCATTCTTGTTCAACGTTCAACTGCTGCCAAGCCGGCCGGCGCGCGCAAGCGATGGTGTCAGTCGGTCATCCAACCGAAATGATACATAAAGCCATATAGTGTCTGCAATTCTACAGTAATGTTTTGTTTTGTAGTCAAAATTTGGTACCGTTTGAAACGATGTGTGAATTTCCTTGTAGATCGTCTGTCAACGTTTTTCGGACGAGCTCATCGCGACCGTCCCAAATGGGCAATAGTAAAACGTTACCGTACTTATATAAAGCAGACATTGTGAATACAGAAAGCACTTGCGACTTGCGACTTGTGAGTCTCGGATGAAAGATAGGCCCCAGCTCTCGCGCTACTGCGAAAAAAATAAACCAGACTCTTTCTTCATAGTCAATCGAGGCGTCCGTGAAACAAATGTTTGAATTTGTTCCGAGGACGACAAAACATTTGCGATTTGGCCCTCTCCTTGCGAAAGCAAATGGTACAACCTAAAAGCAAACAAGGCAATCCTTTCTCTTCTTTCTTTGTGGAACGAATGACACCATGCCCGTAAATAGGATCAAGCAGCTTGTTGGAGGCGCGCAGAAATACTGGAATCTTCCGGCGTCCGAGCCGTTCATTCTCTCCGATCGAGACGACGTAGAGAAAGTGGCAGATGAGGATTTCCAGTCGTCGTCAACTCAGACGCTCAGTGAGCGCTTACGACCTCAAGAGTCCTTTTCCAATTTGTTCGCAGGTCTGCAAAAGTCACGATCGACTCGTTCGCATTTGGTAGAGGATGGTGATGCTGACACGCACGCTGGACACTTGGACGAGTTCTTTGAAGATTTGACCACCATGCTGGTTCATAAAAGGAAAGTAACTGGAAGAAGGACAAGTCTCGATGATAAAATAGACCAGGCAATGGCCACATTGACACAATCAGCAACAAATCTCGATGCGCACACGCCACCAAACTGTGCTTCTCCACGCGAGCACATCGCCCAGAGAAAGGCGCGTATCGTAGCGGCCAAGTTGCAAGAAGAGTTCGTTTCACTTGACAGTTCTACATCGGACAAGTCATCTGTTCCAGATATGGTAGAATCATCGGAATCCAGCGTATCGCGAACTAGTGTAGCAGGCACTCAAGCGAGAAGCTCTCCTCGTCGAAAAGTATTGCTCGAGCACGTCGTCTGTCTCAATGCTCTGCTTCTATGGACGATGGCAATACGCTAGCCTCGTCCAGGAAAACACTGGCATCGGTAGACGTCCCAGTATCAGTCCTTCGCGCATTCGGAAGCAGTCGTCGAGGTCGATAAATGTGCAAGGCGATACGCAAGAGAAAGATGCCACTGAATGCACAGTCTCTCCTAAAACACATCGTAGAGCATCGCTTGATGAAAATTCACTTCCTCAGTCCGTCGGCATGGCTAGCTCCGATGCTCCGGAGAAGTCATTACCATCAAAATGGATTATTTCACGTCGTCGTACGTTGCTTCCTGATCTGGATTTGACCGTCGACTCTGACAATGGTAGTTCTCCTGTATCAAAAAATCCGCGCATCTATTGTAAAGTGTTGCCAAAGCAGTCCAGGGATGTTTCGTATTGTGCTTCGGTCAAGACCGATCGGTCGTCATTCACATCGATGGCAGCAAAAGCAATCTACATGTTATCGCCAAAGGAGTCGGGGTAATCTTCAAAGCACCAGTCCTTGTCGTCGCAAACATTCCGCCGATGCACCATCTCACAACAGTTTACAGCTTTCGGAGCACATTCAACCATCCCGTCATCGCAAGCGAGTAGAGTCCAGACGTCTTTCCCAATCGGATCATCTCCCATCAACGACAGCGCGCTCTAACCAAAGCACGACGAATAAACTACAGAAAGCAAGTTCAAGAAAAAATCGCTCCACGCTTCGTTTAGTGGTACCAAGAAACCAAAGAAGAGAGTCGACACCGATAGTGCCTCGTATACAAGCACATTATGGAAAGGGCCAGCTCCATTATTTGAACGCCACCATAGCAACCACCCGTTTCATTCTTCCTCGCCCATATTTTTTGAAGAAGAATCGTTTCCGGATCCTTTTTCGCTGACACTGATCACGCAGTGAATCCTTTTTCCAAACAGCCCCGACCGCTGGATTCAATGAAATCTACAGTCGTCACGTCCCCGAAAACAGGCGTTGCAGTATGCCACAGAGACCACAAGCTCGTCCCTGCAGTCCTGTAGCCCGTCGGCTGTTGCGCCACGCTCAAGCATTATCATCAACCTCGCTTGTCGTGTCCCCATAAGTGATCTTTCTGCTTTTGAAATAATTAAACACAAATGGAAAATTGCCGGCTTGCATGCTCTAAATGTCTTTTGTTCATATGTGTCGTCGTCAACATGAATCATTTTATACCATCCACAATTCCATTTGCATCGTACCAAGCATGAGCGCGCGGTACATAGGGATCATGGTTACCCGCAAAGAACACTTGCACCGTGGGCGCAGTCGGATCATCCGAGCGATACGCTGCAAAATGCAAATGAGGTTCGGGCGAAAATCCCACACTACCGCTGGTCCCAATGACTTGTCCAACTTGTACCTTGTCGCCAACAGAGACCATAGCTTTTGAATATGAACATATTCGACAAAGAGCGGCTTATCCGGGTGTGTGTCAATTAATTGCAGTAGAATAGAATTCCATTCAAATAGATTGGAAACAGCAATCCCCGTGCATGTGTGATGATCTTGTACTTGCACCACAACCGCGTCCGCCACCGCCAACAATGGCGTACCAATGGGGCATTGGAAATCAATGGCATGCAGATTACCCGAAAAGAAATGCGTCAAATGGCCATCGACGCCTTGTGTGCACAGAAAAGCGGGCTGATGTTCTGCATACGTTTGCAATGGGAACGCAAGCATTTTGTCGTGATAGACATCGGAAGGATTGGGATGTCGGTTCCACGGTTGAACATCGCTTTCCAATCGTATTTGCTCCAATAAGTCACTGAAAGACCCATCTGAAATAATATCCAAGACACATAAATGCGCAAATGTTTCCGGCGGACAGAGTACAATGAGTGTCGTCACATTCGACGTTTCATCTTTATCATTCGTAGTCGTCCCTTGTTCCAGCAATCGACCATGAAGATCTCGCAGACAAGTCTCATACACTGAAATGTAAGCTACAACACTGAACGAATGTATATTGCACACCGTCAACGTCTTTGATTCCGGATCAATGGCAATATCCGGAACACTTTCAACGTCGGCTTGGTCAAACTCGTCCGCTTCCACAGCTTCCCATCCCAAGATCCAGTCAGAGAATTGCGGATGAGCGATATGACATCCCGGACCTGCTTCCGTGACGAAATTATCGGATCGAGGGAAATGAACAGCGTCGTCGCTTGTTTGGTGATCGGCTTTGCTGTCGTGGCTTGAGAGTGACGACCGATCTCCTTGGAATGTGGTTTCTTCTTCGTTCCTTTTGATTTTGGTTGGGGCATATTATCTGCTATTTATGTTTCAAAAAAGAAGTGCAGGTAATACACAAATGCAAAGTCGTTGCTTCTGATTGCAACAGGATGCACGTTTCGTTTTAGAATGGGGTCAAAATCGTCTTGGCGCTTGGCGCTGCCATTTTTTCTCTCATGAGTATTTCATGCGTACACACTTTCAGTACATGATGTTTTCCACGCGAACAGACTTTCTGTACCCAATGTTTTCATCGAGCGCAGACTTGTTGCGTAGGGTACAGACTACCTGGTACCGGTACCCGGTAGGTATCTGTACGCTATGGTTTCCAGGCGTACCAGTACAGACGTTCTGCAAGCGACGGCTTCTAGCTTCTAGGCGTACCCTGGTACCAGGTAAAGACTTTCTGTACCCGATGTTTTCTACGCGTACAGACTTTCTGTACGTATGATTTCGCAACCAATTTCCGACTTTCTTCCTTAGTGCGTCTGAATTACAACGTCCTCACAAGCTATTTTTTTGCCCATCCTTCATTCCATTCTGCCCCAGATGTTTAGAAGTATCTTATCGTAAAATTGGAAATGGTCACCGATTGGATTTTTCCAACGCAACCAAAATCTGTCGTCAACCATTGGCGCAGTAAGTCACAAGTTCGGCCTATTTTCATTAAGAACAGCATGTAACGGACAGCCAACAATCTTCACGTTCAGTCTATTACTAGAAAACTGATTTCTTATCTGTTTACTTCGTTGCGTTTCGTTTCATCCAATAATACTGACCACACACGTACAATTCACAACCAAAGTAAGGCCACTTGACTCTCACCAAGATGCCTTTTTTCTCTAGACAATGGCAGGAGCATCCGGACGAAGCCCCGTCTTGGAACAGCAATCGTATCGGTGCACTTTTTCATTGTGCGAATGACGACTCTGTTGAATCGTCGTGCAGCAACCGCACCAACAGGTGCAGCAGCAATCGTCCAAGTAGCCGTCACCAAAGGTGCTTCCAGGAATTTGGTACTTTTGACGCAAGTGGAATCGAGTGCAAGTTCCGACGACAAGTCGCCAAATCGCAAAAGCGAGCGAGACTGGAGAGGAAGGCGAATTTGTGCTGTGAGAGTCCTTTTAAGCAATTTATTTGTCGATCAGCACTACAACTTACAGAGCCAAACGACGGCAGGAAATTTCACAACCGACATGAGGAGGACATATGACGACCATGGCAATGCTGTAAATCATACAGACATGCTTTGTCCAGCCCCGGCATGCCCAACAAGTTGAGTCGGTAACGCTCCAACAGCTGCCCTTGTAGGACGCAATTCAAGCACCAACCCATCCAGAAGCGACCGGTCCCAATGGTTTCACAGCAGTCGCACAAGCCGTTGCGCCATTTGCCGGTTGGAGCGCTTTCGCCGTCGCCCGAGGAGATTTGCACCGAACTCATGGCGCTTTCTGGATACGGCACTTCCATCATCTGGCCTTTTTTGACGCCGCCTTCGGGGACTGTCACTGTGAACTAAATAGATAGTTGATTGAGAAGATTGAGAAAGAAGGCATCAATCGAGAGGGAGAGTCCTCTACAGCACAAGCGCGACGAAGGAACAAGTGCACGAAAGATACACACGAGAAGGACAACAAGATACGACTTACCGTTTTGCCATCGACCGTAGCGTCAAACGCGTAACCTGCTGGCAAGTCATCAGGAGCATCAATTTGAACGAGTTTCGTCATGATTATTTAACTGTTTTGATTGTTGTTTGTTGCAGGGGAAACAAGATATTGTGACCCAAGAAGATCGTCCATGCGCATCGACAACTCGGAAGTAAAACATGCAACGCGAGACGCAAGAAGACGCCAAGATGCAACTCAATGCCGGATACCAAAAGGTGGAACTACTGTTAAAATCGATCATCTGGAACCTCGTTCCACGTTATCACAAATTTCGTACACAACGAAGATAAAGCAACATTCAACGGATCTTGCTTCTAATTAGATTTAATGAAGTGGAATGTGGAGCGTGTCCGAAGCGGTACTTGACTTTCTACTTTTCGTACAATTCGCGCATGCGTGACGCACGTCTCCGACGTTCAAAATCTCCACCCCAAATCTTTCACGAGCTCGAGGGATCGTCGTTCCGTAACAGACAGTCACGCCATAGGAAAGCCTCAGGAAGAGACAGTTCCTATCAACAATTATAGATAAATATGCATATTAAATTTTAATCACCCCTTGCCACATTCTTTACGGCGTTACAACTTCAAAAGCGGCATCATGAGTTGCACCGAGCCCGGAGTAAGACTCGATCCAGTGAACAGACTGAGACCGACGCATTTTGTTGTGAGATCTAAAAGCCATTCAAAAACGCCGGGATGTACTTTTGAACACGTCCGGGCAGTTGAGCTGAATATCTTGACCCCTGTTACCGCACATGCTACACGGACAGTTCACACCATCGACTAGAGCCTTACACGACGACCATACCGTGATTTGACCCGGTGGGTGAACGCCCTCCACACACGGTCGGGACATCAAACGTTACCGTGTCCTTGTCCGAAAGATCCTTCCTACTTTTCGTTCAATTTCGGTAACATTCAATGTCAAGTCATCACTTCCACTACAAACAGTCGATGTAAGCTGGTTTCCCGACGCACGGATCTGCATTTTACCCGTGTACGACGGCTTGACGCAGTATTCACCGACAGTCGGTAACGTCATGGTCGTATTCAAGCCCGCCTTGGCTTTCAAGTCATCCATGCAGACGACTGTATCACATCCAAAATCGACGACACGCAAAAGAGGCCGCAACACACACTGGCACGTGAACGGAAAGGACTGTATTGATTGAGAGGCGTTTGAATGACACCCACGATAATCTCGCACAAGGGACCGGCTTCTCGTTCGTCTTGCAAGTTCAAAGAAGAAACGTCCAGGGTACCCGTTGACAAGTCGGCGTTTGCGACGAGATCCGCCATTTGTTGAAGATTTTGAGCCCGCAAGGACGCGGATGCGCTGTGCAGAAGCACAACTGATAACAGGGCAGCGAGATTGATAGTTTTCATTGAGATATTGGGATAGATGAAAAGTATGATCGAAAGATTCGAATGATGGGTGAAGAGCCTCGGTCTGATTTCGCAAAAAGTAACGAAGAAACGCCACCAAAAAACCGAACGCCGCGCACCGGATCGGGAAAACGGACATATGTTTCACTGTGACCTTTTGGAGTCCACTGGGTTGGACAAGGAACGGAGTCGTGGATTGTAGGCGTGCAAAAGTACGTTGGGGAGACATTTTGTTTGGTTGCACATATTAGATGCACTCTTCACGCCACATTGAGGCTCAAATAGTAGAAAAGGAGTGCCCAATTTTGGTTGGGCCAGTGCGCCAGTTCGTCGAGAAAGGAGGACAACGAAAATTTGGCTCCTCACATGTTTTGTGGCTTGTCATGTTTTGGAGCTAATCGGATAATCCGAACAAAGAGGGCGGAAAACCATCTATAATACCAACTGGTATTCATCCTCGTGACGAAGGGATCCATTACCATGTGCATTGAAGTTGAAATAGAAATTGGTTCTCATTCGGTTTTATGATCTCCGAGAAGGCGACCTACGTTTTCTCTAGGAGTCAAATGAAATCAAAATCACTAATTGCGTTTTCATTATTTACCGACAATCGACGGCACTTTATTCCGACAATTGAATAGCTGCTAGCGGATCACGCTCAAAACATTCAAAGCAAATTCAAACGACCCACATCATTCACGCTTGCGCTGCTTGGATTCAAACTGTTTCATGCATCGAGCTTGCTTCTCAATCCAGCCACCCGGTGCAATGGCCGCCCAATTTTGAATGCTGAAATGATCGCGCTCGTTGTGAATCACGTGACTGTACATTTGATCGTTGACCTTGCTCAAGTTATAAAATGGTACCATTGGATAGCAGTGATGCTCGGCATGAAAGTTCGTGTCCCACAAAAGAAACGAACGATCGGATTCGAGCGAACACTGCGCGTGTTGCGCAAACAGTTGGGTTCTTGGGATATTTCACAGTCGGCATGTTCGAGGTTGCGAAAGAAATTGATCAGTGGATAGCCGACAAAGACAGGAACGATCCAGTAAAAGAGAACAGTTGCATATCCATTTGGCACTTGACTCGCGCAGTAAGCAGCCGTCGCGTACCAGATCATCTGCGCCCAAGCGTGACGCTGCAACTGTTTCATAATACCACTTTCCTGACTGTAACTCCAGTGACCCAAGGACCAGCTCCAGCCGCTGTAATCGACAGGGATTCCGGCGGCAGAATTGACGATGCGACCAACGCGATGGAAAAAAGAAGAAAAGACGTTTGCAAGCTGCAAGACATAGTGTGTCTTGGATAGAGGAACATTACGAAAGCCTGGATTCTCGAGCTGCTGTTGGGTGTAAAAGCTGGTCAGTTCCGGATCCTTGTAAATGTTGTTGGTGTACGTGTGATGCTGCTTGTGCATCACACGCTCGTGTACGCCCAGCTCGAACGTGAAACAGCCGACCAAAAGAGACAGAGATCGTTGATCCACTTTGTCTTGAAAGCGTTGCGGTGCAGAAACTCGTGCTGTCCTGCAAAGGCAAACGCTTGAAACTGAAAGCCATAAAACAGGTAAAGCGGTATAAATAGAAGTAGGTTCTTGATTTCCAAGCTTTTCTCGGTCAAAGGAAGCACTTGTAGTTGCAGAATAGCAAGTGCAGTAGCCACCAAGCAGCTAATCAAACCAAATAGACGCTTGAAACCTTCGGCATCCGATTTCTTCATGAGTCCGATCAAGACACCATCGTCGAGAATGCGATCACGTTTCTTGCGTTCGCTGTGTTTGACATCCGTCCAGTCTTCAGCGTCGGCATGGACGTTTGCCAGACCGTCCGTGTCGGCTTTGCTGTCGAGAAACGCTACGAGAGGATCGTGTTGCTCTTCAAAATGGAGAATGGGGCGTGCGTTTGGGGGCATTTTGTGACAATGAAGAGATGTATGTAATGAGAAGGACTGAAAAGCTCGAGCTGTCAATGAAGCGTGATCATCAACGAACGCAAATGCTAATTATGTGCGTGAACATGATCTCCGAGGTGAGCGAAGTAGGAAGACGCCTCTTGAAGATTGGCTTGATGCCTGACATGATGTCAAAGATACCTGTACTCAAAAGGGCGGTGAAATGATTTTGAAAAACAAAATGCACCCTTGGATGTCAAAAGCTGACACCTCCTTCGTCATCACAAAGCAAATTAGGTCGGTTTATTTATCACCGCGTCCTATCTTCCCTTGTTTTGTTGGGAGGAAGTTTCTTGCATTTTCAAGAAAATGTTGACGCCGATTTTAACAAATTCCGCCGAGGCCCGCGGTAGTCGGTCGTAATTGATTGCTGCCGATAGGAAAAGATAGCCCGAAAGGCGACAGACGTACAGACTAGATAATGAGCCCTCTTATCTTCCTTCGCGCGGTTAGCGGCGAGCGGCGAGTTTCGACCAATAAAAGCCTCCCAGAACCCAGAACGGAAAATGAAAGTGCAGCGCAAACGGCAACCGGCAATATGATTATTTATGCCGAATGAATCGAAAGTCGAAAGCTACCAGGTACCATCATCCATCAACCAATAAACAAATGCGAATTGTTCAAACCAACATGTCGTCGGAGGAGTTTTCGTCAGTACAAAACCGTACTCGATGACTCACTCCATTATAGCCTGCTTAGCCGGTTCGCGACTCAAATTCCTAATGATATTCGACAGTGATGAGGTGGTCGTTAGTCGAGATGAATAATTCATAATACTGTGGTAAATTTTGATTTAAAGGCGTATGTAAACCAGGTTCTGTTCGTAGAATTACTTCCAGGGCTATTGTAGAAGCCCAGACTGTGGATGAGTTACGCTGATTAGAAGGTAAACCAGGTGGTACCTTTTAGCAGTAAAGTTGCCTGCGACAGTGTTGGTAACAAATGCAGGTGAACGGGCAAATAATTTTCGGACAAATCGGTCGTTATCGAAAACTCATAGAAGTAGAGAATACAGTAGCCATTATAACACGTAATCAACGATCGATGCTCCACCGAAACAGGGTCCATGGCCACACAATACACCTGGAAAAACGAAATCAGGAAAGCAAGTGGCGTGGTGATCGGATTTTCGCTTTATCGTAAAATAACAAAAGCGAAGATGACCGACTCACCGTCGCTGAGCGAAAGCAGCGACCACGATGAAGGTGGCAGAGACAGCAAGACGAGCGCAGCAGCGCCCGATGCAAGCGCCCGAAAGCCGCGTTCTCCTCCTCAAAGAAAAGGCAACCGACCAAAGTCTGCCAAGGCGAAGGCAACTACCGCCAAAGTCCCAAGAAACTCGCCCCTTGCCTCCACGAGCACTCAACGCTTATAATATTTTCTTTCGCGAAGAAAGAAAGAGGTGGATCGATCAACGGAACGAAAGTGAAACGACTGAACAAGCGACAACCTCCGCATTCCTCCGTTTGCTCAAATGGGAAAAATCATCGGTCAGAGATGGAAGGAACTCCTGCAAGTGAAAAACAGAAGTTCGAGATACTAGCTAAAGAAGACATGCAACGGTATCGTAAAGAAATTGACGACTACAAGAGTAAACTGATACAAGAGACCGAAAAGAGTGCCGAGACGCTCGGAAAGGATACTGTTAGCTCGGCGTGGAACTACCGCTCGTCTTCCTCCGACGACGACCTTGACGGAGACTCAAAGCCCGAGGCATCGATTCGACCGCAGCTTATACTCCCCACAGCTGGTTGGCCAGCCGATGCCTTGTCCTATCATCCAAACCTTGCTGACGCCACTTTACCGCAGGAACACTACCCATTTGCAACAGGGATTCCGAACTCGTCGCAAATTAGCGCCCAAACTCCAATGAATAGCTTACTTAATCAAGTTGCTCACGCCTCACATGATGCAAACATGTTCGCCTACTCGCAGCAACAGCAATTGTTATCGATGCTTCTTCCGAGAATGGCGCTACAGCAGGCACATGAGCAGCAACAACTGGAACGTAACCAACACGAGCTTCTCCTGTTGCAATTGGCCAATTCGTATTTGCCCCGCGATGACCCTTCGGTTGCTTCGGCATTTGGTAATAATATTCCCGCGCCGTCCCTAGGTCAGCTGCACGCTGGCATGATTCCGAGTACAAACCAACTGTTGCAAAGTCATCAGTGGCAGTCTGGCTTACCAATCCCCTCTGATCTATCCTCCCAACTGGACGCGCAGATTCGACTTTCTGCCCTGCTTCGGCAGCAGCATTTGATGGAGTTGATTCAACAACAACAATCTGGGGGCGAAAATACGGAGACGAATTCGGCGCCGCAGCGTCCTGAACGCTAGAAAATACCTTGAAGTCGCTTGCTATCTGTCGAGGCCCATACTAATATTATAATGTTCAAAATGCCGTAAATAGTAAAATGCCCGTTCACATTAGAGTGCACTGTACAATACTTTCTTAGATTGTTGGGATAAGACGTGCATAGCACCCAGAAGCATCCGAGGAGAGGGTAAAGTATGCCCTTAGCTTGTTCTCGCATAGATGACTAGCTGTCGCGATAGACAGAAGGAAGATCCCGACATATTCAAAGAAGTTTCATGCGCGTGGATTCGTTTCGCATGACTTCAACCAACGGCCTGGAAGCCGGCACACAAAGCACAGTTATATTCGTCTTGTTGCGAATAAGAAAGATCAGCAATTCGATGACTGATTTGCATTCGGCAGGTCAGGCATTATTGTTGCTGGGACGCCAGTTTGATTGTAATAGGAGCCGTCGTCGCTCAATAACTCACTCACTCAGCATCGCTTGAATACACCTCACAGAACCCGCTACCCTTTCGCAGCAGGGTCGTCCTTGGTTGCACTAAGCTAAGCTTCAGCAGCCATAATAGAAGCTGTGATGATTCGAAGCATCAACGCCTTTGCTTCATCAACGGCTATCCATTCAATAATCGTTCAAAGAACAAAATGTGCGCCCTTCTTTATTTTCCGTGACGATGGCCTCGAAGTTGTCATCAACGCACAAAAAATCGTTCCGTTGGAAGTCAGAAGGGCAGTTTGTGACTATAAACATTTGAGTTCAAAAGTCATTGATATATGTTTGCTATAGTCGATTGGGTAAAGAAAAAGTCCCAATGTTGGCGGCCCGCGAGCCCGCGAGTAAAGAAGACACGGAGTCTCTTTCGCTCGCTTTTTGCTGCAGAAAAAGAAAACTACGAGTAAAACCGTGGCGGAGAGCATTCAGCATCAACAACAGCAAGGCGACAATAGCGCTGTCTCGAACGAGAAAGAACTATAAACACACACACTTCTTCGCTATTGATCATCACAATGATTAGCATTCCGCAGGCTCCCTCCAGTTTCAAAATAAGCGGCAACCTCCAGCGATTGCTGCGACGAACACCGTCCAACGACAGTTCGTCCGGTCTTTTGCGCGTTTGCTCGGGCAGTTGCGATGAAGATAGTAATTTGATGAGTATGCAGGCATCAAATTATTTGCGCAGTGAAGAAGATTTGATATTAATGGAAAGTGGTCTGTTGGGAACGCCTCGAGCGACAACCGCAGTGCCTCTCACAAACGCTTCAAATGTACCCGCAGCGCCTCCTTCGTCTTCGGATGTCGACACTATACTCTGGGCCTACTTCAATTGTGCAGTAATGGTATCACTTTGCGTACAGCGGGAGTATTGCATCGATATTGCATCCATATGCTACGATTCTGCAAACAAAAGGATGATGGATGTTAGCGCCGCTGCTTTCGCTTTTGAACGATCTGTCCGTTTGACCTATACACTCATCAATCACTCATTACTGCTTATAAATAAAATCACTCTAGGAAAATTACTCCACCGTATTTATTCATTGAAAATATTCGTACAATGTTTACTCAACTCGTAGAATGATCATCTTTTCCCAGTCGATCGCATCCCTTGATCGACACGAAAGCTAAGACGGTGGAGTCCTTTAAAAGATTTTTTGAAGGAATCTGCTATCTGAATGGACATTAATGGAAGCAGCTACAGTAAAGACGAAGCGAGACAAAAGGCATGATTTTTTGTCAAACTCGACTCTCCCTAGCTAGAGATGATCATCTGCGTGCAACGCATGTTGACACACGCCAGTGCGCGTTCGGTGTGAATCGTGAATGACACAGTGCGACATCGCAGTGACGTTGAACCTGCCATGCGTGCAGCTGACGTCATTATTTTCGCCCGAGCAAAATGCTCTCGCTCGTTCACGTCATTCATTCATTCTCATCTCGATCAAATCGCAACAAGAAAGCGTCGTTTGTTGATTTATCATTGCAAACAAAACATCAAATCGCTCAAGTGCTTTACTCAATTCTTTAATTATTTACATATTCATGCGATTCTCTCGTTTGATTACAGCCACATTGGCCCCCATTGCCACCTCGCGCGCCTTTACCATTCCTCGCACTACCTTTTCTACAACAAACACTCGCTTATTCCAAAACGTCCCCGCCTCACGGACCCCGCTTCGCTCCTCGATCAAGTCGATGTCTTTATTTTCGATTGCGACGGTGTCATTTGGAGAGGCGACTCGCTGATTGACGGCATTCCGGATACATTGGAAAACTCCGCGCCGCCGGCAAGCGTCTGTTCTTTGTCACGAACAATTCCACCAAATCGCGCAAGGGATACAAAAGAAATTTGATTCCCTCGGCTTGTCGAGTATTCCTGCCGAAGAAATCTTTTCGAGTTCCTTTGCGGCCGCCGCGTATTTGGAAAAGACGAATTTCGCGGCCACGAACAAGAAGGTCTATGTCATTGGAGAAGTTGGCATTTGTGAAGAACTCGATTTGATTGGTGTTCCGTATTTGGGTGGCCCTGCCGACAAGGATTCCGTGGCCGACATGGGACCTGGAGGATGATGCACGTGGACGAATCGGTCGGTGCCGTCGTTGTAGGGTTTGATCGGCATGTGAATTATTACAAAATTCAGTACGCACAATTGTGTATTAATGAATTGGGAGCGGAATTCATTGCCACCAACTTGGATGCTGTCACGCATTTGACCGATGCCCAAGAGTGGGCTGGAAATGGAAGTATGGTGGGAGCCATCAAAGGATGCACGGGCCAAGAACCGACCGTAGTCGGTAAACCCAGTCCTCTCATGATTGATTATATGGAACAGAAATTTGGATTTGATCGTTCCCGCATCTGCATGGTCGGTGATCGCTTGGACACGGATGTCTTGTTTGGAAAAGACAATGGCTTGAAGAGTCTGTTGGTCTTGAGTGGCGTCACTTCGGAAGAGAAACTGCTGTCTCCCGAAAATAGCATTACACCGGATTATTATGCGGATACAATCAATGATTTCTTTGCACCTGTTGTAGCGGAAGCATAAGTCGAAAATATTCCAGTAATTAAAATCAATCGAGTCATCGAAGTCGAGCAATAGACAATAGACTAAAAAAGTGAATGAATGAATGTGCTTAGAATAGAATTTTGAATTGTACCGGTACTGGTAGTCGGCTCCTCGTCATCCGCAAAAATACACCCCATCCCTAATCGATCCACAAAGTATCCCAAGCAGTGCCGGCAGAAAAAAGCCATCTGGCCAAGTGCCGGTGTCTCGTAAATTTTTGCATCTATGGCCCTGTCGAGAGCCAATCAAAATGCGGTTCTTGATCCTTCGAACAACGAACCTATCCACTCTACACATATGAGTACTTTGCATCATCGACGAATCCATTTCGTGTTTCACGACACTACCTGTCGAGTGTACTTGTTCAGCTGCTCGATGACGATTCGAATTCTCAAATCGTCCAATCGGAGACGGACGCAAGTTCCGAGCCGCACAAAGATCCAGCTGCTTTTTTTGAAAATATCATTATCGATTCATTATTATTATTATTTCCTACTCACCCAAGAGCACCATGATGGAAGAATTTGAAGATATCGTTCCCTACATCGATTACTCGAAGGAAACGCCCACAACGGGACACCGCGATCGCGCCAAAACGTGGTTCTTGAATCGATTGTACGGAATGCTCGAAGACGCCGATGCGCACAACATTTCCAGCATAATATCCTGGCAACAGCACGGCCGCAGTTTTGTGATTCATGACAACAAGAGACTGCAACACATTCTCCCCAATTGGTATAAGATCACCAAACCTCGAGCTTCCTCCGGCAGCTCAACATTTATGGCTTTTCGCGCATTGTGCACGGCCCCGATGCGGGAGGATACTATCATGAACGCTTCCTGCGCGGCATGCGGTGGCTCGCGCAAACGATTTCACCCTTCAAAGTCAAGGGAACGGGCATTCGTCAAAGTCAAAGCCGCATCCGGACTTTAGTATCATGCCGCCCGTTTTGCGAGTACTGAAGAACTCATGCCCATTGTTACCACGTCTTCCGAGTCGTCGACGATCCCGCGGTCCCTTTCCGTCGTTTCGAACGAAGAAGATCGCTGGATGGTTACCGCTATCCACGGGACGATTCCCGATGACAGTTTGCGTCACATGGTCGACACGACACCGCTCATGGAGGAACTCATTTCGGGCGAGCCGCAAAAGTAGATCATGTCGACTATTCCAAGACCGATGACTGGCACTGGCAAGACGATGAAGTGGAAACAGCCATGTACGATTTGGTGCATCAACCAGCTGGTATTACTTTTGATCGATTTCTGCAGGATTTGGCTTCTGAAGCGAGGATTCTGACGTAGAGAACGAATGTGTGTGTGAGAGAGAGAGACGAGTGTCGATTTTGAACGTTGTTTTATTGATGTGTATAGGAACGATTTTGAGATAATACCGAGTTATATTTATGATGAAAAGTCCTTGTAGGATTATGAAAGTCGATGCGCGCCTATGTGCAGGTGCTGCGCTTTGAAGGATTCTTCTTCTTCTTCTGTGCAATGGTGGGGCATGCCTCCTCAACAGGATTACTTATTAACAATTTATACAAGCCATCTGTTGATGACTGTTTCAATCCATTCGCATGATCGTGTCGTAATAATTATCCTCGTCCACGTCCATGGAAATGGGGTCTTCTACTATTCCGGCCGTCTCGGACAAGTCAGAAGCAAAGTAGAGGCAGCGTACAAGACCATGATGGTGTTGTCGGTACGGACTAGATGAATGTCGACTCGTAGGTGAATGCAAGTTGAGTTGTTCGCGCACTTGGTCTAATATTCGTTGTTTCTTGACTGCGTTGTGTTGCTTCGAGCGGTGATCACTGCCACTTTGCCATCCGATACGAGGAAACCCGAATAACGCGGATTCAACCGACGAGTCGAATCGATCAGAGAATGTTCCTTTGGAATGGTGATGACTGTAGAATGCATCTTTCTTCAACTGCTCGCTGGCTTCGAATTCTTCCATGATTCGACTAGCCGATTCGAGAGCTGCTGTGGCAGGACCGGGATGCGTCGATTCAATATTGTTGCGTTTTCTCATCATGGCTTGCTGTTTCTTTGTTTTGATGAGATGATTCAATGTTCGTGCGGGGATCATGCTACTGGTATTGTTTGCGTTTGTTGGTTCGTTCGTTTGTGATTATGACAAGCGAGCGTCGACAAGCATATGCATAATGCATACGTTCTTTTGAGAACCAGCTGATAGTTCAACGAATTATCTCACAAAGAACATCAACCTCACTCAAATTCATAGGAGTTGCGGAACGAGGAACAAGAACCGCCTTCTGGTTTCCGGCTGCTCGTTCAACAATCGAGTATCGATTCGCACCTCTGCTTTGGTACATTTCTCTACGGCGTCCTACTGGTAATGTGTACAGTTTCCCGCACCGTCCATAAAGGAACGATTTCTTTCTCTCGGAAGATGTTTGTTTGAGACGTTCGGAATCGTGTTGTTCGGAACGAAAATCAACGGAGAAAAGCTCTATGTGTATCAGGCCCAAAGAAAATTCCCACAATCGACAAGATACATTACACTATGGCGGACTGTAAAGGCTTGGCACATGACGTCAGGCGACTTATGACACTTTACGTCTTTCGCGATAAAGAGCTATCGTGAATGCGTTCGCATTTGTTTTCTCAATGATCATCATTCTTTCCTCCGGATGTTATTCTCTCCTGTCGTTGGAAATTATGCGTGGAGAAGGAAAGCTTCTTTATTGGGCTCCGGGTATTGCAGAACAAATGAGTAACCAAATGTGATTGCATTCGCATCCAAGCGTCATGAATTCTCGCGCTTTCGTTCGTTGATTAGACTCGATTCTCTGAGTTGTGGAACGAGCATATTCGGTTGGAAGAGAAAACAGCGTTTTTCCTTATCGGCCTTCAGATCCTCCCAATCACATCTTGTCACGATCTCGTTCGACACGGAGCTTCTTGATGCAGTGGGATCATGATTCTTTCGGCCGCGTGATACTCTCTTCTTTTCTTTGAGAACATTACATGGTGACGAAAGGCTTCCTTTTGCGTTCCAAAAGCCCATAACAAACGATCCATCAACTGCAATTGCATTCGCTTCCAGATATTACGAGCGCCGTTTGATCTTCCGGTTGCTATATAATCTTTGCTCTCTTTCACGACGCATACTCGATTCTCCTTTGGTAGAAGTCGTTCGACGAGAAAATATCGTACAGAAACGTTTCCTCATCGCCTTTCAAATAATTTCAAGTTCAGCTGCCGTCTTGAAATAATCCCTTTTGACGAATAAACGCATGTTTACTTTCTCCGCCCGTTCATCCAAGTACACCACTGTCCACGCAGACCTGGTACACTTGCGGGCGGTAATGAAGCAGGTAATACTCCAATTTTCCCATGGCCATTGATTCATCCGCACGAGATAGACCTTGCAGTAAAGCCACCCAGCGCCGAACTTGTTCACGAGCCCACTCAACCAAAGCCTCGTCGTCTACCTCCATTTCGACTTCGCCGACAGCATGACCAAAGTCGGTCTGGTCCAGATCGACGGCGACATTGTGCACAGCGTGTGACCAAGATGTTCGACAAGCGAATATTCGGGCTAACGGAACAAGCTGTGATGAGAGAGTATCCTTGGGCGCGTGTATGGGTACGGTGGGGACGGTGTGACTAGCAAAGAGAGTTAAATTGTCCTTTAGAAACTGTTTGCTGTCGAGTATGTCTCGGGTCACGTCTCTTGCGTTTTGTAGACACGAAGCAGCTTTTCTTAGCGCAGAGTCGCCCTGTAGTTCAACGTAGACAGTAGCCGCCGTGGTGGCCGACTCGCCATCGGTTTTGTTGTTCGTTTGTTGCCCGACTTTGATTTGCCAGCAATTGATGTCGTGCTCCTCGGCAGTCTCGTCGTTGCATTTTTCAACGTCGCCAGACTGACGACACCGAAGCTCATACGTTTTGTTTCAGTAGATCTAGGGACGGCGTATCGAAATACCAGTCGGTCATTTTCAGTTGTTTCATCCTCACAAACCCCAACCGAGTGAGACGCTCGTCTATGTCCTCCGGAACAACAAACTTTTCTTCAATTTCAATACTACGCGAGGAGGGTGTCGTGGCCGAGAGACCATTCGAGGTCATTCTTGAAGCGAGCTGACAAGAGCTTCGCAAGTCGTAAAGGCGAAATGCCTCGAAACGCTGTCACAAAGACTTTGACTTGCCATGCAAGTGAGGATTGCAGGCGTTAGGATCGGGGCTTTCATATAATAATATAATCTTTCGGGCTTTCAACGTTAGTTAATAGCCGTTCCTTCAGTGAACAGTAGAGAGAGGAATAGAAGACTCTCGATTGATAGAGGAGAAGCTCGGTAAACACTTTGTAACAAAACAAGCGTAAAACCAATGCCCATGGTCGACGACGAGGCGGCGCGCGATGCGCGATGCGGGCACGGGAAATGGGCTGTATTGTTGCATCGTTAAGGTTATGGCTGGCCGGGTGCGTACTTTCGTTTCTCGAACGCCCGGCGGACTGACGCGACCTCGAGCCAACAAAACTTTATGGCGACCACTATACGCTCTAGCTAGTGTCTCGATCTAGAATGAACTGGTTACAGTTTGAAAAGGTTAGATAAACTGAGTTCGTTATTACTTCATAGTGTTGTAACATCGATATTGTACATCACAGACTGTCTTCTCCGTCCTCGTCGTTATCATCTCTCGAACGGCACTGGAGACTTGGTCCGTGGAGGCAGCTTGTGCTTCACCGGCGATACATTGTGAACGCCATCCGCCCAGCGATTCTCGGAGGAAAGAATGAGTCAATCTTTGGAATTGACTTTTTCGCACCAGTCCTTTTGAGGAGACACATCGCGATCGCCCGGTTCCCATCGACTGGGCGTTATTTCCATTCGCATGACGTTCTCCAAGAAATCCATGTCGACGCTGTCAATCGAGCTATCGTCATCATCGTCGTCACACCAATCGTATTCACTTTCGGAAATGTCACTGATCGTAGTCGAGTCTACCATGTCGTCGGGAAGTTCAAACGACGTTACCTTTCGAATGGAATCATTCGTCGAGATCTCGTCACATATTTGAACGCCAGACTTGCGACTGTGACGTTTCGAAGATGATATATCATGCCAGTTTCTACAGATGGAAACGTCAGCGGAACGAGGAGGAACGTCGACGACTTGTCCTCGATTCGATTGGATAAAGACCTGTTGCAATGACGAAGGTATTCTTGTTTGAATGATGGGCGTTGGGTTGTTGCTGTCTCGAGTCATGTCTCTATCTTATGAAATGCTCTATTGCTTGGGGAAAGTGATATGCAATGGATATTGAACGGATGAATACGGAAGCGCAAGCTGGTGCGAGCTGACGATATTCTCACTATTTTGTTTGGCTTGTTGCTTGACTTTTTGAACTTCCAATGATTTTTTAGTGTCTTACAATTTGCCACGTCTACGAAGAACAAGCGAGTGGGCTTGCGGTGAAGCCCTGCGTACTATGAAATAGGTGGTGCGGGCCTTTTTCGCCTAAGTATTGGTACCGGTTGTGAAGGGCTGCATTAATGTATCGGAGGGGCATAGTTCCATGTCTACGGAAAAAAGACCACGGACCCCATTGTTGACGTTTTCGCAAACTCCGCATTTTCGTTTGACACTTCTCTCTCTCTACCACTTCTTTGACGGCGAAATTGATCATTGATGCCCAGCTTAGAATTTGCCAAAAAAGTCCAACCTGCCGTGAGCTTTTGGTGCACTTTGGAGATCATCTCTCTCGATTTCTCTACGCTCAATTTGTGAGGAAACCGTAAAATTCGAACATTCATAGAAGTTTGTTGTCTCTGTTTTTGTCAATATGATGGGCAAGTTTGATAGTTTCATTCAGTTTTAAGTATTACATTGTATTTCAAGAATTTGGTGGATATCGATTTGTTGCGGGGTTACCACCAGTCAGCTGTGAGTAATCAAATCTCAGCACGCAAGGTTCGGGAAGTCTTCACCGGAGACAGCCACCTTGACGGTCGAACGTTCTGCTGCGACAAATCTTTATTGGCGCTTTCCATCGACTTGGGACCCTTGCCTCGGTTTTGAAGGTGCAGATCTCCGAGTTGCGTCCCATCTACTCACGATCGGTGTGGCTTTTTTCGATGGCTTGGATTTCTTGTTAATTTCGATCGGTTTGCAAAATTCGTTCAACTCTTCCAGCAGATCCATGTCGCAAGAGTCGACGGAGCTGTTCGAAAAGTCACTCATGGATGCCAGTGTCAACTCATCATCAGCTGACTCCACGGACTCAAGACTAGAAGCGAGTCGGAATCATCGTAAGGAATGTCAAAACACGCGGACCGCTTCGGAGTTGCTCGTGCAGATACCTCTTGCCAGTTACGGCAGATCATCGATACAGCGGGCGATGGTGGAACGCTGACCGTCTCGCCTCGGTTGGACGCCAGAAATATCAGCTGTAAGCCTGGAGGAATACGACTTTTGATGATTGGGGCTAGCTTCCCATTGCACTCATTCTTCAATGCTGCTTTCACGGAATGCTGCATCAACTGGAGTGAGATCATTGCAACCGAAAATAGTGATAGATTAGCAAGATCCAAGTATTTGTGAAAAGACGAGGAACGGGGAGAGAAGCGAAACACGACACCACAAACCACGACACTGGGATAGCCTAGGTTGACCCGACAATAGTCCGAGAAAACGAACGCAAAAAAGAGTAGTTCCGTGCTTTTCGTATCAAGAATCAAGAATCAATGAATACCGAAGTCGGAAAAAGACACACATCTTGAGCAAAACGTGTGAACCCAATGATGTTAGTGAGACATTCATATATATGTGTACTGCACTAAGTAGTAAGATTTTCGTTCAGAGCCGGTGGTCGTAAATTTGGGAAGTATAATGTAGAATGTGAGATGTGTTTTAGTTGGATGTCCGAAAAAATTTTTAAAACATCTTTATTACGGAGAACTGAAGAAACAAATCGGAAGGAGATGGCGAAGCCAAACATGACACATGACTCGACATAATGAGGTGGTCGCCCATGACGGATGACGGAGTGCGCGATGATGATTTTGTAATGACCTACGACCTACCTTAATTCATCAAGAAGGCTATGGGTTATGGTCAGTCGCGACAATCGCAAACTCTAGAGAGAACGTTCCATTCCGTCTCCCTGAGGTCCACACGTTCAGTCAAATATACTTGTCTGCGTCGTAGTCGCCGAAATACGTAAGAAATATATTATTGCCGCTCGACTGCAACGCAGCACGAGTCCGCACTAGACGTCGCTGATTTCCGACTATGTTGTCTGTTTATAAAGGTTGGCATTGCTTATCATCTGGCTAATTTAGAAGCTGTCTTGTATCGCGTTCCTACCTTATGAATGCTTGATCTATTCGTGGTTTGGAATGTTTGACAGGAGACTGATATCTTTGCGGCGCCGAGTTTCCCGTTGTAACGTTTCTTTCAATAGGGCTCCACCGGTCGGAACCTCGCTTATCAAACTTGTGATTAGACTTGTTTAACCCGGCTATCTCCTCCAAGAAATTCATATCGGAGCTTGCGATTGTGCTGTCACCCAAAGACCAGTCGGATTCGGAATCATCATCGGCCGATGAGCTGCAAATGAAACTCGTGCCGTCGCTACCCCAGTCTGTTTCGGAGAGTGCCGAAATTATGGTTGCCGTACTCCATCCTATCTCTTCTTTCTTTTCATCTTCTCTTGATCGTATTGAAACAATAGATTTGGAGTATCTCGTATCAGTGCAACTATCATCGTCGGAAAAGTCGGGCTGAAGGCCGTCGCAGGGACCGAATGAATCAGCGCTTGAGTCAGAGTCATCCTCGCAGAGATCAAAAGAGGCAGATACAACGGATCCTGTGTTCTTGGATGATAATCTTTCCTTGTGCCAATTTCGGCAAAGATGGGAAATGGATGCGTTAGGCGGAACATCTACTAACTCGCCTCGGTTCGAGGCCAGAAATATCTGCTGTAGTGCCGTCGGGATTCTTGTTTGAATTATAGGAGGAAGGGCGTCTTTGTCATTGTTTTTCGTTGATTATATATTATTACAAAGAGCCAATGCCGATACCGATGGTATTGTATTTTGTTTGTGGAGATGGTCTCTACCTGGTAGCGACAACGAAAAGCAAATTATGTGTGCATTTGCAGGTCGGACGAAGACGAAGGCGTTGACGTGGAGCAAATCATCCGGCGGATACGTGTTGCAAGTAATAATGGATAGTGGTAAGTGGTACTCCGTATGCCGTTTCGCCAACATAAAACAATAATACCTCGACAGTCAGTTATTAGGCTTGAGGCATAACGCGAACGGCAAACGGAGTAGGCTATGTATTCTCTCTTAAAGGGCAATAACACAAGAACAACAAAAGGGCAATAGAGGTGTCTGTTTTTCAGTCCCGGCCCGGATGAACGCTCACGCATTGTAAATTGTAAGATTGTACTCTGTACTCCGTACCAAATAATAGGGAATAGGGACTCTCGCTGGACTTTATAACTTTAAGACACTCGCTCTTGAGTGAGCAATAAAGAAGACACTCCTTCTCCGACATCCGACAGCTAACTTCCGGAGTTCTGCGAACTCGGCTCTCTAAATTCTGTTAGGAGGCCTGCGACCTAAAGACTAAAGATGAAAGAGACAATTCTCCTTACGGCATGTCCTTTCTGCCGTTTTTATTGTGTTTGACGTCCGTCAGCGGCGGCTTAGTGGGTACAATACAAGTCTTTTGTCTAAAGTTCTAGACCTACTTAATGTTGGAACTAGATAGGAGCGGAGAAATTATTTGGCTCGTCAGTGTCGACAAACATAAGGTCTACTAGAGTATTAGCTGAGAGTGATTGACGTAAGAGCTCGACTTGAGACGTGACACTCGACGAACGGCAAAACTCTGTTTGTACATATTGTTCCTTGCTACGATGCAGCTTGTCTTGGCCTGGACGAACTGCATTTTACCCCCTTCCTCTTCTTCTTTGCTTTGAGTGTCGTGCTACTTCTTTTCTTGGAGAAACAACATCAAGGACTTTCTTGATTCTATTTATGTCAGACTATCGTCGACGATAATTCGCTAGTCACCCAGACTATATCCCCTTCTGCATGTACAACAGCGCCACGCCATCGATCATGAATATACTATTCTTCCAAGCAACACCATTATCCAACGAGAATGGCATCTCTTCTTTGGGAACAATGTGATACCCCATGGACTGATACAACCGCTGCGCACCCGTATATTGCGCATCGCAATGCAAGTGCACGCTAGTGCAGCCCGTTCGCTGAGCCGCCACTCCTTCCGCGGCAGCGACGAGTAACTTGGCCAGACCGCGTCGTCTTGCCGAGGGTTCAATGAGCAGATTACCGATCCAGGCTTGCAGTGGTATATCGGTGATTTGGCAATACAATTGTTTGAACGATAGCGGTATAGGAACGGCTGGCGGTATTCGGTCGGGCAAGACTGGCTGAAAGCTCACTTCAATCATTCCCACGAGACGCGGTGTCGAGTGCTGAGCCACTGTCTGCGTGACCACGAGAATAGTATGATCTTGTTCGCGTAACACATCGTCTAAAACCAGTTTCATACGCATCGTGCTGTCGACTAGCAATTGCAGCCACCACTGATCGAGTTGATCGACCAACCCGGTACAATTCTGTTTTCCGTATTCGTCCAAACAAAGATCTACGATATTTTTCAAATCTTGCGCTTCCATTTTCGTAAAGTGACGGTGGAGGCATTGTCGTCGCTGTCAATCACAAAGGGAAGCTGCAAAGAGGAGGACGACAGCTGTTTTATTCGCTCCGGGGTAGCGTAGCGGTTGCATGCTTGCTGCCGTTGTTCGTCTCGCGCACGAAAGAAGAGCGAGCACGTCGTCGATGCTGTACATGTTTCGGCTGACAAAGAAAAAAGACGCGACCGTTGTGGCATCAAAAGGCATTACAACGAATGCACTGGCTCAAAAAACGAATAGCAACAGTCGAGGGCGCATGTTTCGAATTCGCTTTGCTGCGGCCGTCGAAACCTATTGCTCAAGCCTTGATAACAGCAAGGCTGTTCAAATGATTCAAATGCAATGAAGGGAGAGCGTTTCGCTCTATACAACGTTTGTGAGACGGCAAGGCAAGCTTGCTTGAAGTAGCAATAGAGGATGAATGGCGAAACATGAACATGTCGCACCATGACTCGAGAAGACGAAAAGGAACAGTCGCCAGCGTTTGCGGCTCATTTTTTTCGATAAACGGAAAAACCGAATTGCTCTTGCCATTATTTAAAGCCGAGATGCTTTTCAATACTGAAATGAAGGAAAAGGTTCTATGCTCAAGAGCTTTGGAGGGTTGCAACTTCGAGGTGATTGCGTCGCATCAACAATTAGCATGTGGCATGTGCCACCCCGGTCTATCACCGCGAAACCGATTTGGTTATGGTAAACACAGTGTAACCAAGTTCGTTAGGCGCAAAATATCTCGATAAGACGAGCAAACTCCAGCGTATATCTAAAATGTAGAGAGTTGTTATGGCTTGCTCATAGATGTTATATTTACAACACAGGAGCATTCCTGAAACGCCTCCGACAACCCCAGCATCGTCACGTATTCAATCCGTAAACAGCGTCGTGAGACTCGGTATGGTTTGTGTTCGAATCAAGAGCACAAAGATCAAGCAGCCCACTAGTGCGGTACCCGCCATTGTTCCTCCAACAATGTTACGAAACGCTGTATCATTCTGTTCCATATGATTTGGCACATTCATACCGACAAAACTCCCAACCAACGCAGCGCAAGTGATACACAGCGTAAACACGCTAATAACCATATTCGCAAACAACAATCGATTCCGAACAGAATCTTGTTTCTGATTGACGAGTTCGGCCGCGGAATCAATTTGCCCTTGAATCAGATGCAACGAGTTGGTCAGACTTAGCGCCGTTTGCAAGTACGATTCCAGAATCAGTTCCGGTTCATCGGATTCTTCGTCCAGCACTTCCTGTGAAACCGGATACAAAAGCGTTCTGGATGTGTAATCAAGCGACTGAGGTTCATCAACGCCATGTCTTCGTCTTCATCCAAAACTCGATCAAGGGATTGCACAAATCCCTTGACACGCGATGACATTTCTCGCACAGCGTCCTTGACAGCCCGAATAATGGTGAGTGGATCGTCCGAATACGAATTCTTTGGATGCAACAAGCGGTGAATGTAATTCATGGACGCTTCTTGCAATTCAAATGTGTCCGTCGTCAACAAATTGCTAATGACATTCAAGACAGCATCGACACATTGCAGTTCAAACGGCAAATCAACCCATTTATTTTCTTTCATGTCCATCCATTCACTGGCTTCCAAGTGTCGTTGTATGGTCTTGGTCGTCACTCTCCAGTGAATCCAAACTGCCACTTATAGTGGTCGCTGTCGGAGCAGCGACATCATTATTTGTATCCTCCGTCATTCCTCCACTTGGCATGAACTTCTTTAACAAGTTTGCCTTGTTGTTGCCATGACTACTACTATTGTTGGTTGGATCCATTCCATGCGAACTAGCATTACCATTGTCACTTTCGGTATCATTCCAGAAGCTACTGTGCATAGTATCACCTCCGCCGTGCAACCGATTTTCCAATTGCACAAGGACCGAGTCGGCACCGTCCGGCACAATGACCAAGAGTCGGTCTCGGAGCACAATTGCCCGCAGTGGATCAAAATTCAATAGCATGACATGACGTCGTACAATGAGTTCGGGTTCATTGGAGGCACTGAAGGGTGTGACCAGGCGCCGCATATCACGGGGATGCAAATATCCTCCGAGTCGTTCTCGGTAAGTGGGGTTGGACGTGCGTTCTATGGGAGGAGGAGGATTTTCGACAGAAGCCACACGACGGCGTTGCGGTAATCTCTTGGGTTTCGAAGAAGGCGGAAGGATTCCCAAAGGCAAGGGTGTCACCAAGGCATCTCCCAAAGTTGTTGGATGTTGTTGTTGAGCGCTTTTGTTAGTCTGTTGCGGCGACATGGTAGAATGAGGAGTGTTATTACTGCTGCTTTCGCCTTTTCATCCTCCCCGTGCGCAGCAACCCCGGACGTTTGCGTAATACACTTTAATACATGCTTGTAAAGAGTTCGAACACTCCACGCAAAGTACTGCCGATTTCCATTTTGATGCAATTCCAGCACCAACAATTCCTCCAACCGTTCATTCAAACCCGCCGTCGTCGATTGTCGCGTTGCAGGCGCTTGCGTCCAGGCCAAACTGCGTCGCAAATGATGCAAATTGTGCAGAGTCTCCCAAGGCCGCGGCGGTGCCTCATTGTGGTCCGCATCGGTCGGATGCGAAAAGAAAAGAGTGCGGCGTTTGAGTGCTTGCATAGTAATTGATTGTTAGGTGGTAATTGTGTCTGATTGTATAATATTTGCGTTATAAACAATTCAAGTTTCATTTCAAAGAGACGAAGAAAAACAATAATGACAACAAAAGATAAACGAACTTGCAGCACAAACATGCATCAGTAATCACGAGAGGCTGTGGGGTTCTCAGTCACGAGTATCAAACCGTCTGGCCATCTGACCGACAAAATGTTGCCTGGGTCAGACGTCAAGAAGTTCAGACGTCGTCAGTCGTCAGACGAGCCGAATGAAATAATACAGCACAGCCGACATGTTTTGTTGTTGCGCATCACTTACTTGATTCGGTTGCGTTGCGTCAAGCGTCACGAGCAATCTTGTCTATTTATTTCATTTACAATGAGGCCTTCTTTTCGAAATAATAATATAATAAGAAGATTGTTTGCCTCGAAAACAAACAAAAGAAGCCTCCGTCGGTAGCCAAGAAAGCAACGCCCACAACCCTCATTCGTCCTCCTTCCGAACCTCATTTGTTTGTACCTCCACCGCCCCAACTCTTTACAACAACCTTCAACTGTCTTCCGATATCATTCAAGACTCGCAATTTAATAATACACATAATGAATCGCTGTATTCTCTCGAAGAGGCAACCGACTTGTATCGCCCCGATTTGCATTTGCCATCGGCACCGCATTCGTGGGAAGGATACGAACCGGCGACGCCGCTGAGTGATGTGATCACTGCCTTGATTGGTGTGACGGGACGACCCATTTCGATTGCGGAATTTATGCGCATGGCGTTGACGCACCCCGAATTTGGGTATTACACGCAGGGCAAGGCGACGACGGTAGAGGAGGATGATTTCGATGTCGACGACAAGAATGAGAACAATAACGACAACACTACAGCAACCACCACCGACAAAGACTACGTCATTGGGGAGACTTCATTACAGCACCGGAAATATCTCAAATATTCGGAGAATGTTTAGGAGTTTGGTATTATACCGAGTGGGTACGACAAGGCAAACCTGACGAATGGCAATGGCTCGAATGTGGACCGGGAAAAGGGACTCTGACGGCGGATTTCGTACAATTTGCGCATTTAGATGAGACATTTCGGAAATCGTGTCGAGCGGTGCACTTGATTGAAGCGAGTCCTGTGCTGCGGCAAAACAACAAGAAACGCTGCAATCGTGTCAACCAAAGATACCGTTTGTCTTTCATTCGTCGTCCGAGGAGCAAGAGAAACAACCACTAGCAGACGACGAAAATACCATTCATGTTTATTGGCATGGTACATGGCAAGAATTTCGCGAAAGTACGCCATCGCGATGTACGTTTGCCGTATGTCAAGAATTTCTCGACGCTTTGCCGGTCTATGCTTTTGAAAAGACAAAGAAAGGATATTGGAGAGAGCGGTTGGTTGATGTTGCTGTGCGCGATGAAGTTTTAGAAGACGGAGACGGTGATATGCCTCGACTATCTCCAGCAGAGGCACCTCACGGAGCCAAAACGACAAGGTTTCGACTCGTTTTGGCTCCCGAAGCCACGCCCGCTTTGAAAACGCTCTTGAACACGGACGAACATGGCTTTCGTAACGACGATAACGACATTCCGAGCGGCATTGTCATGGAAGTCAGTCCCGAAAGTATCTTTTGGCGCAAGACGTGGCACAAGCCATTCAGACAATGGGCGGAGCCGCGCTCATTATCGATTACGGACAAGTCGGAACGACCGATACGATACGAGGTTTCAAACAGCATCGACAAGTATCGTTCTTGTCGCAACCGGGCCAGGTGGATGTGACGGCCGATGTCGATTTTGGTGCGCTCCGGCACGCGATTCCGGATCAAGCGCACGGACCCGTGGGACAGGAGAGTTCTTGATGCGCATGGGTTTACAGGAACGAGTCGTGCAATTGCTCGAGCGGGATGATGTGACAGACGAACAAGCCGAAGACATTTATCAGTCCATGGTGCGATTGGCGTCTCCGGAAGAAATGGGGACGAAGTACAAAGTGATGGGCATTGTGCCGAAAGGAAACGACGAAACGCCGCCCGGCTTTTGATGGTTCGCGCGGTTCGGGTTTCAGTACTCTCTGTCTGACACGGACGAATTGCGAACCTCAAGTCGGAAACGCTGACGTGCACACTTCTTGACACCTTTCTCGTCATTGTACCTGGTATGACCTTTTCTGTAGGTTGATTTCCTCCTCCACGGCTCGTCCTCGTTGCTGTTCTTCTTGAGCAAGATTTTTTCTCATTATTCATTCTTTCGACTCGTCACGCCGATCATTGACACCTTTCGTCTGGAACGCCGACAAATTTATTTCAAACTCAAAATAAAGTAGAAGAAGCTGCTAAGAATGAAACAATCTATTTGTTACCCCATCTTGAGCGCGTTCCTGCTGTATTCGACCGCAAACGCCTTTGTCGCTTCCTTGTCGAACCAAAGGCACCTACCCAAGGCTTTAAAAGCGGTCGCCCGCGATGGCTCCGTCCTCAACTTGACCGATGAAAACTTTGTCGAGATTCTGCGACAAGACAAGCCGGTCCTTGTCGAGTAAGTTGCACTTGGTGTGTTGACAGAATCTTGTAACGTTTCGACTAGTTTCTGACCGTTTCTTTTCAGCGTCTTTGCACCTTGGTGCGGTCCCTGTCGCTTGCTCGAGCCTGTCATTTCCAACATTGCCCAGAAATACCAAGACCGCTTGTCGGTCGCCCGATACGATGTCGAATCGAACAATCCTAATTTCAAAGTCGAACTTGTCATGCAACAACAATTGCCACGCAAATTGCCAAGTTTGCTCTTGTTTCAAAACGGCAAAGTGACCTGGTCGCGGAGTGGTTTGATTACGGAAGAGAAACTCGAATTGTTGTTGCTCGGACAGCTGGAGGCCGCGCCCAGCCATGCTGGTTTTCTGCATTTATCTCGACACGAGGCCGATTCGTACATGCTTTCCGAATATCAGAGACCCGAAGAAGAGAAGAGCCAATCACCCAAACTACAAGTTGCTATACGGTGGCTCAACTAAGTTAACATGCGTGTGTTTACTTTCATGATACATTCATTTTGCATTCCTCATATTTCTCTTGACGTCGAAGGATTCAAAGCATTGCCAATACTTACAGCAATAATTCTATAGTCATTTTATCGATCCGTGAAAAATTCAAAATGCTTCTCTTGCGAGACTACTTGGATCAATCTTGCCTAATCTATTCTGTGTGATCTTGCGAAATCTCCCTAGTAGAATTGTTTCGACACTCCGCAAAGATTAGGAGTATCCATTATCCTTATTGTAAAACTCGCTTCTAATAGAAATTTTAGTCCCTTGTGAACAAAAATCAAAACATCAACGGACCGACCTTCTTTCACCATTCACCATCTCCCAAAAGAGTACAAACAGTCGTTAAACCTTACTTAGGCGACTTTTTGTCTCCACGAATCAAAAGAAGACGGCCCGCTGGCGTGATCGTTGAACGTTTGACATTTGGCGATGACTGTATGGCAAATGGCAATGTTCTCTTTTGCGGATTATCGCGTTAACTGTGTAATATGATATGGAGAATCGAGCTCTCAAAAGTCTACAGTCGTTTTAAGAGCAATGTCCGGGTACACTTTACACCAGTGACTTTCACCAACTGCAAGTGCAAGTGTCCATTTTGGTGGGGCACGTGTCGGAGTCGCACTGATTGACACTCAAGTCCAAATTTAAAACAACAGAAACGCTATCTTGCTTCTCCTACCGTTCATTCGACCCCGGGTCGTCGGTCGTCGATACTCCGTATTCCACGGCCGAAACGCACAAATCGCATTCAGCCAAAAAGATTCTCGAACACAAAGGAACGCAGCAACAACAACAACAAAACGATTGATTCATTCGTTTCTTCTTGTGGTTCTCATACAATAATATGAGCTCTCCATTATGTCACAATCTAGCCGTTCGATTCACCAAGCAACGTCTCACGATGCAATCCTCACAATGCATATCAACGACATCAATAGTACCTGTATCACCACCTCGCAAACGCGTCCGATTCTCGACGCAACAAGATGTCAACATTCCTTCCACCGCGCCCTCGAAGTCTCGACGCAATCCGAATTGTGGTATTCGGCGGATGAAATGGCTGCTTTTGAATTTGAAGCGCGACAACTCTCGATTCTCGTGTATCGCAGTTTAATCGAACAGCAACTGGAGGACACTCCTTCACTTGCTCTCGGCCCTCACACGCGGCCTCGAGACCCGCGGCTGCATACAACGTCAAATCTTGCGACGCCGAACACGCGCGTACATTCGACAGATCCAACAGGGCCGAACCGCGGATGAATTGGCGCAAGTGGCTCGAGAAATGAATGCATGGGCGAAACATCTTGCTTACGAAGAGGCGGCTCGCGACTTTGATCGAGCGTATGCCGATGAATCGAACAAGCGGAAGCGGGATGTTTTTCAGCAAGAGAGCTGACATGATGTGTGCGTGTCTGCTGGTGTGATTTTTCAATGAAGTTTAACATTGAAAAGAACGCGCGCACGAGACAAACAAAGGAACAAACAATTCATAACAGGAAACAATTTTCGTAGAGTTAACAAAAGCAAATGGGATATACATTCCCGAGCGCTGGTCAAGGACCATGTTCGAATAGATCAAGATACAATGATTCATTTGTATTATTCTTTAGATTCATCTCTCTAGCTCCAAAGATCACTCATCACTCCATTGCACTTGCACACGTGCCCTTGACATCGGTTGGTTTTATTTGGCACGTGCTTCATCCACGGAGTCTCCATTCCATTTCGTCACTCCGACTCCCTGTTTTGGACTTTGTACTACAAGCTAGACAGTCGTACGTGGTAGTACTCTCGAGATCAATCCGAAAAGTTCACTTTCGCTTTGGTAATTGGCAACAATTGGGGAGTCTGAGGGGGGATTTTGGTCCCAAAATTAGGACTTTTGGACTTCACTCTGGTAACTTGTATGGCTAATGTCTGAACGACAGGACATAACTCTTGTTATCTGAAGCACAGTAAAATATATTTAACTACACGTCTGTATCGACTTGATTATGTCATGACAGAACTGCACACAAAAAACATCCATAGCTCAATTTACACTTTGTTGTTATGTATTATGTATTCTCTCCGTTCAAGGCCTGCCGACGTCCTGTACAACATCTGGTAGAGTGTCTCGCCTTTTTTATAATATTTTCAAAATTTTAGCTGGTGAAAATCGGGCCCACGGTGCTCAAAGGTGAAGGAATCCGGATTCTATTTGGTTTTTCTAGTCAATCGCGAACGTCAGAGCAAGTGAAAGCCGAAGGTAGCTCCATTCATCCGAACACAACAGAATACAGATCCATTTGTTCTTTTTTTTCACAACAGAACCTTTTTATTCTACACAACAGAATACGGATCCCATTCCCTTATTATTTTTATGAAACATTTTGGTTATCATGTCTTCGATTGTACCACAAATCAGACTTAACCAAATTGAGGAGGACTGCAAAAGGATTATGGAAGGGAGCTTGCACAAGGAGTATGACGGCAGCTCTGTTACCCTTCAAAAAAAAGCATGCTGTGTTTGCGACACATTACTCGACGATAGAAATAGTGACACAATTTCAATTCATGCGTTATCTCATAGAAGCTGGCTAAATGTAACAAAGTTACCCCACCATGTTCCACGAATTTTCCTTCAAAATGAATACAGACTCCCTCCACACCGGTGCGAACATCTTTCAATAGCTCAGAGAGATTCACTATTGGAATTAGTCGTATCACCGAGATGCGTTGTCACCATCTGTGATAATGTGGCCATGCTCTCAATATGTCAAACTTGCAATAAAGCTCGCAATCGACCACAAAATTCTATTGTTGATATTCCAATTGGAATGCAGCCTCGGAACTTGCAGATCTCAATGAAGTTGAACTCGCACTAGTAAGCATGGGACGGATTTCGGGCCACATATTCCATCTATTTGGGGGCTGCCATAAATCAATAAAAACATGGCATCAACTGCACCTCAACAACATTGGGCATACAGTCGAACATTAAACTTACTTCAAGAATCCAATGTGTCACCGAAATATACTGTATTCTTGCCGGTCCATTCACGCAGGAGCAAATGATGCTTGCATTGCGAAGTGTGGAGATTAACACAACAAAAGTAATTGCAGCATTCAATTGGTTGAAGAGCAACAACATCTTGTATAAAGATTTGATTGTTCCTCTACCAAGTGAACTGCCAAGGCCGATTGTCATCAACCACAGCAAAATAGAACAATCTCAAAACAATAACATTGAAAAACCCACGAATACACCGTGTTTTTTCCAGAAGTAACCGATGTGGACCCACGGAAAGGTACCTGTGAAACATCGCAGGAATTGCTGCAGGGTGTGCTTGCTGAGTCTGCTTTTCAACAAACAACATTGGTTTCCAAACCCACCAAGGAACTCTTGAAATATTGGGAAAAAGGTGAATTTGTTAAGTGTTTCCCGAGACAGTTTCCATATGGCCGTGGTAGCAAGCCAAAGGGTATGGACTCACAAGCATACCTACAGCATTTGATGAGATTGAGCTGTAATGAATTTCAGCGTGCAGAATTCATATTGGTAGCAGCCAACATGCACTTCAAGGATGAAATTGTAAAAGCGCCTCTATGAAATGCAGGTACAAGAGTGGGGACATGACAGCTGCTGAACGTTTTAACGACCTTGATGTTGCTGAAATTGATGCTGTGATTGATGACCGGAGTATGATCACAATACACAACACTCCAACTTGTCCTATTTTGTGAGGTCAGTGTTTGCTGTGTCAAAGCTATTACCATTCACTGATGAATGCGTGTCGGAAGAGCGGCTGAAGCTATATTCGCTATGCACCAAATACGGTTTGCCTACCGCTCTCCTCACTGTCACACCTGACGACTCTGATAATCTGAATATGTACATCCACAAAATTGAAGATGAAGTCTTCACATCCAAGCTGCACAACGCTGAGAAACATGAGATCAAAAAGTACTTATCAGATTGTGAAAAAATTCGTTTGGACTATCCTGGCTACGCAGAACTTGAATTTGAGAAGGCTATGGATATTGTCATTGGAAGAATTTTTGGTTGGAATGAAGCGAAGTTTTGCACAGAGCCTGGGGCGGGGTCTTTGGAGATATGAACGCATGGTTTTTAGCGGTTGAGGAACAAGGCGCAAAACCCTTCATGGTCACTTTTTGATCTGGGCTAAGGGTTGGAAGAAGATGTTAAAGTCTGCATATGATCATGGTCAAACTGTATGTCATGCAACAGATGAAACAGAAGCCACAAGTGACATGGCTGCAGCATTGGAATTTGAAGCAGGAGCCACAAGTGAAACAAATCCATCACCCGAATCAGATCCTACAAATAGTTCGGCGTTAAAAAATTCTGGTGGTCAGGGCATGAGTGATTTCATGAAAAGGCATGCCAGTACGGCATGCTTTGATCTTAAAGTTCCAAGCAAAAGGTCAAACAACTGTCCACGGGGCTTCTATACAACTGGAGCTAGGGCTCTCAATCACATGTGCAGTGTCGCTGATCCTATGTATAACTACCCAAGCATGCAACACATTCGCAATATGCGATTTCAGCACTGTCCAGATACTACTGATCAAACACAAATAGCCTCCTGCAACAACTGTGGCAAGTCATTCTCCTTGGCTGACATCACAAAGCGATCATTGAAAGACATATATGTCAACGAACTCAATTTGTCATGTGATGCGGTACAGATTTTGATTTGTTGCTAAAGTACATCATATCAATCTCACAGAGTGGAGTCCAAGGCTTGGAACCTAGTATTGATCAATTGAAGCCCAAAGTGAGACATGTATTGATACACATTCTTAAATCTACACGTTCAAGGGCATGCTAAAAGCTGCTTCAAATACAGTAGTGAATGCCGGGCAAGGATCCTGTTCCACCGCAAGAAGCGGCTACTTGTGAATTCATCAACTCAAAACGCATCGATTGGTACACTTGGACAGGTGTCAAGGGTTCCCGGATCCCTTTCAGGCTGGTTCCCCAACGTGCACCATTGGATCTGTTCACAAATATGTTCTGTTCATTCATCAGCAATATGTTCCACTGCAACACCAACCTCCAAGGTGGGATCGATGGGGCAGGAATTATGTATTTAACAGGGTACACCTGCAAAAGTACCCGAACAGAGGACCGACAAAATCAACTGAGTGTTCTGTTGAGCGTGAAAAGGTTATCAACAGAGAGCTGACCAATACACAAGTTCTCAATGCACCCAGTGAAAACCCAAAGATCTTGGCATTCAAGAGAATATTCATATCAGCAATGTCAGCAACATCCCATTACAGCATGAGTCCACCAATGGCCAAGTATCTTGTACTGAATGGAACCCGTTTCCGGTGTTCCCATTCCTTCACTCATGTTCCCTTTATGACTTCTTGAAACGAAAGCTCTTATGCCAAATTGCAACTGTCTTTGACAAACAAGGTTTTCCTCACTTCACGAAGAGATACGTATCTATTCCGTCCAGCATTCATGGAGTCTGTCGATCCATATACATTCTACTCGTCATATTACGTCAAAGATTACCGTGAAGGTGTGTCTTCTGGAGATGACAGTTTACGCTTTCTACGGACTGCACCTACTGGCTACTCCAAACTCTGTCTTGGTCAGTCCGATGTTCAATCAATACCTATCATCTACCACTACATGTTCAAAACGTCTGCTGCATTCCTTCAGGATATCACAGATGGAGACACGGAAACTAACTCTGCAGTGGAGGAATACTGTAAAAGAGTGCTGCTAGTGTTCAGTTCATTTCGAGATGAAAAGGATGTATTAGTTGCGGAGACATACAAAATATCTCTAATTGTGAAAATGAATCAAGATCTCATGAACACTGAGTTTAGCACATACCTGCAGAACATTTTGTTGTGCTTGAAGAATAAAGTGAAATCTATTTATTTCATAGACAAATAATTTGTTATTACTTGAAGACAATCTGTTTATTTCGTTCTTTTTTTTTTGCGCTGTCTTTTGTTCTTCCTGTTCTCTTTTTTTTCTTCCTTTTCTTTTTTTTTCAAGGTGTATGACAGACTCATCCTCTTTCACTTCCAAAGGTCTCTTGTTACGACAGAAATCTCGCGTGATGCAACTTCCTCTTCCGCCTCAGCTTCAGACTCCTCTGCGTTTGCTTGAACCCTCGCTTCCATTTACACTCAAGACGTCCTCTTCGGCCTCCGCTTCAGACTCCTCTGCGTTTGCTTGAACCCTTGCTACCATTTCCACTCAAGGCGTCCTCTGTGGCCTTGGTTAGCTTCAGACTCCTCTGCGTTTGCTTGAACCCTCGCTATCATTTCCACTCAAGAGCGTCCTCTTCGCTTTGCTTCAGACTCCTCTCTTCGTGCGTTTGCTTCCGAACCTCGCTACCATTTCACTCAAGGCGTCCTCTTGGCCTGCTCGGCTTCAGACTCCTCTCTTTGCTTCCGAACCCTCTACCATTTTCCACTCAAGACGTCCTCTTCGCCTGGCTTCAGACTCCTCTGCTTTTGAGCTTCGAACCCTCGCTACCATTTACACTCGAGACGAAGCCGTTATTCTCCGTCTCCAATACAATGTCATCTTCGCTATCCCCTTCCTCACTAGTACCATCTTCACTGCTGCTTTCAGTTGGGCCTCATCAACGGTATCCGAAATTGAAGATTCGATGCCGTCGGACTCAACTATCTCATCATCATAAGCTCTCCGTATCCGTCGGGCACCTCTCCCATTGTAGCAGCCCTTCTAAACCGTGTCGTCATGTCTATATGAACATGAAGTGCAGGCCAAACCAACTCACTGCCCTCTTCAATGGAATGCGTCACACCACCAGTCGGAACATTGCCACACATTACAATTGACTGATTGAAAGGGATCACAAGCTGGCCATCATCCCTTGCCATGTACAGTGATCTCTTCCTCTTTCAGGAGAGATGTTACAACAGCAAAACCATACTCATGGCATATCCCAGCATCTTCTCCAATTTTGATGACAGGGTTACGAGGCCGGTGCATATCAGCTTTGTGGTAGATGGTGTGTCTTTTTTGATTCACTTTCTCTTCAGTGTGGACAAACCCACCAACAACAACTGACTCCTCCCGGACAAACAACGTGTGTGACGGATTTTCAATGGCACTGTCCTTCACCCTCATCCGGTCATCATACTCGTACTCAAAAGGCGAAGCTATCGATGCCAATCCAATCATATTGGAAACACAGTAATAAAGTCGGACCATTGCAGATTTGTGGGCGGAGAACTCAACAAACTTTGAAAATGCCCGACGACGTTTTCTTCTTTGCCAATTGCCAGCTGGGATTGGACGCAAGCATGTATGCGCCGCGGTTGTTTGCATATTCGTCATTGATATACTCAAATGCACATTCCTGCTCGGTATACATCTTTTTTCTCTCCAAGTTCGCTGCCCTCTTTTCCCCTTTTTCAATGTGCAGCAACTCTCTTGCAGCTTTGATGGCTTTCTCGTGATATCACCACAAATGAAATCTACCGGTGTTGGAATAAAACAATATCCTGAACTGACCATTGCGTCGTTTGAAATTTCCAATTGTGGCAATTGTGAAAGAACAGCCAATACACTGTTCCAGATGCTTTGCATTTCTCTGCTGTATTGTCTTTATTCGTCTCGTCTTCGAACACAACCTTGGCAATGGGGCTGCATTTCTGTTCATCAATCATGCAATCCGAGCAATACAAAATACAATTGCTTTTGGTCGTCAAGTTGCATCAGCGCAACAGACCTTTCTTTCGACAATTCCTTCGAGCCATGTATCATGCAAAACCGCTTGAACTCCATCCTTCGGAGCAAGCTTTACGTTCAAGTTCAGGTTCCTTTTGATGAAAAGAATCACCTCGTTAGCGCAGTTCTTCCTTGCATGGTAGTTGTTCGTACCTGTTCCAACGAACGTACCAGGAATCACGTGCTTCGCAAGTTCGAGGTGATCTAACTCTTTGAACACTGTAATGTCTACGTAATCTTTTTTTCCCAGACATGCCATCAATACTAATTGTTCATCAAAATAATAAACAAACTCAGTGATACAACCCGTCGCAATCCTGCCTCATTCCTCGCCATCATCGATCACCCATCGGCCAATGCATGCCGCATGCCGCCCATCGCCCATCGTCCACATCCTTATACACGTTTTATGCATAACTAATTTATCGCCAACTTCTTCAAGCAACAAATCTCTTTTTGTCTTATAGCTACTCCACCTACTATTTGTGTTTTTTGAAATATGTCTACCTCTCCTCTCTGTGACATCGTCTGACCGCTCCTACCTCGCGGCACTTTTCCGCCTCCCGGCGCCAGCCACAATTCCATGGCAAGGGTTCGGGTTTATGTTAAGGCGTCCTTGAGTCGCTGCGATGTTTTCGTGTGTTGCGCAGTTATAGGCCTCCACCAAGAGATCACTATTTAGACTACGGTAGTCAAGGAAGAACTGAAAACGATAAAATGGTCACCACCAAGATATATTTTCGTTTCAATCTTGCCCAGGAGTTCCTAATTCGTCGAGATCCGAATAGTCGAGTCACAAAAGTCCTTGCCCCAAATTCAAGTGACGTGCAATATCCTCCATGAAGGATTGGCGTGTTCTCGTTATTGTGGCGTCTGAGATGCGAAAGCTTCTTTGTGATTGTTGATAAAAAGTAGTCGAGCGTCGGCGCTACATTTTCGAACGTTGTCCATTCTCATGGTCAACACAAACAACAGCTTGAATGTATTTCAGAACCAGCCGACACTTCCAAGAGCCCGTGACCGTTCCCGGAGGAACGATGACACTAATCGTGTCGGGTGACAAAGAATAGGATTTCATTATTTGCTGTTCGTCGTAGAGCACTATCAACCGGGAATTCACAGCTGGGGGCAGTTGAGACGGGAAGAAATGAATCGCACTTGACCGCGATAAGAGTAGATTTCTGCCGTGATCCGCGTTGTGTAGCAGCGATGAGATATCACCGTCCGTGACGAGAAATACGGAAACGCCTGGATCGATCAATTGCTGTAGCGATCGCAATTGTTCTTTTGCCCTATTGGGACTCGCATCTATTACGAACAAATGAAAGCACGTGTTTCGCGTGACTTGCAAAAGCAGCTGCTGGAATGCTTCGCTTGTTGTTATCAACACAATGGCCACAGTCGTCGAAGGAAATAAGGATAATGAAGGCAATGAACTGCATTCTCGCTTCATTTTACGCATCAAAACGGAGGATACGAGGATAGTATGCGATCATTTCGATCCGAAATGGGAGCGTAGATTCTGGGAATTGTCTCCATGATTGATTGATTGATTGATTCATTCATTCATTCATTCATTCATTCGTATGCTTGTTATGAAACTGTTGAGAAGAAGGGAACGAAAACAAAAATGAATTGTTGCTCCTTACCAGGTATTGTCCTCTGCTTTCAAGGGTGCTTTGGTTGTTGTCGTTTTGTTGTTTGTTGTGCTTGCGGTTTTGTTCCACGTAGCAATTCCTTTCGTGACTCACATCACTCCTGCCCACACGTATCTCCGAACGCACGCTCTTCGCGCGACGAAGGAAGACAACGTTGTGTCATCATGGCCGAGCAGCAACTTCCCAAAGGAAAGAACAAAGGCATACCAAGTTTATTATATTATTTCTTTGTTCATTCAACAATTGACTCAATTATAGGCTCGAATCAATGATGCACTCAAATACAAGTAGCAAACCAAAAGCGATCCGCGTGTACATTTCCTTTGGCGGTCCTATCGTATTCCGCGCATGCCTTCTTTGTGCAGCACCCTTCTCAAACTATTCGCTACGATTCGATAAGGAACAACAGACCACTTTCGACACGGAGGATTCACGCCAAGTTCGGAGAAGATGAAGAAGAAAAGGAAGAGAGTTTGCTCGATATTTTACGCACGCGCCGTCGATCGAGAGACGACGAAGATCGCAAACGCAAGCGGAATCGCTTGCGAGAATGGATCTCGTCTTCCGAAAAATCGCCCATGGTTCAACAAATCAACGTAGAAGACGGCAGTACAGTCGAACAGCCAGCGCGGATCAAGAGCAAGTTTGAAAGTCTCTTTTCTGGAATGCCCAGTTTGTCCGACATCATGGGGATACGGCTGACACAGACGAATTGAGTAGCGAGGACAACAGTTCGACACAGCAACGCAAGAAAGGAGAAGACGCCTGGTTTCAGCAAGACCGCCAAAGAATTATAGATAGTTATGAGGAAATGATGAAAGATACACTTGAATTGCTGGAGGAGCAACGAAGAGACGACCCAGAGTCTGTGCCAGAAAACTCGGAAGCCGTGATACGATCTGTCATGAACAAGGAGATGGAACGAGAGTTAAAACGAACAAAAGAACAATTACAAGTCGAAAACATGATTCAGTTGGAAGCAGAGCTTAAAGCTATGGTCAATGAAAAGAATCTGTCGACTGAGCCTCCTAGTGAAAAGGTACAACAGCTCATGGAGAAGAGTGAGGAAGAATTTAGACAGCAAGAGGCGTTCAAGGCACAAAAGATGATTTTCTTCAATACGAAGAAGATGTATTGCGAAAAGCGGCCGAGCAAAAAAGTAGATCAAATATCGAAGCCTTCCGAGGGCAAGACTTGGATCAGTGGGTACTGAGTCGGTTGGAGTTAATCGCATCGGGTAAACAATACGAAGACGGCGCTGAAAATATATTGGATATTCTCGACTCGAATATTGAAGATTTACGGGAACGAATAGAAAAGGAGGAACGTTCCAAAGGTTCGGTTCGACCGGAAACGCTCAAGGAATGGCAAATGTACAGAGCCATCGCGACGCGATTGACTGGGGACAGAGTGGCGCCGATTATGCCGACTACGAGCGACAGTTCGAAGGACAAATCAACGAGCGTCTCGCCTCTTGGAAAGAATACGTAACGAAGGAGGACGATTTTAGAAAGCAGTCAGGTTTAGCAAGAGGACCGAAGCTTCCTTTTGAGTGGCAGGAATCGAGTCTCGTAACACAAAGCGATCAGCGAAAAGAGCAATTATCTGTAGCAGAAGATTTACAGAAGCGTATCAAGACACGGAAAGAGATCAATCGAATGTCGATCGAAGCGTTAGAGAGTTTGCTGACCACCAGCGATGCGCAAAGAAGGACAAATTACAAGCAGAAATCGACTATTTGAAATCGACTTTGGAATCCAATGATTATCTTGACGTTGATGAAGCATTCCTGGCCGCGTCAGCGATCGACCAGAGTCCAATCGATCTGCGAGATGTGTTTTCCACGCAAGAGGAAACACCCGCAGAGCCAATTCCGTTTGAAGCTCCACCTCGGGAATCATTTTTCATGGCCGAGCCGAGGTCACGCGAAATTGTAACTGAAAACAAGGAAGAAATAGTGAGTCCCAAATTGCGACCTCCTTCCACACCATTCTTTACAGATCCAGATGTTGCTGATGCAGAAGACTCGTACTCGCCTTCGTCTGGCAAGCTAGGCTCCATGGAAGATCAACAGCTCGAAGCAATGTTCCGGAGAGCTGGTGCTCGCACGACAGAGGAGCGAAATGTCATAAGAGAACAATGGGAAGATTTCAAAGCAGTCGAAAAGGAAAAGCGTGATATATCAGGGCTGAGCGGCGAAGCAGGTGATTATTTGTCGACTGCTAATTTGAAGTACAAGCTGGAAGACGTGATGAAAGGTGACGGAGACTTTGATGCCGACAAAATTCTAGCCACAATTGGAAAACGCCCAGAAAGAAGGAAAAAAGATCCAGTTCCGCAGAATGAAAGTGAAGCCGTTCCAGTTGATCGGGATGCAGATCAGAAGTCATCTGTCAATCAAAAGGAGGTCATTGACTCTATGTTTCGTTCTGTTTCGGCTGTCGGAGGAGGCCGGTTCAGAGATGATCCTGACGAATACGCAAAACAAAAGCATTTTATGAGGAATTTGTGAACAAAGAGAAAGAAGTCAGGAATCAATCCAGTCTGCCGATGAGTTTGTTAGTCCTCTCGATCCTGACCCCGTACAGGGTACATTAGACGATGTTGATTACGCGAATCAGGTGATTGCGTCGCTTGGACCGCGACCAAGACCAAAACGAACAAGGATTATCGATGAAGGGGAGTTCAGCGACAAGGGCGGGGCATTGGCGTTCGAGGACGACGACGATGATGAGGATGAAGATGAAGACGACATCGAAGAAGATTTTCAAACTGAGTTACAGCGTTCAGAATCCGAGTACCCTCCCGATATGCCAGAGTGGTTACGCCGAGAACAGGAGGAGGCGAGATCAGGCGATAGTAAAACGAAGAACTTTTCGGGAAGCACGATAGATCAAGTATTTGACGACACAGACTACGATAAGAACTTAAGGCAACTTGCTGAGTATGAACGTCGGCGAGCCGGCAAAGGAAGGCAAATGGGGATCGACATCAGCGAGGTACTTGGCCGAAGCGTCCTCGAGACTGACGATTATGCTGACTACAAATTTGACAATGATTATCAAAGGGGAGACAAGATAACTGGGGATCTGTGAGCTTCGAGAGTAGAAAATTCGATTTACTGGAATATACGGAACTCGATGTGGCGCAAATAAATTCTCTGATCGATCACAGGGATTCTACATATTCAACGGGCTTTTCCCAGTACATCCCTCGTGTTAATAAACCATTCAAGGATTTTGGGGCAATCTTTCGCTTGGAAGGCGTTTTGGTCGACATAACAGGTCTACAGCTCGAATCCTGGACACGTGTCGCCGCCGACTTTGGGTACAGAGTTCCCACCCTTGATGATGCCCGAAGGGCTGCCGTAACACGACCTGATGTAGCAGTGAAAGACTGCTTCTTCTGGACAGATGACTTCATGCAATGTAGAAGGGTTGCCATGGCACACCACAAAATTTTCCTCGAGGTATTCGACGACTGGTCGAAACAAGCCGGGGTAAAATCCCGAAACAACCGTCAGTGTACAAAGTACACAGGGAAGTCTTGCTTTGGGCGAAGATTCTTTACAAGAGCAAAGTTCAAATCAACGACAGGCAACGTTATTAGGTGGTGACGAATCAGAGGCAATTCAGCGTATAACTGATGCTTGGGAGAAAACAGCGCAAGAGTTCGGGAAGCCGGTACCGACTTACGACGAGGCACTCCGCTCAAGTCTTCTTAGCCCTGACATAGCAGTTGTTGAGGTATTCCGGTGGACTCGAAGTCCAGAGATCGACGCGATAGCGTCGAAGTTCAAACAAATAGTATCTGGGTCATCTGATAGCAGAATCAGGCGGCAGCAACAGCCTCCAGTACCACTAGCGCCGAGTAATCGCCCATTGAGCAAAACAGAGGTGATGGAAATTCACTTTCACGCTTGGCTGAAAGTGGCAGCAGCTTTCGGTTTTGACGAGCCGACTCCCGATGAAGTTACTGCAGCATTTGTTATCAACGATCCATTCATTGCCGTTCGAGATGGCTTTGCGTGGTCTGACGACAAGGCCACCGTGGCTCAAGCAGTAGACATGTTCAAAGAAACACTTCGAAGCCTTCTAGGGCAACCCGCCAGCGTTCCTGCTGAGTCCCCAAAGGCTGATACCACGTCTTATAGATTGAACATCCCGAGCAGTCTGCCCACTCAGGACGAAATTTTTCGAATTTCCAAGGAAGCTTGGACTGCGGTTTCATTCTATCTCGGATATGGAGTTCCGGACACTGCACAGATTCAGTTTGCTCTGACGGTTGGACCTGAAGAAGCCATAACTACAGGATTTCAGTGGACATCAGACCCCAAGCGGACCAGCGAGCTTGTTGATCTTTATCGGAGCGAGTTGGAAAAGAGAAAAACTTGGAAATCAGAGAACGAGCTTGGCGGTGCATCTACTCCCAAAGTGCAGCTTCACAAGTGCAACAACAAAAAGGACAAAAGGCATGGATCAAGATTTGGTGTTCAAAGTAGCTTATGATGCGTGGGTCGCAACAGCTTTCCGAAAGGGATACCCAGCACCGGATCATGAGCAAGTCATCTTCGCACTCACGGTTGGCCCAGAAGATGCCATAAAAACTGGATTTCAGTGGACCGAAGAAAGTGATGCTGTCAATGAGATTACAAGTATATACAAGGAGGAGTTGGCAATTAGACGGCAAAGTTGGGCCCTTCACCTGATGAAATGGACGCAACTAGATCCTCGAGCGAAAACAAGCTTCCGCCAGTAATAGTGATGCCTGGAGTGGAGAACTGGGTCACTTCCTTCGCAATGTCGAAATGCCTTGTTCTGTGATTTCATTTTTGGACAAAGATCAGGTTGATATTTTGCTAGAGTATGCTGGACTGTCTTCTCTATTTGAACCCGATAAGCGTGTTTCGATGAGCAACGGCTACAATCGCGAAAGCCAGCAGATGCTGGGCGCTGCTTTGCGCAATGAACGCCGACCCGATCACTGTGTTGTGTTTGATACAAGTCCGTATGCGTCTGTCGCGGCTCACGAAGTTGAGATGCGGAGCGTGGGAGTGATTGGTCCCTTTCCGCGATATGAGTTACTTTCTGCAGATACCACGTCGAATTCGTTTAGTGAATTGACAGCCATGAACATTCGACGCTTGTTTGGAGAGCGTGTACGACCAACCGATGATGGATGCACAGCAAGCTGAACCCGAAACACGGCGACCCACCAAGACAAAGTATTTCTGGGAGGAAGATTAGCGGCTCTCAAATGAGTGAACAAGGGCTGCACGTGTTAACTCAGTTGCAATAATGATAGAGTAGTATTAGAGTTTTATTTCAAATGTTGTTCAGTTGCCAAGCGGTAATTGAATATGAAGTATTTATGAAGGCTAGGACGCGTGCAAGGCGACTGGGAACATTTCAATAGGCTTGCTACCCTCTCACAAGATGATAGGCCCCACGATTATTCGGCTTGTGCACGATCGATGATTAGCTCTCCATTACTTCTGCGTGCAATGCTTGGCACTTTGACTTCCACATGCCCGCCTTTAGCAGCTCGCTAGGAATGAGGAGAGCAAGGAGCAGTCCCGTTCATAAAAAAGAAGCCTCTAATCACCAAAACACACCAGTGAGTCACAAAAGAAGTCAAATTTTCCTTTACACATCAATCAATCATCAACGCACCGAACCTCCTCTTCCTTACTCGTGTTCTTCAGGAGAATGACACGAAGATGAGCCACCGTCTCGGCAATTTCCGCGACATCGTCACACCGGGGCTCTCCTTTTAATTTCCCACTTTGACAGGCACCTTCAAACGCAAGGATTTCTTGCAAAAGCGCGTACGCTTCGGCTTGGGTCGCATGGTCATTGTAAGCACATGCACGAGCTTTGGCCAGTACATAATTGAAATCATAGTGACGACCGTCAGCGTTGAGTCTTGATTGTGAACGTGTCGCGGAAGTGGTGCTATTGAGAAGCCTTCTACATGCAATGAAGCAAAATAACAAGCAATGCAGATAGTGGTAAATCGAATTTCATGACGGTCAAAGGAGTAAGAAGAGAAAAAAATCCTTCGGAGCTCCTTTTGAAATGACTCTAGAAGGTTTTCTTCCAAATGCTTTCTTCTTTTCTTTTTTCGAAAGAATTGGAGAGAACAAAGAACGTATACACAAGTTGTTGCCGAGAACGATATCGGGCTTCTGTTTTGTTTGACACCAAGGAGAATCTTCACTTGGTGTGAGAATAATCCGCCGTAAAAAACACGTTTGGAAGGTCCGTGATGTTCTCTCGCGGTTCCATTTCCGTCTATCTACGTTATTAGGTACCGGTACGATGTATAGCATATGCTACAGTTTTGACCACACTCCACACTCCACATGACGTCACACGTGACAGAATTTTCATCGATCGAGAAATGCATCGAAAGCATTTATTTTTCACAACATCATGTCAATGTAATTCATCGAATATCCAATTCCGAGTTGTAAATGGCCACATTGAGGACTCACAAGGGATGAGATTGATCGTGCTGCTGACGATAGTAACAATCCTCAGCAGCATTGGCCATCCGAGTCGAGCTTTTGTCGTTGTTTGCTCGGGTAATAGACATGTCACCGTTTGCAAAGCCGCACAGTCTTCAACGCCCGACGGAGATGCTATGCCTACAGAATCGGCAACAGATGCTACTACGGAAGCACATGACACTTTTCGTTCGACGAGGAACGTATTCCAGTTGAAGGAATTTCGATCGAAACAGAGTCTTGTGAAAAACAAATAACTCATGCCGTTAGACCACAAGCGCCCGTTCTTTTCTCACGCAGAGAATGGTGGAGCGCAGCTGCAGCTACCCTTATCACTTCGACTACCGCGGGTATTACAGCGTATCACTATTATCACGATGCACCTCCCATTGCAAAAGGAGACAGAATATCTCCTGTCAATCTAACACAGGTCGTCAAAGAAACTCGTGTTAATATTACAATCAATCGGGAGGGTCTTCCATCAGTCTCGATCCTATTACTTTACAAAAGAAGAAAGTAATTCAACTTCCTGCTTGGATTCCCGAACGCTGGGTGCCACGCACCAAAGTGATCAAAAACACAACCGATTCGGAAGTACTCATTGCTGCTGTCATTGCTGGAACCGCTGTGGAGATGGCACGCACCTCTATTTTGTATCCACTCGTCACATTAAAGACGCGCGTACAAACAGATATCAATGTTCGGCAACGCAAAGTCAACAAGCGTCTTCGTCTAAAGCGGCGACTGCGGGTTTTGGAATTGAATGCTGTGAGGCATTTCAAGGAAGGCAACCTCTATGCGGGTTTATTGCCGACACTTATAGTCACGGCACCCGCCACTGGACTGTATTACGGTGTTCGTGATATTTCCAAACGCTCGTTTGCGTCCTTGTCCCTTCCGCAATTGTACGTTGCCGTCGCAGCAGCATTCTTGGGCTCGGTCATTTCGATTGCGTTTCGCTCTCCTGTCGATGCACTATCTGCTCGTTTGCAGGTGGCGACTGCGGAAGAAAGCAAGCATCAGCACGATCACCCAGAAGGGCTAATAGAACAGGAAGAACGAGACGAACGAGTTCGGAAAAGGTTGGCAATTGGTTAATCGAGTCCATGGAGCGATTGCCAGCACTTGTCGTGACTGAGATTCCGTACTTGCTCTCTCGTATCATACTGAATGGTCTCTTTATACAAGGACTTTGGATCTCGGTCATTACGAACTGATTGCTATAGCTACTGCTATTGTGTGTGGCATATTGACGACTCCGTTTGATGTCGCGCGCACGCGCATTCTACTGGACAGCGACAACGACCCAACGAACGGGATTGACGGTGGTTCGGGAGAAGGTCTAATTCAAACTTTTCAGACCATTGTTCGTGAAAGCAACGACGGATATGCCAACTTGTTTCGAGGATGGTTTGAGAGGGCTTTGTATTTGGGAATAGGTCGCGCCTGGTTGGAACCTTTACAATTACTCGGATATGTTGCACTGCGCGATGCCATTTTGTTGGAATGGTTTGACTGAATCCTGAATATTTAAGCAAAGTCTAGAAGAATAGAGCCGAAAATAATATTTTTTTATATAAAAAAGTACTTGAGTCTAGACCCATCCCATGTCGATCGCCCGACGAGAGACGTCACAAACGTCGCAGCTTATGCTATGACGTCATGGCTTGCGTGTGACGGCCGCGTTTCCTTCACTACGAGGTACTCTATTCATTATAGTAATAAATGGGCGATGAAAAGCGAATCATTACACTTGTACAAACTCTACGACGCTCGTCTGTCAAGTCTCCCGTCCCACCGATTGCAGCAAAACGCAGCGGTTGCGCAAAACAAGTTGGATATCACCATGGCGCTCTTTCGACAAGCGGCTCGACGACTTCTGTGCAACGGCTCGTTGCACAGCGCACATTTGCCTCCGTGTCAAAGCCGTCTATGAGTGGAGCCATCGGGACTTGGTACAACACGTGAGTTTCCTTTGAAATTGCGATCGACTTATTGTAGTGTTTTGCTGCTGATTCAGTGAATCGATTGGTGCTGTTGCTGTTGAAGGAATGCTTTCATTTTGATTGTATGTGTCATTGCAAACTGATTATCTGACTGTTTCTTTCTTGTCGCTTTGGTTGGGCTCTTTCATTTAAAATTTAGATTCGGAAAGTCTACTGCTGGTTATGCTTCATGGTTGGTGATGCTCATTGTCGTGGGAGAATACGCCACTGGCACATTCACAGAAAAATGTGGCAAATGAACAACAAAGGAAAGACATTTACAACCTATGACTGGAGCAAATTCGATAAATTTGGTGACGACGAGGAAGAGGAGGAGGAAGATGACGAATAAATCATACCTGGTACCTTTTCAACTACACTCGGTGAAGGAATGGGTTGCTTCGTGTAGAAGATTCCTTCTAAGTTTCTTTATAAGCCATTTTTAGAAGAAAGTGTTTTCTGATACAATACTATTATCGTGGAAGATATCAAGCATGTGAATTTATCTACAATGAAGCCAACGCGATCCTGTCCGTCAAAGAGCAAAAAAGTTAAGCATAGAGGGGGCACAAATGGAAATGGGCTCCACAAAGAAGGAATACGGAAGTCCGTAGACCCAGGCACGACACAGTTTGTTCGTTAAAGTCATTTTGATTGCCCATCTTGTTCACGCAGGTATACATCCAAATGAATATTAATGGAGTTGCCTGCAACTTTGCTTCCCACAATGTAATGTTGTACTGTGATATTTCGAATAAGTTTTGAGTCCAAGCGGCTCCTCTCCAGTCAGAACCCCGAAATTTGGCCGACTCGAGCGTTTGTCGTTGTATCAAAATGGGAACATTCAGCAAGGTCGGCTCGATATCTGGATGCACAGCCAAAATGTGAAGGACCGGAGGACCGTACGGAGCCAAATCAAAGCCATACGGACCCAAGCCTCCGAGAATTCCTGTAGATCCTGGTGCTACGGTGGTAAAGTAAAAGTGCTGCCATCGCGAAACTGTTGACGAGCTCGACAATCCCCATCCTGCTGTCCGGGACGAAGCGAGGAATAGGTTCCATCCGGACGCGTCTGCCAGATATCTACCAATAAATTCGACGACGCAAATTCGCAACACGAGCCCGCGCTGCAACGCCACGGCTGAATCGTCAGTGTGATTTTAGGAGGACGTCTCGAGGATGATTGAAAAACGGCCAGGCAGCCGGACGGTATCCTGATGCCTCGTACATTGACGCGTCGCATATTTCAGACTTTTCCGGTTGATTTGGTTTGTACGCTTGAGCGGAGCCTCCGTTGGAATAAAGGTCGCCGCCGGGTGGTGAAATGTCTCGTGGATGACATTTATTGGGCTGTTTTCGAACGACAGCTTCGTGTATAACATCATTCGTGCAAACGCCGTCTTCCGCAGCGCAACTCGATTCAGAAGTTATCAGTAGCGGATAGAGTAGCAAGGAAAGAAAAATATAAAGACGATTTGTCATTGTTGTTGTTTGTTGTGTTTATTATTCTTCGTTTAGGTATGAATGAGCTTTGTCGGTGGGTTGTGGGTTGTGTGTTGTCAGTTGTCATGCATTGTCTACAAGAACTGTCAAAAAACTGTCGTAGCACTGCAGTAATATTAAGCGTAAAACGTGCTGTGGGTAAGAACTCGAGTTGTTCATAACAATATTGTCGTTGATGATGTCGCAACCGGTATAGACTAGTGAGAAACGACAAACTCTCATCGGCACGAGATGACGAGAAACCTACTGTGCGCTGTCATTATAAAACAACACCTCGGCAAGCTACTTCTGGAATAATAGACTATCAAACGGTTGAATTGCTTATCACATACATGTTACAGCTCACTCGAAAATGAAAATCTTTTCAATAATAAGCGTTCTGCTTCTTCCTGCACTGAGTATACACGCGTGGATCAGCACTCCGCGCGCAGCATCCTGCAGCAGCGCTCTTCCACTATTATCGTCCAAGGAAGATCCCGAGTTTTTGAAACAAGAAGCCGCTCGATTGCGAGAAGAAATTGCCTTTTGAAAACAAAAAGCAAAGGAAGCAGAAAAGGAACAACAGGAACATGCAAAAGTACAAGCGCAAGTGTCGGCCCAGCGCGAGCGATACTCGGCGATTGTGCCGATTCTCAAACCGAATGGTGAAACGGTGAATGAGCAATGTGATTTTACACCGTTTTACAAGGAGTCATCGTTCATCACAGTCGTTGAATCGTTGCTGCCTCTTGGTATCTTGTTGGGCGAAAGTGAAGAAGTATCCGGTGCCGTAGTTGTGGACGAAGTCGCCCCGGCAGCCACGGTGAACAAGTGGGCGTGCAAGTCGGTGATCTCGTGCGAGCGTGTACAGCGTGTCGGATGGAAATGGTGCAGCCGACATGGCAGTTGATCGTCGGGGTATTGGGCAACCAAAGACCGTTCGTTTCATGTATTCCATCGACAACAACAAACCGTTTGAGGAAGTCATGGAGGCTATTGGCTCGAATCGCATGGATCCGGAGCAGAGGCCTGTTTTGCTCGTACTAGAACGAAAAGAAAGTGCTATTTGAAGTGATTTTCAATTTCTTCTTTTGCACCGTTGAGAGCGCTCATATACTATCAGTCGCTTTCCATTCCGTTCAAAAGTTGCAACTTACCAAACGGGTAATTTGGTTGCACGTCACGAATTGATACTGGGCAGAAACGGATACAAAATATCTACTTTATTTTAGATTCGAATGCTTCTTTGAAAATGAACTCGTAATGGAACGAAATACCGCTTGTGCTCATTTCAATCAAAAGCGGAAAATGGCGTTGGAAAGAAATGTGGTCACGATAAGCGCTGGAAGATATGAAGAAAGCACGCTGCTAGGTTGCGAAGAAGAGTTTACCGGCAGTGCCGGATTAGTAGTCATGGGAGCGGTTGTCGAGACAGCTTGCACCAAACTTTCGTTGAATACAGCAACCGGCGTTTCCAAAGTCGGTTCAGACGGCGTATTCGCTAGTACAGCCTGTGGGAAGCCGACCTTAGGCACGGGGATGTTTTGACCACGGAGGGTGAAAACGTGGGAGTTGTTTCCGATACAGCTGGTGCTTCCAAGGCTGATGGAGACGGTCTGTTCGATGGTAATATCTGCAAGGATCCAACACTGGGCTCGGGTGTTGTCTGGATCAAAGATGGTGAAGACGTGGGAACTGTCTCCAATATCGTTTCGTGTGCGTCGGTACCTTCGCATTGAGCTCCATCTTTGCAATTTAGTTGCGATCCTGGTCCCATCGTTATGAAGGATTCAAAACAGGCGTTCTCTCCAGAGCACTCCGCGACGGAATCGACGCCGGATATAAACTGCATTCCTTGGCAGGTTGAGCTTCCATCACACGTGACATGGCAAGATGCATCAGCGATGATGGCGGCCTCCCAACAAGTGCTGCTGACGGAACTACTATTGCTACCCGAATCGATGCATAAGATATCTGTGCCTATTCCTGCAGCAATATTCGCCATTTGACACGCGACAGCTCCACGACATGTAATGGTGCCATTGGAGTTCGTGTCAAGGCTGGCCCCCACACACATCTCCCGTACAAGAAACCGCACTATCTACACCAGTCACAATCGTTGCATTCTGACACGTTCCGCTTTGACACAAATCGGAAGTGCAAAGAGGATCGCCTTCACAAATGATTGTACTCGATGCGCGTACTTGTATTTCGGCGTTTTGACAAGCGCCAGTGGCACATCACAGAACTCAGTATCCCAGCCTCGATTTTTTATATTGTGGCACGCCCTTCTTGACAATTCACCGACTTGCAACCTGAAATCAGTGTCCAATCGGGCAAGTTCCACAAGGACTCAGCTGCAGTGCACTCGATGCTGTCATCGTCAATGGTACAAAACTCGCTGCAACCGAGTTCATTTGCGCCCCGACCGAACAAGTGCAAGATGTAGCAGCGGTGATGACAACACGGGCGGTGAAAAGGTAACCAATCAGATATACAGTTGCTTGCTGAAACGATTTCATATCTTTGCAAGTATTGACTCTCTCAATTATTATAATTCCAAGTTCGTCGTCGCAGTTGAAGCGAGTCGAGAAAGAACAACAAAACTCAGAGGTCCTCGCGCATAAATTCAGAATCGGTTGAGCGCTTGATTATGGCGTACATTGTGTTGCGACCATTGAACACGTTTCAATTCAAGACTATAGTGACACCGACGACGTTCCGGTTGCATTTTAATGAAAACGCGATAATATTAAATTCACGATCGTCGGCATAAATAATCTCCTTCTTGTCCTTGGTTCCACCCGAGCCGCTATGCACGACTCATCACGAAGGATTATCCTAAGTGACATCTTCTTCTGCCTTAGTAAAAACACGTGTTCCGTGTCACAGCATCACACCGCTGTTGAAAAGCGATCCGACACCTTTTCGATGGTATCTTTCGTGCTGTTTTATTGACAGAGCGAATCAATCGGAAGCGGAACTCCATTGTCTCGGCAATGCAAGTTCTTTCTTAACACCATTACGCAAGCAACATGAGTGGTCTTCCTTTACACTTCTGACATTCGTCAAGAAGTGAAGATTCGCGTAGGATCCGGCCAAGCTTCCATCCCACCCAGAGTATTCGAAGCGTTTGATCGAGTCGTCCAAAAGTACGGCAACGAACAAGCTTTGTTTCAAAAGAGGCCGGTAAAGGTAAGCTCTACGAAAGACGTCGATTTGAAAAGGAATTAATTTGTCTCAGCCGATGTTTTTGTTGTGCAGGAGTTCCTCTCCGAAACGCCTTGGACAAGTTGGACATGGAAGCAATACAGAGATCAGGTTGATTCCTTTGGCAAGGCGTTGCTATCGATCGGATTCGAACGATTTGATACGATCAATATAGTGGGATTCAATAGTCCGGAATGGTTCATTTCCAATTTTGGGGCCATTGCTGCAGGAGGTGTTGCCAGTGGTATTGTAAGTCGCCATATGTTTGTTTCAATTCAATGTGGCCTGTACTCCTCTTCCTCTGATATTCATTTTTGCCGCTACATTCCTCTCAAATAGTACACAACAAATGGTCCAGATGCGTGCAAATACATTACAGATCATTCCAAGGCTAGGGTTGTCGTTGTCGACAGTATCATACAACTAGAAAAGTACTATGCGATCTCGAAGGATCTCCCACACTTGAAAGCAATCGTCCTGTACGGTCCGGAAAGCGTCCTCTCGACAACGAAATGTCAGTTCCAGTATACCATTTCGATCAGTTTATAAAGCTAGGGCAGAAATATCCGACGGGGATCTGAAGCAGCGTACCGAATCATGGAAACCTGGTGAAACATGTGAACTCGTTTATACGGTAAGCTCTCGCATGCAATCGATCGTGATACGTAATTCCGAAGTTTCTATTAACTTTATTCCCTCTTGCTGTCTCATAATCAGAGCGGAACTACGGGACCACCGAAATCGGTCATGATCACCAACGACAACATCACTTGGACGGCTCGAACTATGCTCAAGACCGCCCGAAAAGGTTACTTGGATGTACACGATAAATTGGTGTCCTATCTCCCACTCAGTCACATTGCTGCTCAAACTTTGGATATGTTCCAGCCTCTCTTTAGTGGGTGTAAAGTATACTTTGCACAACCAGATGCTTTGAAAGGTTCATTGGTGGACACTCTTCGAGACGTGCGCCCGACAGTTTTCTTTGGTGTGCCTAGAGTAAGTTGCTTGCAGCGTTATCTTTAATTCATAGCGCCCTGAAACGCATCGCTCAACTTTCCGCTCTTTTTTATCTAGGTGTGGGAGAAGATTTACGGTAGGTTTTACATACTCCGTGGGATGAGTTGAGGAGCACAAGGAAGCTAATTTGCGTTCCACGTCATACATAGATAAGATGCAGGAGGTTGCGAAAACAGTCACGGGTGTAACAAAGATGGTTTCGACATGGGCCAAGGAAGAGGCCGCAGCGTACTGGGAATCTGCCAGCTATGACGGACAAAAAGAGTTTAGCTTTACTCGTGAATTTCCTCTCGGCTATTACACAGCGCAAATGTTACTCAGCTCGGTTCATCAGAAGCTCGGTTTCGATCACTGCCTTGAATTCTACGTATCGGCCGCTCCGATCGATATCAAGATCCTGAAATATTTCCACTCTCTCGACATTCCCATTTTGGAAGTTTTTGGGCAATCGGAATGCACTGGTCCTCATCTATCGAACCAATACGACGCCTTCAAACTCGGGTGTATCGGACGACCACTCTTCGGAACAAATACGAAAATCGACAAAGATACGGGCGAGCTGCGTTTACGAGGTCGAAACATTTTGCAGGATACATGGGCATGTCGCAATTGACCGCTGATGCTTTCGACAACGAAGGATATCTGCGCACGGGTGACATTGCTACGGTTGACGACGACAACCATCCTAACATTCCGGGGCAATCTGGGTTTTATACAATCACAGGACGAATCAAGGAGCTCATTATTACTGCTGGCGGTGAAAATATACCGCCAGTTCTTATCGAGACGGAGATTAAACACGCCATGCCCGCACTTTCGAATGCAATGGTGATTGGGGACAAGCGGAAGTTCTTGACTGTGTTGATTTCGCTTCAAGTCGAAGTGAGTAGCGACGGAGTTCCATCAAATCAGCTTGCCGATAGCAGCCTTGACACCAGCAAAGTTATTGGAAGCACAGCGAAAACGACAGACGAAGTACGAAACGACCCAAAGTGGCACCTCTACTTTGAAAACGGCCTCAAGCAAGCAAATGAAAAGCAACGTCTCAAGCTCAGCGAGTTGGAAAGTGGTCTTTAATTGACACGGATTTCAGCGAGAAAGGTGGCGAACTAACTCCAACACTGAAACTCAAACGCAGTGTGGCCGCAGAGAAGTACAAGGATGCCATTGAATCTATGTATATCTAGATGTGCAAAAGACTTGTCGTTTCCAAAGAGGTCGGGTTTTACAGATTGCGCTGCAATCTACAATTTTATTTGTAAATCGGTGTGCTGAAATGTGAATATTGCTCATAAACGACCTGCCTAGCGGTCATCGCGAGTAACTATTCGCATCTGAAGCCCTCATAATATGATGAACGCTTTAGCACTACCATGTTTTTATTCCTAGTTCATTCGTTCAGCTTCCCGTTGTGAAAATGTTGCAATATTTATTACGGAGTATGTGGAAGAGACGTCCAGTAGGACACGGTTGAGTGTCGGAGCGGTGCAAAGATGACCTGATTGCATCCTCGGAGAAAATAAGGTTGTCGGGGTTTTTCTAGTTGGTTCAGGTTTCCCGATGTACGAAGGAATGTGAGAATGCTAAGGAAGAGAATGACTGATTATGATCAAGTGGGATTAGATTAGAGTGGTCTAGGATGCGAGGAATAACCGAAGAATGGCTTGCTGGTTATTTTGGAAGGCTATGATCATGGAGTAATCATGTTTGGTGACATCCACGATCAAGTTCGATAACCAGTGGAAAAGGGCATCAAAGAGGCGTTTAGTTTTTAGATCATAATCTGTATAAGTGAGTGTTTGGAGCAAAGGGTTGTTTGCTTCGATAGTTTTCCGTCTGAGGTCCTAGTCCTCGATAGCCGGAACCGGTACAGACCGCGGTATTTCAACACGCTTTAAAGCGTGGTGTTGAGTTGATTTAAATCAAGTTGAGTGAGTAAAGTTAAGTCGGATTACTCACAGTTAAGATGTCTGAAGCTGGAGGTCTCAAGACGCTGACTTTCTACCCGTTGGACGATGACAATGCGGAGAAAGTGTTTGGCGACTGGGAATTCAAGACGATGTCGTTGTTCAAGAAGAAAGGATGGAGCAAGCCGTTCGACGAGCCGGAGATGCCAATTCCGACGAGGGAGGAGGCAACTGCCGAGATGCATCGGAGGAAACAAAGGAGATGTATCGGAGCAACATCGAAGCGATTGATCATCTGGTGATTGCGTGCTCCGGCACGCCCTTGGGCCTAGTGAAGAGAGCTGCAGGAGATGCGCGCGTTGCGATGCATTTGTTGATTGAGAAGTATGCCAAGAACTCGGAGGAGGATCTTGCGGAAGTGATGATGAACTTCAACCGTTGCAAGTTGGAGTCGAAGACGCATGATCCGATTAAGTGGTTCTTGCAGTTGGAAGAGCTGAACAACTGTTTGCGCGGCATCAATTCTCGCTACGCCAAGGAAGAGTTTGAGCTGAAGGCTCACTACTTAGCTAATCTCCCAGCAGGATACGAAGACGTGCAGACCAAGTTGAGTGGTCGGATCAGCGAGTATAGCGTCTTGGAGGTTGAACGAGAGATCTCAAGCAAGTGGAAGCGCGACTTTAAACCAAGCGTCGACGATAAAGAAAAGAAGAAAACATAAAAATCAAGCATTGAACGTCGAGAAAGGTAAAGTTGGCTTTATGAAAAGTTTAAAGGAAGTGTCGCAAGTGCGGAAAGCAGGGCCACAAGGCAAGCGAGTGCAAGAGTGACAAGAAGAAGGCTTGTTACAACTGCGGAAAGGATGGCCATTTCGCTCGTGATTGTCCCGACAAAGCGGATGGAAAGGATCCGAAGGCCGAGAACAACATGGGAATGTTCGTTGGCATGTGTTATGAAGTTGGATCGGTTGTTGGATCGACGATGGAGAACAAAGAAAAGTTTCTCTTGGACAGTGGGGCGACGTGCCATGTTGTTGTCGATGAAACGATGTTGAGCGAAACTTCGCCTGTGAAGGAATCTCTTATGGTTGGTGACGGAAGCGAAGTTCCGGTACTCAAGAAGGAACACTCACCATCGCTACTGAGGGTGGTACTATGAAGTTGACGGATGTGAAAGTCGCTACGACATTCGCCAAGAACATCATCAGTACCGGAGCTCTGGTGAAGAACGGAAACAAGATTGAGATGACCAGTTCGTCGATGACTATTACGGACACTACTGGCAAGAACATTATCAAAGTGGCCCAGGATGCAAACGGTTTGTACTATCTGATGGGCAGCGCGGTAAAGGAAGAAGTCACTGCAGTTGATAAGAAGGCAAAGGTGGACATCAATCTGGCGCATGAGGTGTACGGGCATCCGAGTAACAGCCCGCTCTTAAGTCTGATGGGGCAGCTGGGCGTCGAGATCACAGGAACAAAATGACTTGTGAGGCATGTGCATACGCCAAGGCAAAAGCAAAAGCTGTGTGCAAGACGACGTTGGTAAAGGCAACCAAGAAAGGCGAACGATTCTTTGTTGATACAAGCGGGCCCTACAAAAGTCGATTGGTAAAAGTTGCTACTGGATCTTAGTGGTCGATGACTTTACTCGGAAGGCGTGGAGTTTCTTTGTGAGCCAGAAGTCGCAGATCGAGAAAGTGATGACGCAGTTCTTTGATCGTCTGAAGGGAGACTCGGATGTCGTTGTGAAGTTTGTTCGTTGTGACAATGCGGGTGAAAATGAAAAGCAACTTCGTTCGGTATGCGAGCCACGCGGTATTACGATGGAGTTCACTGCCCCGCACACACCCCAGATGAACGGTGTCGTTGAGCGGAAGTTTGTGACGATTCGAGACAAGGCGGTGGCGATGATGTTAGCGGCGAAACTGTCGGATGAGCATCAAGGAAAGTTGTGGCCGGAAGCAGTGAACACAGCGACGAAGTTGGACAATGCGGTGCCAAATCGCAATGTGCCGACTAGTCCGGATTTTGCCTGGTACGGCGCACACCCAAGATTTCTGCAGAACCTTGTGCAGTGGGGACGAGTCGGCTTCATGACGTTGCGGACGAAACAACCGAAGTTGGAAAAGAAGTCCGTCAAGTGTGTGATGGTTGGGTACGCCGACTCGCATTCGGGCGACACTTACCGTCTCTACAAACCGGACGACGATTCGGTGGTTCTCTCGCGTGACGTTACCTGGTCGGACTGGCATGGTTCGAGTGGTTCGGTTGCAGCTGAGTTACGGATGTTTGCGACCGGAATGCAGATTGATTTGAAAGATGATCAAATTGGGGAGGATGAGTCTCTGAAACCGGTGGTTATTGCGGAGGTCGATGCTGAAGCAGGGAGGAAAGTCGAAACGGTCGAAAATGGATTGGTTGTTTCTGATGCTGTGGTCGACGATGCTTCAGCACCAACAACTCCTCATTTGAAAACGCGTCTGAACAGAGAACTCGCCAAACTGGACACATCGTATAATCCAACAATGTCGATCGGAGAGCAGTTGAATCTTATCATTGAGCGCGGATTGAAAGTCGAAACAACTGATGTCGAAGATTTTTGTGTGTGATGAATACAGAGCTGGTATCTGATCCGGGCGAACCGAAAAATCACAAGCAGGCATTGAAAGGGCCTGAAGCGGAAAAATGGAGAGCGTCAATGAAGGCTGAGATCGAGAACTTTATAAAGCGAGACGCTTGGAAGATGGTTCCTCGATGTGAGATGAAGAAGAAAGGTCGAAAACCTGTGACGGCCAAGTGGATTTACAAAAGAAAAGGAGGTGACGGGCATTCGTTACAAGTCGCGAGTTTGCGCGAGGTTTTGTCCAAATCCCTGGGGTCGACTACACCTTGTCTCACTCTCCGGTTGCGTCAGACATGTCGGTTCGGATGGTGCTGGCTGTTGTCCTGTTTATGTGGAGGCAAGAGTGGGTGGCCGAAGTTATTGACGTTGAAGCGGCATTCCTGGAGGCATCACTTAGAGAAGAAGTGTACCTTGAGTGGCCGTTTGGACTATACGAGTTCGGTTACATTACTGCGGAAGAGTTGATCAAATACATCATCTTATTGGAGAGAGCGATGTACGGATTGGTACAAAGTCCTCGAGAGTACTTTATGCTCTACTGCGCAGAACTGAGGAGCCTTGGGTTGATTCAGAGTGCGGCGGACCCGTGTGTGTGGTTCAAGTTCAGAAACAATGAAACAGTTCTGATTGTGGTGGTGTATGTTGATGACTGTATCTTGGCTGGGCCGCAGGAAGAAGTCACGTGGTTCAAGACTGAAATCAAGAAGCGTTTCAATATTGCTGAGATGGGGCCTATCAAGAAACACCTTGGGGTCTGGTACGAGAAGAAGTCTGACGAGGCGGGGCACTACTACGAGGTACGCATGGATGACTACAAGGATGACCTGATCAAAGACTGGGTCGAGCTCGTTGGTACCCTAAAGGCTGAGAGGACACCGGGATATCCAGGAGAGTCTCTTGTGAAGAATGATGGCGACCCTGTCGAGAAAGACCTGTATCGGAAGTTTCTCGGTCGGCTCATGTGGTTCACTCGGAAAGTGGCTCCGGAGTGTGGAAATGCTTGCAGAGAACTGGCGATGTTTATGGACGCACCCGGTGAAGAACATTGGCGAGCCATGGGCCGGATGATGGGTTATTTAAAGGGCACAGATGTTCACTTGAAGCTGCGTGAGCCGGTGAACTTAAAAGTGTACGCTTGGGTCGATTCGAACTTCGCGACGAATAAGGAGACAAGGAAAAGTGTGACTGGCTATTTTGTTACCATTGGTGGATGCTTGTGTGGATTTGTCAGTAAACTGCAGCCAGCGGTGACTCTCTCGAGTACGGAAGCAGAATATTATGCAGCGTCCACGTGTGCAACAGATATCAAGTTCTTGCAGATGCTGTTTGAGGAGATTTTCCGAGGATGAAGGTTCGGCCTGCTACGTTGTTTGAGGACAATACGGGGGCAATTTTCTTGATGGAAAATCAGGTGGTCGGCAATCGGACGAAACACATAGACATTCGTATGCATCACATCCGTGAAATGATGTCGAGTGTTGATGATGCAGATCCGAGACTTGTTGTGCGATTTATTCGGTCGGAGAATAATCCTGCAGACTTGGAAACAAAGAATGTGAATGAGCGAATTCACAACTTGTTGGTTCCACTGGTTCGTGAGGGTTTGTTGAAGGAGCTCATCTTAGCATCCGACAGGAGGATGTGGAAGAGAGACGTCCAGTAGGACACGGTTGAGTGTCGGAGCGGTGCAAAGATGACCTGATTGCATCCTCGGAGAAAATAAGGTTGTCGGGGTTTTTCTAGTTGGTTCAGGTTTCCCCGATGTACGAAGGAATGTGAGAATGCTAAGGAAGAGAATGACTGATTATGATCAAGTGGGATTAGATTAGAGTGGTCTAGGATGCGAGGAATAACCGAAGAATGGCTTGCTGGTTATTTTGGAAGGCTATGATCATGGAGTAATCATGTTTGGTGACATCCACGATCAAGTTCGATAACCAGTGGAAAAGGGCATCAAAGAGGCGTTTAGTTTTTAGATCATAATCTGTATAAGTGAGTGTTTGGAGCAAAGGGTTGTTTGCTTCGATAGTTTTCCGTCTGAGGTCCTAGTCCTCGATAGCCGGAACCGGTACAGACCGCGGTATTTCAACAGGAGTACTCCGTATCAGTTAGAAACGAGAAATTGGCTCGGGACTCGAGACCCGTGACACATCATGCTGACTGCGTTCGTGAGAATTTTCTGCACAACCGCAACACAATTGCAAATTGCAACATGGCTCGTGCCTCTTGCCGGGTCAAAGTCATTATCCTTCAAAATTAATACGGAGTAATAACAATCGCTCATCAGCAAGAAAACTTGACTTCAGAACAACACAGTATTCCCATCATGTCAGGACCAAACGGACGATTAATCAAGGAACTCAAAGAAGTGTCCAAAACGACACTTCCGGTGTAAAAGCCGCTCCAGTCTCGGAAGGAAATCTTCGTCACCTTCTCGCCACGGTAGAAGGTCCTTCAGGGACGGTTTACGAAGGAGGAGTTTTGAAATCAATGTTGAAATTGGGAAGCAATATCCGTTTGAGCCACCAAAATGAAGTTTTTTGACAAAAAATTTGGCACCCCAAGTACGTCGATTGATACCGTGGAAGGTTTATCGTTGCCTCCTTTCTAACCCTTTTCTTTCTCTGTTAACATCAGCATTTCTTCTCAAACAGGCGCAATCTGCTTGGTAGGTTAAATTCAGTATAAAGGTCGATGAATAAAGGTACTTCGTCGCTATCTCACACACTATCCTTTGTTTCCAGGACATTTTGAAAGATCAATGGAGCCCGGCTCTGACCATCAAAACTGCTTTGTTGTCTCTACAAGCTTTGATGTGCTCTCCGGAACCTGGGGATCCGCAGGACGCAGAGGTCGCGAAAATGTACTTATCCAACCGCGAAGAATTCGATCGAACCGCGAGATTTTGGACGGAATCATTCGCAAAACCAACCAGCAAAGATGAGGCAGTCAAACGAGTGTGCGAGATGGGGTTTGACGAGGCGAGTGCACGAAAAGCATTGGAAAAGCACAAGTGGGATGAGAGCGCGGCCGTGAATGAATTACTGGGGCCATGTAACCGAAGCTTGTCGATTCTTCCCATGATTGCACATTTCGAGCTGTGATCTGTCTGGCCTTTCGAAGAAGATAGTCGATATAAAAGCAGCGATCTGTCTAGTCTCACTGATTTCTTAGACGTTCTAGACATCCTTCGATTATTTTCATTGGTACTACATGCTAAATTACGGACATTTGCTCTGAAAGTCATAATACCTCATTCGATGAGTTAGCACTCTGTGTTTTGATTTACAAGAATCGACCATTTCCACCGCTTCGTGTATTTTCGCCTCAGCGTCAAGAACAGATTTATCGCCGGTGAGTTCGGCAAAGTAGACAGACATATCTTCCAGGGAACGCCCTTTTGTTTCGGGCACAATGAAGTAAACAAATCCAATCACCATCAAGCATATAACCATTAGTAAAAGAAAGAAAGCACCCCACCCCATTGCATTTGCAAGAGAAAGAAATGTACTCGACATGAAAAAGGCCGCCGCCCGATTACCGATGGTCGCCACACTCATGGCTTTGGCTCGAATACAAGTTGCAAACACTTCCGATGCAAGTAACCACGCCCCAGGACCAATACCGATCGAAAAGAAGGTCATGTAAGCAATGATTGCAAATATCACGAAACCCTTGCTTGCTTTCGAGTCAATCACATATGCAGCTGCGATGATGAACAGCGACACTGCTACTCCAGTCAACGAGAAAAGTAGCAAAGGTTTTCTGCCTTTTCTATCAAACAATTTCCCTCCAATGACAACAAAGAAGGCCTTGAATATCCCGATCAATATTAGCACAAGACTTTCCTTCGTGCTTGAATCAAAGCCAGCTTCTTCAATAATGTCGACAAGATAGTATTGAATGGCCTCAACTCCAACGATTTGTTGAGCTATGGGAAGACCAACACCCACAAGAAGCATTCGTTTAAATGCCGGGGTTGGATGCAGTACTACTCCCCAGCCAACGGCTTGTTCTGCTGCTTGCTCACGCTGTAGAGCATCTTTGATATCGTTTACAACAGCATCAACGTCAAAGCCTTCCGGATAGATCCGTTTTAAAATCGATTTGGCCGTTTCCTCTTCGTTGTTTGCGACTAACCAGCGTGGAGATTCGGGCATCACTTTCAAGGCGAGATATATCATGAGAAACGGAATAATAATCCCAGCAAAGAACATTAGACGCCAGCTTGACGTAATCAATTTCATGGAAAATCCTAGAACCAATCCAACGTTCAGGGATATTTCGGACCATGTAACAAGCTCACCACGGTGTTTTGCTGGAGTGATTTCTGCAATGTAAATAGGCTGAAACACAACACCGTGTGAGATGACGACGTTGTTCAAAGAAGGTAATTTGCGAGGCACTTACATCCAAAGCGAGACCGAATCCAACACCTAAACCAACGAAGATTCGACCAAACATGAGAAGACCATATGAGCCCGTCATCGTCTGGATGATAGAGCCAATGATAAATAGTACTGCAGCAACAACGAATGATTTCCTTCTACCATACCGATCTGTGACAAAGTTCGACCCCAGTGCCCCAAACACTACGCACGAAGTTAGAACGAGGCTGTTAACGTGTTTCGCTCACTTGCATTCACTTACTTGCCCACAAGTTGAGACTCCTACAAAATCTCTCGCTGTGTCATTGTCAGTCCTAAATCCTTCTGCACTAATTTTCCTATAACGATCAATTCGGATTATTTCAAGGTGCTTTGTGAGAATCGGAACGATCAAACAAACGATAAGCGATCGAAAGGAACAGACCTGCCGAAGTACTGGTACCGATATCATAACCGAGATTGACGCTGTTCAAGGCAGCACAAAGGGCGAATATATAAGTAGATCGGGTGATTCGAAGGTCGCCTCCAAAGTCATTGTGATGCTCGCCTTCATGCGACACAGAGAGCTTCGGCAACTCGGATGGCGCATCGTTGGGCAGTTCCGCCATCTTTCTCGGCGTTGCGTTCCCCTCTTGCCTTCGGAAGCTCGAACGAATGGTGAAGTTGGAGCCTCAAGTGACATCTATCATCGCGGGGCTAGATTTTATTTTTCCAGGGTCGGAAAGCAATGCGTTTGATGCACAACCAATAATAGAATACCGTGTCTTTTTACTCGTGAAGAAGCTCGAGAAATGTCTAAGTGCAAATTTTCTGTTGGGAAAGGTGTCGCACCGACGACAAAAGGTAACCTGCAGTCTGTCTGCACGTCGTACGGACTATTTGCTTCCTCCCAGGTTTGCCTTACGAGGGTGGCATTGCTATTATTTCCCTTTTGAGTTGGTGAATAATATTTAAAGGAGTAGACAGAGTAAAGTAAATCGCAACTAAAGAATTCGCTAGGCAACTACGAATTCAGCTCTTCATCTAAATTTGGCGAGAGAGATGAAGGAGATTATTTGAAGGATCCCAAATAAAACTGTAGCCAAATCAATTTTCAAGTCTATATCAGCTTAGGGCAGACATCACTTCTAAATTTACTCGGCATCGATACCACCTTCACGTCCAGCTTTGCGAGATTCGGTCTGGATGAAAAGGTTGATAAGGAAGAGGCATGGGAGGAGGGTTCCCAAAGCCACAGCCATGTATGCACCGAACTGAACCTCAAGGGCAACAGTGTTTGTGGGCATGCTGGCAACGATCGAGTCCAAGGCGAAAGCAGGAGCCGAAAGGGCAGCAACCGGAACGGCAGCGGTGGCGGCCTTGGCAACTGTAAGATACAATCAAGAATGCAAGTTGAGTGAGAAAGGTGATGACGTAATCAATCGGATATCGAGACACAAAAAACACAAGTAGATGTCTATTCCTTGATTCCCAGCACGATAAAAGCAATCAAGAGGTTTCCAGATAATGACTAAACAATCAAATCCATCGCATATCGAGAAGCGCGTGATTGCTCAAGCAAGGAAACGCAGCCGTTGCTTGCCATTTATCGACGCCATCACTCTTGGAGCCAAAGCAAATTGAACTACTCACTCTGCGATACCTGGGGGCGAAAGCCATGGCGCTGGCCAAAAGGGCGAAGAGGGTGGTGATTTGGAAGGTCTTCATGGTGGTAACGACAGGTAATTGCTTGTGACTTTGAAGATTGTTGAGCATTTGATTTCACGAGGAAGTGCGTGCGTGTCCAGGCAGGAAGAGCGCTCCGATCTCTCGTTTTCAACTCTTGCTATCTTCGCACTATACTGCCAGAAAGTACTGCGCTTCCGGTACAAAAGCAAGGATCGCACTTCAAAAGATCGGATCAACTTCCGGGTTATGTTGAGGATTTGTTTTGGTCTGTACGTCCGTATGAGAGGTGGCTAAGGGCAATGCAATAGCGAATGTATATTCTCTAGAGAACGGAGTATGTCTATGAATTGAAACAAAACGCAAGTGACAGTGAAAGAGAAAAGAGATCGTTCCCGTTCGAGCAATAGATAGTGGATGGACATTGAAGCTTACTAGACACATTGACTGAATGAAAAGTTCCTAGGAATGAAGTGTCAACGGGCTATTTTGAATGTTTTGTGAGGCGCTGCCTTATTGACGCGGTGAACGAACAGTGAACTTTAGCCTACAAATGAATGGGGTAAATAATGAGTTAGCTAGCTAATGTTAATGCTGTGCTCAAAGTATTTGAGAGACTAACACCTTCTAGCTAGAAAATATTCTATATGAGTTTCGATGAGAATCCAGATAGACGGTATCGTTCTGCTACGCATTTCAATTTGTGAAAAACAGTTTGCTTAGAAGTAAGGGAAGGCTTCGTGTCCCAAAGCAGTCTGAGTGGCGATACCTCCGAAGGCCAACATGGCAAGACGGCCGTTGTTGGTCTCCTGTGTCTTGAGCTTGAAGATTTGATCAGCGGTCTTTCCTTCAAGTACCCACCATCGAATCCAAAGTCACCGGCCTCACGGTCGCTCTCTCCTTGAAACTTGAACAAGGGCGGCTCCGTTGCAAACTTCAAAGAGAGACCCAAAAGGTGGAGGAAAACAACCATGGTTCCTTGCTCAACTAGAATGTTGTGAGCATTGTAGGAGTTGGGGATGGCATCGAATGAATATTGAGAAAGGCAGACGGATGCTGTCAGCAACGATCCATCCAACGACGGCAAGCATTGCCATACGTCCGTGCTTGACTTCGGCTTCGCGCATCCAGTAGATAGTGGGGATGCCTTTTGTTTCCTCCCACGAAGGCGGTTGGATGAATCCAGCAAAGTTCTTGGGGATTGAGGAAAGGTAGAAGGATCGAAACCTTGGTCACCGGGAAGAGTTCCGTCCAGTTGATAGGGCGGGGCAAGTAAGGAACGGCCTTGGAGCGCTGAGTTTTGTCAACCATGCTGTTCCAAAGGCGTTCCTCGGCCTTCAACGCGGTGCTGGTGCTCTTGGTGGAAGTGGGAGCAAAAGCCGAGGCCGAGGCGGCCATGGCTGCAACAACGAGGGCGGAAAAGGTCTTCATGGTCGCGAAAAATAGTTCTCTGGGTGATTTCTAAGCAACAAAATCGAGTGAGAATCCAGTTGCAACGCGGAGAACGCGGGAGACACATGGCTGTCTCGTGGTGTCGTAGCGTCTGCTCGTTGAGGAAGTATCTTTTCAAATACCACATCAACTTCCCGTGGCACGATTCAAACAGTTCGTGACTGCTTGTCGATTAGTCAATCTCGACAAGGGTCAAGGGTCCAGTCCATCTTCGTCTGCGTAGATTTGAAATAGTACACCATCAAATCATACCGGTACTTTGAGGGTACTTGTTTTGCTATACTTCAAATGCGAAAATTCTCGAAGCTCACGACACTTTCTTTTGCAACAAACAAACTGGTCGGCTCATTCATCGGTAGCTGTTTATGTTTTTTCGAATCGTCTTTCCGTACTAGCAAAGTAAACATGGAACAACGCAAGATGGATGACCCTCTTTTGGAACTCATTCCAAAGGAGCAAATGTCGGCAAGTCAACTGGCATTCCAACCGGCCAAAACGAACGACAATCTACCCATGTACAAATTGCTGCGAGAACCCATCCATCTAAACGAGTTTGACTCGAAGAAATGCCCCAGAATTGCGATTTGGCGCGATAATGAAACCTTGATTTGCATAAGCAACCGTTCTCACTTACAATATTGTGAAAATAATTTATGTTCTCGGTGTATGAAAACAAACGTCAACTGCGATGCGCAATCTACGGCAAAACGGATGCTGCTATTGCAGAGACGGCGACCTTTATCTGGTCGTTGAAACATTCAAACGTAAGTGATTCCCGTTTCAAAATCTACGCCCGTGGAGTTGGGCTTGATAAATCCCACTTTGATTTTGCAGCCCTCAAAGCAGAGCAGCTAGCCCGCATACTGGATGCAAATCCGACACGATGTTTCGATTTCAAAACTGGAATTTGGGATGCGGAAAAGTCCATTGTTCTAGCAACGAGACACTATTCTTTGAATATGAAAATTGAATACTCTGAGGAATGGGACGGCTTTGAGTTTGAAGACGGCGGGACAACGTTTGTAAATACACTCGAGAATCGACAATCTTCTTTCGGTTTGTTTGTATTGGACCCGATTTTGAAAGTTGCGACGATTTCCCAGGCTATGAACTGGACAGAGAACCTCTTAGCGCCGCCAGTCTCAAATGCACTTTGGAACTTCAGGTGTTCGACAAGCTATCGATCATGCCCCTTGACAGGAAATGTGTTCTACTTCCATTCTCTGCAAAGGTCAATGCTCTCGACTATCAGGTACATGCGGCACATATAAGGCCAAACAATTTTGATTCCATTGACATGGCGATCAAGGACCTTGATTTGAAAATCGTTTTTGAAGACAATATTGCCAACTGGGCATGGTCTTCTGATTGCTTTCTTTAACCGCGCGGCCACGTTGCAAATAATATCAGATTCCTTCTTCATCAGATCAAATAAAGAACAATGAAACAATGACACGGAAAGGGTTTGCTGGGAGCGTGTCAAACCAAGGCCTTGGTCTTTTTTGTGGATCGGCGGGATGATGCTGTGTGACGTTATTCTTTCCTCTCCCAACACGAGAAAGCATGTACAGCATTTTGTGTACCAAATCTCTACACAGCCCCCAATTTCGGGGAGCAGGGGTGCAACAATTTTGTTGCACGCGAAAATTCCGTGTAAGAATTTCTGCGCTCGATACACCGTACAAAGATTTTCTGTGCACCGAAGCGAACGGCATTTTTTGTTGTGTGTTGTCGTTGAAGGCAGCAGAAGTGCGATGTAACCAACAGCCTTGGCTCTTTTGTGTTGCAGCACAATTAAATCAATTTTACCCTGCCCCACATTTGCAATTTAGAGAGGAGGATGTCTGGTCGCGTTAAGCGGGGCCGGAACTTTCATGTGATGATTTGATGGCCGAACCCACGAACGAAATCAATTATGTCCTGCGTCCATTTACTGTCAACGTAAAGGCTCTGGAGACGAGCATAAGCGCAAACTATGTAAAGGCAGAAAACTTCAATTCACTTGACATTGTGCCAAAGGACATTCATCTGAAAAATATTATGACGACGAACATTACGACCTGATTTTGGACGTACTGACTTCATTTTTAAAGCGAGTGGCCGTGTTGGGTCACCTCGAGAGATTGAGTTTCTCAGTCGATTACTTGCCCCAGACTTTTGTGTAATATTATGGTGAAAGTATAAAACCATTGGCAGAAGCATTGATTGACGTTATTCGCAACAATCCAAATCTGACATATTTGAATATAAGCGATCCTTGTTGTCTTTTGGACTGGGTCCCTCATTTGAAGGGTTTATTTCAGGCTATGCAGGATCATGAGAAACTACGAACTTTCGTTGTGAACGACGATGACTGGGAAGCTTATTCAGAAAGCGACAATTCATACGACGATGATTCAGATGACGACTCATCTGCAGATTCGGTCCGCCGCCTCTGCTATTCCTGGCTGGAGCAGTTGCTCTCCCGCAACCATAAAATCACTGTACTGGATAGATCTGGCGATAGGTATTCGAATGGGAACAGTATCGAGAGACTCTACTTCTTGAATCAGTTCCATCATGGATCAGCAGATCTGGTAAAAGAGTCATCATCACTAAGGCCGTCATTGGTTTCGACGGCGTTGATGGAAAGCGCTTCGGGACACTTTTACCCACCGCACTTGTGCTCTTGAACCACACGGACGTTTTATGTGAATTCATTGTACAGAGTCTGGTCTCAATGGAGCACAGCGCTATGCCATCGGAACCGAAACGTAAAGCTGGAAACCCCTCAAAACGTAAAGTGACGGTTCAGTCGTCACGTGCCGTAAGGAAACCAGCTAGATATGAGTAAGCGTTATTTAAAATCTGTAGAGAAAATCACGTGTACTTCATCAAAACAGTACTGGGGAACAGAATACGAACCTTAGCATAGAAAAGCCGTCGACGTGACTGACGCAGTGGGACTGCTGCCCAGTGCAAGTTTCGGCGAACTCTTTTCTCTCGTCGTCGCCGCATTTTATTCTCCTCGTTTTCGTTTTCGTCGCAAGGGGCAAAGTTTGCGTATAACAATATCAATCTGTCAAATACAATCCGCAAAAATGGCAAGTATAATATCAGATGACTCGTCATCATGTCAAATAGAAGAAGATAGCCGCCGTGATTTGCTTGAAACGATAATTCTCAGTTATCAAACGCTGGCCGAAACATTCAAATGCGAAGGTCGCTTTCAAATCGAATATCCTTCGAGCCGTGCCGGTTTTGGCGAACTTTATTTATCTTACAAGGAAGATCTCTCGATCTGGTTTGGGGTCCTTTTGCTTTAACTGTGTTACACGCTACCGGATACTGTATAGTCCAGGAATTGGTGCTCGACCTCGCGTTGCATGAATTTGAGATTTGGAACATCTTTTTCCCTCTGGTCTTGGGCACTACTTTATCCCTGCTACTGGTATTCCGATTGAATCGAGCTGCCGACCGATGGTGGACTTCGAGAATCAAATGGGGTCAAATCATTGCAATTGCGAGGAATCTTGTGTCGGGTTTGGTCATTCACACAGATGACAAGGATGATCGCGATCGTGTGATTCGGTGGACTTTAACGTTTGTAATTGCCACGATGCAACAACTTCGTGATGTAAAGACTCCGCCCAAAGAAAACTTCTCCGGTGTGCTCTGTGAACATCAACTGGAAGAAATGGCAGGCGTCGATCATCCGCCCATGTACGCGGCAGATCAAGCACGTTACTATCTCGCTAAGTGCTTCGCCATTGATGCCGAAACGCCGGTGGGCATTGCAAATCGTAAAGTCGACATTTGAATAAATTTGAAAACATGATTGATGATTTGATGATATGCTGTGGCGCTATGGAACGAATCAAAGCCACGCCCTTCCGATTGTCTACGTTTCTCATCTTCGAACTTTTCTTCTCATGTCCTTGCTTATGATTCCTTATGCATGGGGACCCTCATGGGGTTGGGCCACCATTCCGTTTGTTGCCGTGACTTCATTTGCCTGGCTGGGAATAGAAGCGGCTGCAATGGATGCGGAATATCCTTTTTCTCCCGTGCGACGAAATGCACTCGATATGGATAGTTATTGCCTTGTCGTCATTCAAGGAACCATGCAACAGCTACAACAACAAGCAAAGCGCAATGGATGTGAGTTAAAGAACAATACAAAGTCTGATGACTACAGTTTTGTATATAGAACGCAGTTTTGTTTTGATTCCCGTAAGCTGGCTTGATAAATTATCATCTCGACTTTACTAGATGTCATCCCACCACCCTATTGACCTGCGTGTCCGTCGTGGCGAACCTTTGATTGACAAAGAATAACAACTAGGCTAGCTGGTGCTTATTATGCCTTTCTCTGCTGCTCTTTTTTTGTCTCATTTGTGCCGAGAGAGGCACCAACGACGATAATACAGCTTTGCTCGCGATTCTAGTCAACCCAATGCCTCGAGATGCACAACAAGGGTTCTGCCGTCAAATGCTGCAGAGAAAGTAAATCGACGAGGAATCAGGTGTCTGCATTTATTTCTAGAATTGCTAGTGGATAGAGAGAGAAACCAGAAGCAATAGAAGCAGCTTCTAGTCACTCGAGGAACGATGAAGCAGATACTAAACTAGCCATGAATCATATTTGACACAAGAACCCATAGAAAAAACAATAAAAATAAAAGTCTGGCGACTGGGTCTAGAATGCATAGCAGTCAAGCCAACTGAGTGTCACATGAGCCTCCAGCACAACCGGTAATCATCGGCATCGATCAAAAGCTCAGGAGAATCCCAGGACTCACTGCGCATATACGACACCATGGCATGACAAGCCTTGAGATTCAAGGCAATCATATTTCTGTCGAACTCGCAAAGGTACAGATCCAGCTGTTCAGTTGGGACATCGGTTACGGTTTGACCTAGAAACATTTGATTCTTCCATCGCTGGCCATCAAAATCAGCAGTGTTCCCTTGAAAGTTGACAAAGACGACATACCGCTCGGCCGACGCCGGTCTCGAACTGATTGGTTTCAACGCCACCATGCGTTCAAACGATGCATACAGATAACGCAACACACAGTGAACGACTTGTGTCTGAAAGCCAAACATCTTGATTACCAGTGTACCGCCCACTTCCAAAGCTCCAAGGCTGCCGCTACTTCACAAGCAATGAGTTTCTGCGTCATTCCTTCTTGATCTTCGGCGTTCCGTTGAGCATCGAATCCCCGTCCGCCACTACTAAATGCACCTTGGATGATTCTTCCGAGTCGGCTGCAACGGTGTTGGCAAGGTGCTGGACGTTGCTCCAATCTAAAATATCTCCTGTTCCGTCCGAACCTCGACAAACTTGGAAGCCTAGTTTCGTTCTTTGTTGTACATCACAAAGGGAATCGTCCATTTTCCACGGAACACCTGAACCATATTCATTGACTCCCGACAGTGACATGCCAAATCCGTGACACTCGTGGACTCCGAAATGAACACACCGACGCATCAAATACTCCGAAAATCCTCCCGGTGCGCCACACAAGTCGACAAAACGAAAGGGTGCGAATAAATTGGTGTCGTTCTGTCTTGCTGTGAGCTCCCAGTCGAGCAAGGCATCTACATTGGCCAATTTAATAGCAGAACGATTCATGAAGAGCGAATTGAGACCTCCTTCACGTCCTTCGCCGAGAAATTCGTACGGGTTGCTGGCTCGTCTGGCGTCGTAGTAGCTGTAGTTGTTGCGTTCCAAGATGGAATGCATGCGACGTTTAATTTCAATCAATTGCCGCGACAGTTGTTTTATTTCCAACTGCAAATCTTGAAGTGACTCGTTGGGAGATGATGAAGTAAGATGCGGACCCGTCCATTCCATGACACGAAACCAACTGGAAAGAATGCCTGTGTCGGCGCCGCTTAGCACTGCATAGTAATAATCTGCGGAGGAGGAGAAATCACGCGATGCTTCGTCTTGGTGTTGTTGTGTGCGCGCTCGCTTGTGGTTCATCTTTGGTCTGAAGGGAAAGATAATCAGTCTATTCCTTCATTCAATCTATTACCTAATAGGTTCATTATCATTGGAGTTTTGGCTGCAAGGTCGATAAAGATATTTGTGATGAGATTTTTTAGGGCTTTTGAAAAGGAGCAAAACGGAAATTTTGCGATGATGCTCTCGCAAAAAATTTCCTCGGAATAAAAACACACACTAGATGGGACTGACACAAGGACAGACGTGTGCCGACAGCTTCATTCATTTTTTCATTTTACCGCGAAACTGTTTCCCATCATTTCCATCATCGCTCTCCTGTTCGACGGTTCGGAAAAATAACAAGAATGTCAATCGATACAGCACACAAAACCCCAGTCGTCACCGCGAACGAAAGTGTTACAACTCCATTGATTCAATCACTTTTGCAATACGAAACAATCCGCACCGAGCAACTTCTCGCCGAAGGCAGCTGTCAAAGAAATTACCCCAAAAGCAGCGATGGCTGGCTCCGAACAATCTTTATTTGGGAAGGCCGTGCACTCGATCTCATTGTACTTCCCTTTGTGCTGCTTGTATTGCATGCGACAGTGTACACTCTAGTGACCAAGCTTTGGTTAAAAGGAACGATCGCCAAATGGACAGCTGGGAAATTTTCTTTTCACTCGTCATTAATACTACCTTGTCGTTTTGTTGGTATTCCGTCTGAACCGAGCCGCCGGCCGTTACTGGTCCTCGCGGACGCTCTGGGGCTTGCTCATTGCTCGTGCCCGAGCTTTTTCGGCTTGTATCATTGCCCATTCCGATCACGATTTGCATCATAGAGATGAAGCTATTCGATGGATTGTGGCATCGGTCATTGCGACAATGGAATTACTCCGCGGTGTGGAACACCCCTCAGTTTTGAATTTTGCCGGCATTTTGACCAAGGAGCAAGTGCATTGTATGGCGGAAAATCCACATCCTCCTATCTATGCGTTTGATGAAGGTCGCTATCATATCAATGCATTGTTTCAGGTGAACGAACATACCTCTGCCGGTGTGGCCCAAATGAGATCCCGAAATTTGACGGCACTGGAAACGCACGTCGATGTCCTGCTCGAGTGCTGCGGTGGACTGGAACGAATCCGAGGAACACCGCTGCCCATTGTTTATGTGGCACACTTGCGGACCTTTATTGTTTTTGCGTTGCTCTTTTTCCCGTATATATGGGGTCCATCCTGGGGTTGGGCGACGATTCCCATTGTGACGGCGAGCGCATTCGCTTGGTTGGGTATCGATGGCGCTGCGGCCGAAGCGGAAGCTCCTTTTCGCCAAAACAGAGTGAATGCCTTGGATATGAATAGCTATTGCCTGGGGTATCTTGAGGTGGTTAAACAGCAACTTCTGAATCATGCCGAGCGACATGCTCTCAAGCAAGGTCGGATCGATTGAATATCACTTGTCTGGACCTAACATTGGAGTAGTCATGATGCAAGAAGCATTTCCACAACTACGGAGAAACCGCGTTTAACTTTCCGGCGCCCAGCGAGTGAATGCAAGTTAAGAATAGAGCGTAGAGAAGCGTCTCGGGACGGTTTCGATAGCGAAATACCATTTCAAGTTGTCATTCAAAAGGGATGGAGCACGGATCACGCAACAAAGCGTAAGCTACCCAACCAAGGCAATTCACAGGGCCGTTGTCGGCTTTCACTTTACCATCAATCTGGATATGTTTGCTCGCAATAGCAAAAGTCATATTGTGGGCTTTTGTGTGGAATGTAAAAGAAATGCATTTGACACTTTGACCGTATTCGCATGGCACAATTTAGGAACAGCAGTAAATGGTATTCCTCAATAATTTGGATTAGTGCTAGTGACTGTAGCCTCTCATTTTTATATTTTAAAAAAAGATATTGCCAGTACCAGGTATTAAGTAGTTTGTCACCTTCTCCTCAAATATGGACAGACAGTGACACATTGACATCTGACATCATGCATATGACGTCGACCACGTGGCATCCCATGATACTCCGTATCAGCGGTTACCGTTTTCTTAGCGACTGAGAAAATCTTGCATTCTGCCACGTAGGTGAATTAAGACTACATGCTACGGTGTATGCTGCACTCCGTGAGGTGCAGTTTCACCGTTCTACACGTATTACCGGCTTCAACGATCAACAAAGAACACATCATGTGGTGCCCGTATCCGTGAAGGACTGGAACGTGCCATGTGCATGTGCCATCATAAATTAATTCACCATTCGCTGGTCTGGGTTTTCATCGTTTCGCGAGCAAAAACATTACAATAGAAGCAACATATGAACTAGTCGAATGCAGAACGATAGAATAGTTATGAATCCAGCAGCGGAAACAGACTGCTCCACGAGCAAGCCGACGCCGTTGATTCAATCACTTTTGCAATACGAAAATTTACGCACAGAGCAATTACTCGCCGAAGGCAGGTGTCAGAGGAATTACCCCAAAAGTAGCGATGGCTGGCTCAAGACATTGTTTATCGTGGAAGGCAGAGCGCTCGATCTGTTTCTGCTACCCTTTCTGCTGCTTGTATTGCATGCTACGGTATACACGTTAGTATCAAAGCTTTGGTTCGAGGCTCAGGACGAAAGTCGCACGTTCGACAGTTGGGAGATTTTCTTTTCCATGATTGTCAATACAACCATGTCATTCCTGTTAGTATTCCGTCTAAATCGGGCGGCCGGTCGCTTCTGGGAAGCACGATCCATGTGGGGCTTGCTTGTAGCCCGCGCACGAGGCTTTTCGGGAAGCGCTATCGCACATGGGGATCACGATTTGTATCACCGAGATGAAGCTATTCGATGGGTCTTAGCCTACGTGATTGCGGTCATGGAGTTGCTTCGCGCAGTGAAAGAGCTTCCGGCTTTGAATTTCGCAGGAGTGTTGAACAAGGAAGAAATTCATCGCTTGTCCAACAGTTCGCATCCTCCTATCTACGCACTGGACCATGCCCGTTATCACATGAACGCAATGTTTCAAGTCGATCAATATACTCCTGCAGGTGTAGCACTCATGCGGTCTCGACATTTGACGGCACTGGAATCGCACGTGGATATTTTGCTCGAATGCTGTGGTGGACTGGAAAAGTCCGAGGAACACCACTACCCATTGTTTACGTGACCCATTTACGGACCTTTATCGTGTTTGCATTGCTCTTTTCACCGTATATATGGGGTCCCTCGTGGGGATGGGCGACCATTCCGATTGTGGCGGCGAGTGCGTTTGCTTGGCTGGGTATCGATGGCGCTGCGGCCGAGGCGGAAGCTCCCTTTCGCCAGAGTCGAGTGAATGCGCTGGACATGAACAGCTATTGTATTCATTATCTGGCAGTGGTCAAACAGCAACTACTGAATCATTCCGAAGGCCATATTCACAAGCAAGATAGAATGGACAGTAATTGCTTCACACAACAATCAGACGACTCGTGTTACAGCGAGCCCAATAGAGCATAAAAGCAGCAAAAGCGAAAAACCCTCATCAAACTATCTAGACTAACTATATTTTAAGCAAATCCTTTGTATTCACCCACTTCGTCGTTCATGACAGAGTAAGAGTCATTCGGGTCTCCCAGAGCCCCCGAATCCATCACATTCTGTTGATAATTCGCCCAATTGGTAAGAGCATTCTTCTCCATATTATTCTTGGAACGGAAGGAGAATGATTTACTCTTTGTGCTTTTCAAGTCTGCGATGCAGTGCGCCCAAAATCCTCCCACAATTTCCAAATCGGGATTCATGCGAAAGCCCGGTACACAATCACTGCGCAAAACGTTCCGGAAAATCCCGCCTCTTTGAAACGTAGCGATTCATCGTTCAGTCGACCCTCGCCCGCCATGACACGAACGGATCCTAGTATAGGTACTCTCTTGTTGAGTGTTTTGGTAACGGGAGGGATTGCCACAACGCCTTCCTGCTCGTCGTTTTCGGGGTTGACCGTGACAATGAGGACGGCCGGGTCGTCGCCGATGGCGGTAGACAAACACTCAATTAAGGACTCCATTGTTTCTTGGGTCCATTTCGAGGCTGTGCTATGACCAATCGTAATCTCTGGTACAGGTTGAACTCCGTATTGGATGGCTGTTTGACATATTTGCTTCCATTGTGATTCCTGTTCCAAATCCGTCAAGGACGAAATTTCCTTCCATCACAGATGGACACCAAAACACCTTCAGCACCCGCTTGTGCAATTTCTTGCATATTTCGCAACGGATCCGAGCAAGAATAAATGACAGGAACAGGCCCGGGAAAGTTTCCTCGCGCCACTTCTTGTTCATTGACAAAGGTTTGCAGCGCGGTCAAACTACCCTGCAACACAGCAGCATTTGATTTGCACGTGCGAATGCGAGTTGATAAATTTTGTACCGCATTCGAAAGTAACAAGATGGCTGTCGGATCGTTGGGTTCGGGAATGATGAGTTCGGGCGAGTAGGTTAATTTGCCGGACGGTGATGAAAACGCCTGTTGCAGGCGTCCTCGCGACACGTCGGCCGTTTTGGAGGACAGTGCTGTCACGAGAGCCGTGCAGCAGAGGAAATTGAGTATTGAAGCGGATCGGAAGATCATTATTCTTTCTTTGCCTAGTAAAAGGGTGACTATATTATTTGGATTGAATGTTGTTGCTTGCTTTTTGTTTATTATGCCGACACGGAAAAAATAAGATGTGTTTCGTGGTGGACATGAAAGTCACGTCGGAACATCAAGTACTGTTTCATTTATAGTCAAATGGTGACGGGTGACGTTTTTCTCACGCGCCAAAAAAATGGCCGATCGATCCAAAATATGTTCTTTGGTCCTCTCATTCTTATTATGTTTTGCACTTTTGTAGTAATTTCATGTCAATAATGCAAGCACATCTAAGCGACAATCATCATTCTGATTTATTGCTCGACTCAATAGACTGTGTCGGTGTCAGCGCAAGACGATAGCATGTTGTTACACTTTCACACAGGAGGAGGCTTCCTCTTGGCCTCTGTTTCTTGCTCCTGTGGTCTGGGGAAGCGATTCACAGGGCTCAATCGTCCTCTGCCGATCGTCGCACAAATATAAAACATCCAAGCGATATCAGAGATGATACTACTTGGAACGAAGCAACTGATTTCTCGTCGCTTATTTATCCTGGATATTCGTTGACACCCGATCCTGTGACATTTACAGGGGCTGGTTGGCAGATCATGCCGCGCTAGAGCCAATTGACGGCGTCTATCCTCCCGATTGATTCAAGAGGATGTCGCCGACTAGATCACGAAACTCGATTATCACGAAATGACCAGAGCGCCCAGAATACTCGTTCTTTACGGGTCGTTACGAGAAGAATTGTTCAGTCGAAAGTTGTCATTCGAATTTGCTCGTCTCTTGGAACTCCTGGGGTGCGACGTGCGAGTCTACAACCCGCGTGGTATTCCTATACGTGATCCGTATCATGAAGAACAACACATCAAAGTTCAGGAATTGCGTGCCTTGACACATTGGTCAAGAATCAAATCGACTGGATTCCATTGAATACGGGCTCAGCCCGCCCGACACAGGGAAAAACATGTCGTGTGGCTCAAGTCAGCGGCGGGTCGCAAAGTTTTAATGCAGTGAATACGCTCCGAACATTGGCTCGATGGATGAGAATGCCGTGTTGTACCAATCAAAGCTCGGTAGCAAAAGCGTGGCAGGAATTCGATGAACACGGTCGAATGAGACCATCCGAATTTCGGGACCGTGTTGTGGATGTTGCGGAAGAGTTCGCCAAATTCACTGCCGCTATGGTACCTGTGGCCGATCAGCTTACTGATCGATACAGTGAGAGAAAAAAAAAAAAGGATGGAAGGGCGAATCCTTACGCAGCAAGAGAAAGAACGCAGGAAGACGATAGATCATTCCAAAAGTGCCTAGAAAACTTTCGGCGCCGGGGATGAAGCGACGGAAATGACTCGATCTGCCGCTATTGCGATAAGCTAATAGAACTAGTGCATTGCAGCGGCTCCACGACTCGATACTTCTGAAGTGTCGCTGTGAGCGAGCGCCTACAGACTCTGTCTAAAATATTTGTATCTAGCTTGTATTGTTAACAAAGATGTTACAAAGCGGCCCTTTTGTTTGGTGACATGGATGATTCTTGCCTTCGCTGTGTGATAAAGTCCCTAACGGCCTGATAACATGTCCCTCCATGTCGCGACAGAAGGAGAAGCAAAAGGTGTGGTTGGACAGTACGGAGTCCCTGCGGCGGATACACTCCCTGGGGTTTGGGCAGCTTCAGATGCACCGTCTGGTCGAGTATCTCCTCCCGGAATTCTCGTCGCCAAATATCCACAAGACGCCCTTGTGAACCAACCAAATGGTAAGCAGCGTCCAGAAAAGAGGTATGGAAAGCAAAGGAGAATGGGCACAGTACACGGCAGTAGCAACAGCCTGCCCAATGCTACAAGAGAACTTTCTATAGAATGATGGCGTGTGTCAAAACACGCGGCCTTCGGTACCCTCTTGCATCCATAGGAAATGACTGATGGCGCGAAAATAGGAGAGAAGCCGGTCTTTCTCCGTCCACTTTTGTCCATCCAAGATGCGTCTTGCAATACCTCCTCCAAACTGTAACGCTTAATCCTTATGTGGACTTCTCGTGGAAGTTTACACAATAGACCTTCCCAAAGAGAAAAAAGTGAAAAGTTGGAGAGGGCGGCAATGATCCATCATACCCTGGATAAGCCTTTTAAAAAACTCAGTTGTGAGCCAGTGCAAATGATTAAGGCGAACGCAGAACGAAACAAACTTACAATTGTGACATCATACACAACAGGACTGGATTCACGTAAACACTCGAGAGTCGCTTTAAAGCCACGGTTTCTCGGTAATAAGAGGTGCTTCAGTTGAGGACGCCTTTCACGCTTCGCAAATTCATTGCTCTTTGCATGAACGGACAGCCTATCAGCACCGTGATGAAGGGACCAGCCTTCTGGAAATAAAGCAGGTGTACGGGGATGATGCCCCGCCCCGCTGCGAAAGAACGGAGAAGCTGGAATAACTGCTCTCTGTCCGACACGTAATCTTCTTCGTTGACCAACGGCATTTCTAAAAATAAATGCAACAGTTTTGCGGCGATCGATACATCACAGGAAGCAAATTTACGTCCGTCGGTGGGAGACGAACCGCCGCTTGCACTCGATCCAGGCGACCCCGTTTCCCCGTTAGTCTCTATCCTTGAAAAAAGTAACTATACGCGACGATGAATTGGAAGCCGCCAGGGCTCCTGCTGCTCGTGCCGCAGCTGGCGGTTGTTCACCGCTGTTCATAGAAAGGTTCAGGTACTCGTTCCTCAGAAAGACTTTCATAGAGCCTCGAAGACCCACACATCGTCCAAGCATCAACATCCACCACCAATCAGACTCGTAGACGTGATTTGAAATTAATACCGAAGTACCGACAGGGCTCGGAATATCCGAATCGCCAGTCAAATAGATTTTGTGTTGGGAAGCAATAAGGCTATTGCGTCCAAGAACGAAGCCGCCCCTAGTTGCGCAGCCAGCCTTCGATATACGTTCTGCGAGAAAGGTCTGACGGTCACGAAAAGAACCACCAGAATAGTCATGAGCCCAAAGATACATAACAACGCCACGAACGACGTTATCAGATTCATTGCGAATGCTAATACACCAGACGATCGGGTGGTCGTCTCGTCCGGAAATCGTACTCGTGCAGGTCCGTGCCGGTCTCCAGAGGCTCCATTCCGGTGAAATACCATGCTGCTACTTGCATTGAAGTTTGTGCCTTCCATTGCTGCAAACATACCGTTCCCATTCGTTGCTCGCTCAAACAATTAGTAACAGCGGAGTTCTGTTTTTCAGGGCTTCGCAAACTCGCAGGCTCAAGCAGATCTTCGATCTCGACAAAGGTGCTTTTGATTTAATTCTTCAAAACAATTTGCTACTTTCGTTCAGTTCTTTCATCGCAATGAGATGATGTCCCTCATAAATAAATACTATCCGTCGCTGCTTCCTGCTTCCCGTATTTGAAAGATGTTATGCAAAAGGGTTCTCCTTCTCGGTTCCACCACGATGGCGGAGAACAAACCACGGATTACGAACTGCGACGTTGGTTGGAGTACAAATTGTATGAGAAGCTTGTGATACGAGATATGAATAGACGGACGATTTGAGAAGACAGAAAACAGTACCCATTCTTGATAGTGAAACATAATTTGACGTTATTCAATTAAGGTTTAAGATCGGAAAACATTTCCTACATAGACGTTTGATTTCTGAAAGACATCGACGACTTCATTCTGTGTCCTGACGAGAAGAACATCGTCACTCCAGAAAGGTGCCACGACCTTATGGTCAGAAAACCCGAGCTATAATATCCGACAGCCAACATTTTTCAACAGATATCCGAACTTTCGATCTAAAAATCGCAGCTAGAGCTAATTGCTGCGACAACAATAACAACACCACTCAACTGTTGTAAACCCCAAACTAAATGGGATACAAAGCATGATTAAGATTGTGCTGTCTTCAATGGAAACCCGCCAATATTTCTTAGTTATATTTCTCAACACCAGCTCGCAATAAATCAATGACGCCTTTTCGATCATCGGATCCAAAATAGCACTGGCTGCAACAACTGCATTCGCCCCAGCTGCAGCTGCGACATCGATGGTGCTTGGCCCGACCCCGCCGTCCACTTGGATAGTCAAATCAGGAAATTGTTGTCTCAAAGCCTTGATCTTTGGCATCATATCTGGCATAAACTCTTGCCCACTGAATCCAGGCTCGACAGTCATGATGAGTACCATATCTAAATCTCCGCCGTACGGAAATAGTTCCTCAACAGGAGTTCCTGGTTTAATGACCATTCCGACTTTCATTCCAGCATCACGGACACGTTGAATCATAACACGGGATCGTTCTCGGGTAAGACACTCTCAAGGTGAAATGTAAATGACGATGCACCAGCCTTTCGCAATGGTTCAATCCACGTGGCTGGTTCAGTCACCATTAGGTGACAATCGATATACGAATCGGGAAGAGCCTTCCGGAGGCTGGCAATGACGGGGGCCCAAACGTCAAGTTCGGTACAAAATGCCCACTGCGATTATAAAAGGAAAATGAGAAAACTTCCGGAATGGTTGATAAAGTTAAGCAGCGGCCAACACTACGTACTCCATAATGTCCATGTGAAGCCAATCAGCTCCAAATTCGATCATTTGCTTCGCATCTTCTGCAAGTCTAGCCAAATCGCAAGAAAGCAAGGATGGGCAGATGAACGTTTGAATTTTCTTCATTCTTATGAGTATATATATTATCTTCTTCAGATGGTGTGCGTGCGAGGGAATAAGAGGTGCTTTCGATGGACGAATGGCAGCTCACGGTTCGATTTTCTTCGAACAAGAGTGATGGGTGGAAAAGTACTGATATAACGAGAAAACGGAATGGATGATCGGCGGCGAATTTACGCTTTCACGCGCCTGGACGCTTCAGCAATTCCAAATTCCATCCCCGTCTGTCGTATGTCGGGAAATCATACCAATCACGCCTTGGTGTCTATGGCGATCTTATTATTTTTTATGAATAATAACTTAGCTACATCTGACGGTTTCTTCTCTATTTCATGTGACAGGCCGGTTTAAACATCGTTTTGACTTTTCGATCATTCATCCAGGAAAAGAGGAGATATTGAGTCAGCCCTTTGTATTTCCTCGTTCGGGATTATAGCAACTTTCTCAACCATTGTATCGCGAACTTCCTGGGTCTTCAGCTATGATTGCACAAAGTGCGTGAGCGGTGATGAAACTTAATCAGTTTACGAAAACGATGGAGTCGAACAGCATACTCACAATAAAGTCCCGATAACGCGCCTGCTCTTCTTCGTTGTCTTTGTTTTCCCAGAAGAAATTCGTCGGTGGAACTATACCCTTCTCTACATACTCTGAGTGGAATTTGTGAAGCCAGTACAGCATCTCGTCAATCCACACGTCATCACGTCGCATCCGCAATATCAAGGCACCCTTGGTCGCCGTTTGTCGGACCATGACAGCTGAGCGACAAGCAGGTCCTAAGCACAGCATTTCTAACTGAAGTTGGGAAACGTAATGTGCAAACACGCCGTCTGACTTTCCAGTGGTGTCAAAAGCGCGGTCGCCAAGAAAGAATCGTTTTGAAGCTTTCCTGCCCTTCTTTCGTGGCATCCGGACCGAAAAGAATGGACAATGATTCTTGACCTCCAAAGCTTCCATTGTACCGTTCGAGTAGCAAAGTATACCGTCTGGAGTAGCTCCAATCAATAATGACGATTGCGCTGAAGTCATATTCAAGTCCAAGCCAGCCCCGCACATGCCAATTTCTTTGAGTTGCAGACCAGGATCAGTTTGGAGAAGTAGTTGAGTGCAGTCAAAAGCGCCGTGGATTCTTGCGTATTGCCCCACATCATTCGAATTCCTTTCGCAACATGTTCATCACTCCCCAGCCTTCGAGCTAACTTGACTCTGGTCGAATTTTCATGTTCCGAGTACTGATAATTATATTCCGCGGCAAACGTGCTGTTCTTAGAGACACTCCAGGGATTGGGGAAAGAAAATTCGTTTGCAGCTTTACTGTCACATAATATATTGTTCATTTCCTGCAGAGTTCGTAACGCAGGTTCTCGCAACCGAGCAAAGCACCACCGCCCCTCTCCGCCAAGCCAATGGAACTCCGAGTGCTGCGCCCGCCGAAGGTTCCAGAAATCCCAAAGCAGCCACTGCCTGTGAGGTTGTACATCGACCGCGGTGCAGCGCATCCCATTGCCAAGATTCTTGCCGAAAATTGCGGACATCTTCAATTTGTTCTAGTATCTCGACTGTCGGTGGAAGTGGTATCACGCGTGGGTGCATGCGGAGATGCTCCAGAGGCACCGAACGCCAGTGAATGTCGGGATAATTACCTTCGAGAGGAAATGGGTCGTGCAATTGTACGGGTTTCTTTACTTCCTTTTCTTGACTTTCTTTTGGGTCGTTTCCGTGTTGAACGCCGTGGCTGTGTTGTCGGTGCCTCTTGTACTTCAGAATCTGCCGATAGACTCATGGCGAGAGCAGAACTTCGAATCACCTGAGAGGGTACTAAATGTGACATTTGCGGGTCGGTAGAGAGCGAGAGCTTTTTTGTTGCTTGCTCTTGTGCCCGCGTACTAGGAATCTGCCTTCCAATCAGCCGAGAAGGCAGCAGTGCTTCTACACAACAGTCAGCCATCATCAAAGACAAAAGGGCACGAAGAAAGCAACCAGTGAATACCACATGGAGGCTTACAGGTGCTGCCTTGGATAGATAGTGATCTGGGAAGGATAAAGAGAAGAAATTTGGTTGTGAATCAGCTCATCCTCGTAATTACGGAGTATTTATGAAAGGAAGCAGGACAACGCAGCTTCCACTCGTTGGTGGCAGCAGTTCCAAGGAGTGAGCAGTTCTGCTTCCTCGTTGTCTTGAAAGCTGCCGCTGACGTACCCTACATTCTAATCCATAACCCAATTACCGCTTCGACATACAGGCGAGGTACCTTACTAACTGCCATACCCAGTAACCTTACTGTACTTGCTTTGGGCTATGTGTTCACGATTTTATTGGGGACGCATGCCATCACGCACACATCCCGCCCCTGATCGAACCACAATCCATAGCAATAAAAGGAAACAGAAGATCCAAGGGTAGCACCAGCTAGAACGTCTGCTGGATAGTGGAAATTATCGTAGATGCGGGTGCATCCGACAAAGCACGCCACCGAAAACGAACCCACCATGCACAACAAGGACACCGGGCGTTCCACGCATCCTGCTTTTGCAAAGAGAAAGTGTTCTCTGTGTTATCTGAGCCGGTTTGCATGTTCATGGAAAGTCGCCGGTTGATGTTATACTGACGCCAACCTCGATCCAGAAACAGCGCGAGAATTGTCATTCCACAAAAGGATTCCGATGTGTGCGCGCTCGAAACGAGTAGTGAACGAAACTCTTATTCAGCGTGCATTCTTGATAATTTTCGGACGGTTCGCAATATTCGTAATACACGGGACGGAGATAACCCACGTGACACTTGATCGCGTAGCCAACGAACCACACCAAAGCCATGGATGAAAAATTACAACACAGTATCGCGTGTATTTCATCAAACCATTTTTCTCTACCGACAATAAGAGTCCAAGCTACCTGAAACAGAATGGGCCAAAAGATGGAAAACAAGTGCAGCAGGAAATTGGTAATGCACAGAAAGCAGTTGAGGGTTTCGTCGTGTGAAAGATCTTTGATGTATTCACCTGACGTTTCTAGGTACTGGTACGGAATCGGCCGGTCTCGGAGCTCCCAATCGTAAAAAAACCCACGAAAATACGAGAGCAGAGGTGCAGATCGCGGTCTCGACCACCTGATCGAGTCGGTGGCGCGAAAAGGGAAGGTTGCTATGCGAAGACGAAATGGAGAGGAATTTGTCCTTGCTCAAGCCGTGAATCTGTCTCGTCATTGTGAACGCGATTCTCAATAGATATGAATTAAGTGATGAAAAGAATAGGTCTGCCTTGTTTTACACCTTATTACTGTTTCAATTAATAACCGACGTTTTTTGGTCACCGTCATCATCATGTTCGGATTGTTTTGTTTTTGTCTGTTTGTTTGAAATTTATGAAGCGCGCAGGCCCAGCTCGAGCTATAAATGATTGAAGATCGACGGATTACAGAATGAGCGGGAAGACTTTATCTACACGTACCGGTACTCACTTTGAAAATCACACCGAAACATTATTGAGATCGCAACGCGCACCGCATGATGTTGTGTTTTCTGCATTTGACTTCGCTAGCTTGAAAAGTGAGGACGGACGAAGCCATCCCTCCTTGTGGATTTGTGAGCCTGTGCTAATCATTTTGTTTCGCATGATGCCGAAATGCAACCTGTTTGTTGCTGCTTGCAGTTTCATTTATTGCTGCGCACCTCAGCTGCCTTTTTTTGTGCAAAGACTACTCTTAGTCGAAATGAGAGGTTATGCTCAATTTCTCCGGGCCGCCACGAGATTGGTACTCGGCAACTGAACAATAGTGATGACTTGGAAGACGATACTACCAGTCCAATTCGTCCACTGCATCAGAACTGGTGGCCGGTCGCAGCTCTCACCTCGATCGATCCTTCTCGACCGAATGCTATACAAGTACTAGGAAAAGCCCTAGTGGCCGCGAAATCCAATTCTTCTTGGAAGGTTCTCGATGATCGTTGCAGCCATCGATTCGCACCACTGTCCGAAGGACGCCTTTTAGCGTCCGGAAGTTTGCAGTGTTCCTACCACGGCTGGGAGTTTGACACGCACACGGGCGTTTGCACCAAGCTCCCTCAAATGGAAGAAAAGAGCAGCGATGCTACAGTACAAACGTATCCAACTCGGGAGCAAGGTGGTATGCTTTGGGTGTGGATGGATCCAATGTCACTGGACCTTGCTCAGCAAATACAGCTGCCGATTTCTCCGTTTTACAGCAGCAAGTGGAAAAGCATGGGAACGAAGCATGTTTCATGAGAGATCTTCCGTATGGTATAGAACTTTTGGGGAAAATTTGATGGATCTTAGTCATTTACCTTTTCGCATCATTCTGTTGGGGTTTGAGACGTGAACAAGGCGGTCCTTTACCGACAAGAATGCTTTCCAAGAGAGCGCGAGGATGCAGCTGCCTGGGAGAAGCAACACAACCCGGACTGCGATCCTGTTCTGCCTCGATATCAAGTAGAAATCATCAATGCTAGCCAGTACGATCCAACTATCATGCGTTTCGCAAAGCCCGGAATGGAGACATCATGTCATATTGGCTTTCATGACCCCTGTCATGTTCGTATTCGGAGAATAATTGGCGAACGGTTGGGCCACGTGGAACTCTTCTGGTGTCCCCTGTCGGAAGGCCGCAGCCGAGTTTTCCTTTTCAATATATTTCGATCCCCGCCAGTTCCCGAGAATGGCGGCCTTCGCGCAAGGATGAAACAGGTCACACCGGGTGCACTCAAGGCGAAACTAGCCCAGACTGTCTTTCAAAGCTGACGGATCCTCGAAGACCTTCTGCTCACTTACTCAATCATGAAATTTTTGATGGCGATGGTATTTTCTTGCACAAGCAAGGTAATCGAATGCGCCAAGATGATCTGACATTCCGAGACTACTCGACGCCGACTTCGGCCGACACACTCTTGTCGGCCTACCGCCGATTTCTGGAGTCAGCCGCCCGGAAAACCCGTGAACTTGCGTCAGATGCTGTAGCCGATGCCGCCGTTGGTCAGAAACAGTACGACGATGACTTACCACGATCTGTGCTGCTCGATCGCTACAATTCGCACACCAAAAACTGCCCTATTTGTCTTGCTAGCTTGCAGAAATCGCGTCGAAGCAAAACAAGGACTGCATTCGTAAAACGGCCTTGCAGGGGTCCTCGGGACGTCTATATTCTCATTCGTGGGTCTTCTTTCATTGGAGTCGCTGCCGTTCGCAGTCAAGGTAACGACTAGGTGTTTGATCAATGCACTTCTGGGTCGAGTTGGGATTATGATTGTCGTTTCGGCTCTGGGCGTCCTGGCCGCTACACGTAAAGAACGAAAGCTCAATCGGACCATTGACTTGTTTTTATTCAAAGACTATGTACACTCGGATAAACCGTAATGTCAAAATGAAATTCTGCTGTAATAGTTGTAGCGGGTATTTTTACCCATGCCTACGAATTGGGTTTGGATCCAGCTATTGATATAATTCCTCCTGATTCGTACATTTTCTGGCACACAAAAGCAACCGCATCCCCTTTCACAAGCGGTTTACCCTGAAATGACCATGCTTCATCCTCAAAGATGAAACCGGCTTGACTCATTTCCTGCGCCGCTATACTCGCATTGAAATAGTTCAAAACCGTCAATGAAAGATGCGATGGAAACGATGCTTCCGTGACGACTCCGTCGAGTGGACAACAGGTCGAGGGAGAAAATACGACAGCATCCACGGATACTTTGTAATGAATGTGCGGTAATTCATTAAAAATGGTGCCCTTTCCGAGGAGCTCCACGTTATCAAACGCCAAAGAGTGCCCTTGATTCCGTCGGAATATTTGAGCAAAAAGGCTCGTAACGAGTCTTCAATGTTTCTTTTACATCGGAAAGCGCAGAAGGTAGCAGTGAAACATTCAATTCGATCGTTCTTTTGAAAATACAGGGACGGATGAGTCGTCATTATTCTCCGCTTTGAGAGGTAGAGGCGCGTCGGAAGATTGAGACCGTCGTTTGGCTTCCTTTTGAGTCTCTTTCGCTCTCTTTTTTTCCTCTTTTGTTTCTCCTTCTTTTCTCTTTCCCATTTCGAATTAAATGTTGAGTATGTAACGTTGCAAGTGACAACCAAATAAAGAGTGATATGACCTAGTTGGAGGAGGGGAAAGAAAGAAAATAAATAATGGCGTCTGTTGTTTGTTTTGCAGGATTTTCCGTCAATAAATTACTTGGTTGCTGAAAGAAACGGCATGTACGTCGTACGTCTATCATGTCTCACAGAGACTCTTGATACTCACGTCATGATACTCGAAACTTGGTTTGTTTGGCGATCATCAACGATGTGACGACGCGATTGTGTGTTGCCGATCACGGCTTCCACGTTTTCGTGGTGTGCACGCCTGAAAGTAAAAGCGACCGATCGAGAAGTGATTGGGAGATCGGATTTCCTATTATTGCATTCAAATAAAGAGCCACCGATACCGAAAAGAGAATTCGTGGGGAGATCGGATTTCCTATAATTGCATTCGGATCATTTTTCCATCTCTGCTCTCACTGTCAACAACACAAACAAATACATCATTTATGAAACGACAACGCATCGTTCTTTCTCTGGTAATCTTTTGGTTCCGAGAAGTGTCGTCGGCATTCTATGTGACGGCCAGCATGTCAGATTCTTCGACCTCTTCCTCCAACAAACGAGTCAAGTTATTTCAATCAGCTGGTGATGATCATGATCACTTTTACGGAAAACTTGAACCCGGTCGATTGGAGGAACTGAAACAAATAGAAGCCGAACTATCGGCACAACTGGCGGCCGTCCGAAGAGAGAAACTGTCCGCCCTGCGTTCGAGGCCACTGAAAATTGGAATTGTCGGGTTCGGTCGTTTTGGTCAATTCATTGCGCAAACCTTTGCAAAACATGCCACTGTGGTGGCGACCAGTCGGAGTGATTACTCGGAATTGGCGGAAGGATTGGGTGTGAAGTATGTTCCGCTTTCGGATCCAGCTGCCTTTCTCGCGCAAGATCTGGATGTGATTGTATTTGCTGTCAGTATTTTGAGTTTCCGTTCGACGCTGGAAGAATTTGCTCCGATTTTGGAACAAGATATACGGCGGCGAAAAGAGTTAGCAGGAGATGGTGTTCGCGTATTAGGACCGTTGCTAGTGGATGTTTTATCGGTGAAAGAACACGCTCGAAAAGTTATGATTGAGTTGCTACCCGAAGAGTGTGATATCCTGTGCACACATCCAATGTTTGGCCCTGATTCTGGAAAGCACGGATGGAATAATCTGAATTTCGTCTATGAGAAGACGCGTATTGACAAGATCATTTTGGATGCGGCTCCTACTGCGAATCCGGATCAGTTCAGAGAAGCGACGGGTGGGAAAATGCATTCGGTGCATGAAGACAGCGAGGCGCACGTGGAAGGTGTCGACCGTATGGAGCGCTTCTTGTCGATTTGGGAAGAAGAAGGATGTCGTATGGTGCCCATGAGTTGCAAAGAGCACGACGAATATGCCGCCAACTCACAATTCATTACACATCTTATTGGACGCGTTCTGGGAAGTCAAGGACTTGCGGAAACACCCATTGATACCGGTGGTTTTCAGTCTGTTCTGAAATTAGTTGGCAGTACGACGGCAGACAGCTTCGATCTCTTCTACGGTCTTTACAAATACAACGAAAATAGTTCGGAAACAATTACCAAGCTGCAGGAAGCAATGAACAAAGTTGTTTCCAATTTGCACGCCAAAGAAGAGCAAGAGCAACAGAAATGTGTGTCATCTGCAGATGTAAAATTGACAGTGCAAAGGGAAGAACAATCGTCAACTCACACAAAGCTTACTGGTAGTTGATTACGCATCAATGAGGGAGCCTAAGCTCAATAATAATTAGAACCAAGTTGTACCTCTAGTCTTCCTTTTCGGCATATTGCCTTTTTATTAATAATAATCGTCGATCGACCATCGATCAAACTACGACTCGTTTCGCTGTTTGAGAATATACAGCTCCAAAGCAATCCCAGCAGCTCCCTCATTGTTCGTTTCCGTCAGTACAATATCCGCTACATCTTTCGTCACAGCCACCGCATTCCCCAAGGCAATCCCACACGCTGCCATTTCCAACATTTCCTTGTCGTTTTCACCATCCCCATGGCCAATAACTCGGTTTCTGGATCAATGCCTAATACTTGACACAATTGTCGCACACCGACTCCCTTGTTGCAACCAGCAGGCAACAATTCCAACATGAGCGGCACCGCCTGTGTCGTGGCGGCGCCGTGTGTGCTCGCCAGTTCATCCCAAAGGGGTCGATAGACGTGCTGCAGTATTACATTGTCATCATTCATTAATATGAGTTTATGCCAGTCTCGTCCTTGAAATGTATTCAACACAATCGGCTCCGGTTCACCGTATTTGGAATGAATGTCCTGCAAATGATGCTTTTGACTGAACGCAGTGGCAAAGATTTGATCGGCATGATAGCCCAACAACGTCAATTGATGCTGCGCGGTCAATTGTTCGGCCGCTTGCACGGATGCGGCCGATAATTTTTCTTCAAAGACAACTTGTTGTTGCAGGCCAATGCAATAGAGGCCCTGTATGTATACTCCGGGACATGATTGTAGAAGGGCTTGCAACTCTGGCGTCATGTGATGCAAAGCACCCGGTCGTGTTTTGCCCGTGGCGAGAAAAAAAGAAGTCCAGTGGAGAATTCGGATCTTGGACAATTTGGATAATTTGAGAAATTGCACGGGCGGTTCGGGGATGCAAGGTGTGATTGGAAGTCAACAGAGTGCCATCGACATCGGACGCAATGGCTCGAATCTTGGATAAACGCTTTTGAAGATCGGGTGATAAGGTGGTTGTTTCATCTGTTGGTGTTGGTGCTGTTGTTTGTTGCGGTGACAAATCTTCTTGCTGCAGAAATTGTTGCACCAAATCATGAATCGACGGTAGATCTGGTTCATTTTTCACAGGTTGATAGGTGCTTCGAAAATCACTCAAATCATTGTGTAGATTGAAAATCGCTTCCAAATCATCCTGCGAGTACAAATCTCCTTTGCTAGGAGGTCCTTTGAAGGACTGTTGTTTCCAGAAATCAGGCGTATCCTGGGCGTCTGGCGCTGCTAATCGCCGTGTCGCTACGCGTGCACGATGTAAGAATGGAGAAAAGGTATGGCTGCAGTGAAGCGAGGATAACAACACAAGGATGATAGTTCGGGGAATCATTTTTATTATCTATATGGCTTTCTATTGTTTTCACTGCTTTGCTGGTTTTGTGAAACAGGAAAAAGCGGACGGAAAGGAGAAAAAAATGAGTGGGCGAGATGCCAATTTGGTACGTCGGTCCGTGTAGAAATAGTACCAGACCCTTATTTTAACCCTAACGTTGAAAGTTTACTTGAGTTCTCACCTCGCAAAACAAAACAACAAAAAAAGGAACGAGACCGCGCATGCTTTATTTATGATGCAATCCTATTCACATTAACAATAATAAATAATGAATGCACCATTGAATAACATGACTCAACATCCCGAAGAACCCCCGTGGGCCGCAGCACCCTCGACAACACCTGGTCGCTGACCGAAATCAAACAAGGCGTCACGGTTGCACAGCATCCACTGCAACGTCCTTGCACGTTTCTCGGACGCGCTGCCGATCCCATTGCCCTCGCGCACGAAAGCTGTTCGCGGTTTCATGCCCGCTTGGCCTTTGATGCTTCCCAAACCTTGTGGTTGCGGGATTTGGGCTCGACGCACGGGACGTTTTGCAACAAACGGAAATTGCCTCCTCAAGCGTGTGGGAAACAAGAGAGTTCGAGTACCAAAGCAGGAGTGCGGGGTGTGATGGTATCCCCAGGAGATGTGTTGCAATTTGGGGCGTCGACGCGGATTTATTGTGTCGAAGGACCTCAAAAAGCATGCTACCACTACCACCATCAGTCGCTCTTATTCCGCCTCCAGAGCAAGCCGCCAACGATAACAACAACAATTCACCTTCTACCACTGAGCAAATACCCGAAAAATACCAAAAGGAATTCGAGCAGATTCAAGCATTGCGATATAAATTAGCAAACATTCAACAAGAATCGGATCGCATTCGACAAAAGGACTTGAACTGTTAACACAAGGGCAAGAGAAGCAACTGCAGAAAAATCAACAACGGGAAACGGAACTGCAAGAATCAATTGCTGAAAAACAAGAAGAGTTGGATCGGAAAATGGCGTACTCTAGTCAAAATAATAACACACATCATGTACAAAAGGCCGACATGCCAGTTGATGAAGAAGAAGTTGATGATCGTACTGAGCGGCACGTTTCCAACGATCATGAACTGAATCCAGATGGAGAAACAGAAGATTCTTTGCAGTCGAAATGGAGTGCGCTTCACGCTGAGTGAGTTGATACGTGTCGTCGAGCAAGTGGAGTTAATTCAAACGAAACTCGTGAAATTACAGCAACGCATGGAAAAGTGCAAAGAAAATAAGGATGATGATATTTTCTTTCTACAAAATGACATGCAAATGGATGTGGAACAAAAGGAACTCTTACTGACCAAAAGAAGGAGCTAGACGAACGACTGCTGGAAGTAGAAAAGCTGCTCAAAATTGTGGATCCGAAGTGGAATGCTAAGCGGGAGGCTATAGAGACAAGTCCTTCAGTCCCAACGCTACCTTCTTCCAATTCATCTGATCAAGCAAAGGAAGAGGATACTTGGATAATGCCCGCTGTGCCAGTGGCCATACCGGTCGTGGCAAGCATGCCTCCGCAAGAATCCGTCACAACACAAGCTAGTAGACCTTCTATGCCTCCTCCGCCGACCGAAGTGACAGAGTCCTCCTCCATGCAACCTCCGCAATCGGCATTCACACAAGTGGAATCGTCACTGGAGATCGTTTCTCGCCCAGCGAAGCGACAAAAGGGCCATCTATGCCACCTCCTTCTGTGCTCGTGTCAAACCCGACAAAACCAGTAACATTGAACAACGAGGCGGACGTCTGGCGCCCTCCAAAAGGCCAAGACGGAAGCGGTAGATCGAAACTGAATGACAAATTTGGAGGCAAATATTAGAAAATACTTTCGAAGTCATTCTTAACGGTAATATTCTCTAACAACTAAAAGAACTATTAATTTTAGCCAGGCCTTCACGCTTTCTAATTGATTCCGGGGCCCATTCCAGCGGCCATGGCCTGTTGATCGAAGAGACGTTGCTTGTCTTCTTCGCTCAAATCAATCGGAATCTCTGTCACCAGACACTCGGTCGTGAGTACCAATCCAGCAATACTGGCCGAGTTTTCAATCGCGTTGATTGTGACCTTGGCAGGGTCGATCACTCCTCGCTCCATCAAGTCACAGTACTCCATGGCAGCGGCATCCCATCCGTGACCGAATCCCTTGGCCAAGGCCATTTCCTGAATCTTGGCTAATACTACAGCACCTTCGAGGCCGGCATTGGAGGCAACTTGCATCGCAGGGAAACCCAAAGCCTTGATCATGATTTTAGCGCCTTGCTTTTCATCTTCATCGTCCATTGCTTCCATAATCTTGTCTTCCATGGTCACCTGCAAGTACGCAAGACAGGCTCCTCCACCTGGAACGATACCAAGTTCGCGTGCACTCTGTACCGAGTTCAAAGCATCCTCGTATCGGAGCTTCTTGTCCTTCAATTCTGTTTCCGTCGCGGCTCCAACTTTGATGCGGGCGATACCACCACCGAGAGAAGCAATACGTTCGGTGCACTTTTCGGCGTCATAATCATTCTCGGCATTCTCCGCCTCACGACGGAGTTGTGCAATACGAGCATCAATCGCTTCCTGCTGTTTACCGTCTGTCACAATGGTTGTCGTTTCTTTTGCAATGACAATGCGATCCGCAGTTCCCAGCATATCCAACGTGACCGAGTCCAACGTAATTCCCAACTCCTCCGCAACAAAGGATGCTCCTGTCGCAATCGCAATATCTTGCGTATATTCTCTCCTTCGGTTACCGAAACCGGGGCCTTGATTGCCACGACATCCAAAACACCACGCATTTTATTGACCACCAGAGCCGAAAGAGCCTCACCCGTCACATCCTCGGCAATAATCAACAAGGGATCCTTGGACTTGACAATCTGCTCCAGAAGGGGTACAATATCGTTGACATCATCAATCTTTGCATCCGTCACAAGAATCTTAGGGTTGACGAGTTCGGCCACCTGGCGTTCTTGATCTTTGACAAAGTAGGGTGAAATGTAACCACGATCGATGGTAAGACCTTCAGTGAATTCGACTTCATCGACCAAAGTCTGACTCTCTTCCACTACAGTAGAACCAGTTTCTCCGACTTTGTCGGCGGCCATGGCAATAATGCGACCCATCTCGATGGACCCAGAGGCAATCATGGCAACGTTTTTCAAATCATCAATACCAGAGACCGGCTGATCAGAAATAAAAATACAGCCGTTAGATCCGCAAGCGTTTCGACAAGCCCACGAATAACTTTAGATACATACCTTGGCGATTCTTTTAATTTCATCCGTAATCACACGAGCCGCTTTTCGGATACCTCGATTCAAGCCGACAGGGTTCACTCCGGATGTGACAGCTTTCATACCATTGTTGACAAGTGCTTGTGTCATGATGGTCGAGGTGGTGGTACCATCACCGGCCTTGGAGTCACTTTTGGAAGCAACTTCCTGAATCAACTTGGCACCCACGTTCTGTTCCGGATCGCGAAGGACAATTTCACGAGCAATGGTGACACCATCGTTGACAATCTCGGGCGCACCGTAGTTTCGTTCCAACACCACGTTACGACCCTTGGGCCCGAGGGTCACTCGAACAGCGTCGGCGACTTGGTTGATACCGTCCACCAGAGCTTGACGCGACTGCTCTCGGAAACTCACTTTCTTGGCATCCAAAATCACCAAACCCCGATGCGATACAGTTGGTTTCTGGGGAGGAGCAAAGGCCGACGCGCACGTCAAGAGTGCCAAAACAGCAGCACTGGATAATTTCATTGTAATTTTTCTATTTTGTTTTGATCTTTGTACGCGAATCGATTATGTTATTGATTAGGCAAACAGCCAAAACAACGTTTGTTCAGTAGACGACAGAGGATGGTTTGATGGATTGATGGATGGTGACGGTGAGAGCGATGCGATTGGCGGATTTTTGTGATGGCCGAATAAGATCTCGCACAAACGCCGTACGTCAGTGGCTGCTGGTAAGGAACCTACGTAGAGGAAACCCTGTATTCTTCCACGTGGAACATTGTAAAGTGGAACGGTCGAGCGGACCGACTGTCTCGTAATGACAACCATGATGCTTCCTATTCATTCGCTTACACTCATTCTATGTTATCATCTCGGCAAAACATTTTCTCGCCATCAAAAGAACGTACAAACAGCTTTACTTTCCACGAGAACCAAAAGGGTTATCCACAAGGGATTTCAAAGAATGACATATGGCCCATCGATCCCGCCTCACCACAGTCTTCTCTGGAAAATGCAAGAGAAGAAGAAATTTTAGTGAGACGGTAGGCAACAAGCCAGTTGAATAAATTAGTATATAAAGTGTGTAATAGTTTACTGTTTTGTTCGATCTGCCTAGCCAACCGTGGGACGCTATAAAATAAAAAGCATAGGTCTAATAAAATCAAGCAGGTGTACGAGGTATCTAGCTAGGACTACCTTATCGATCCTTGCAAGTATTAATTGCCATTATTTGAATTAAGGGCTGGTCAATCGACAAGAGGGACTGGCTGTGGACTCAGTACAAAATGCTACGAGGTACACAATATTATCATAGTTCAGAAATATCCTCAAATTCGACCTCCCCGCGATAACATCGCGACGTCCATGGCAAAAGCATTCAGAAGACTGCAGCTTTTGCCACAGAGCTTCAAAATGGTTCAAATTAACAAATAAGATCCATCTTATAGAGATAAGATCAATTTGTGAGTTTGAACGAAACTGAAGCGGAATTGGTGGAGAAATCCTCTTTCAAATCAAATTTCCGTCGACCGCTGGATCGGTTTTTCAGTCCGTTCACAACCGAATAAACGATTATAACAAAAATAAAATAACCATCAAATCCCTAATTCTATTATTAGTATCATCAAAAGGACCATTTCAATCTAAGCACATTTGAACGATCGACGCCCCAACATGTTCAGACTTGACCGCCGCTCGTTTTTTGCCATGGTGGCGTTTTCGCAAGTTTGGTTTCTGGTTTTACTGTACCTCACAGTGTACCGAAAATGTCCTATGCGAGTACCGGTACCCCTTGCCATGAAACCAGCCCTTACAAAGAAAAAGTTGCAAAAGCAAAAGATGTGGATCGTGAAAGATTACAAAGTGTAAGTGTCGGCAGACACTGGTTTGTACTGCGATGCAGCATACAGATAGTAAGGTTTTTACATATATAAAGGTGTCAAATGGCAAGACGGTTGTCGAAAGGCACTCGCATTTCTGTCACGATCCTTTCTCCAGCAATAATCACACAATGAAGTGGCGGCAGATAATCAGTCGTCCTTCATTCTATTCTTGTTCATATCGATCACATCTTTAGCTGTAAACCATTTCATTTATAGCAATTCCAATGAGATTCGATTTGGATGGTTTGGAGGTGTTCTTCCCGTACGACCGGATTTATTTGGAGCAGCATCAATACATGCGATGCCTCAAACAATCTCTGGATGCGGGAGGCCATTGCTTGCTCGAAATGCCGACAGGAACAGGCAAAACAGTCTGTTTGCTATCATTAATCACATCTTATCAATACGCCAATCCTTCGGCTGGAAAACTGATTTATTGTACTCGAACCGTGCCCGAAATGAACCATGTCATGGAAGAATTGGCAACGGTTCTCGACTATCGGGCCAAGATGCTTCATCCAGAAGAAGCGCAAGAAATAGAGCGCGAATCGGGGATATGGAGGACATTGGTGGCTCCGAACGAAGTAACAAACGAGCCAGAAGAGTGTACCGACGAAAAAAAATCGACGACGGAAAGCCGCCCATGGGTCCAGCCGCCACGCGTTCCGGAGCAGGGGAAGTGGAGTGCTAGGCTTGTGTTTGAGTAGTCGACGAAATATGTGTATTCATGAGCGAGTCATGGCAGAAAGCGATCGCGAAGCTGTCGACTCGGCTTGTAGAAGCATGACAGCATCTTGGGTCATTGAAGCGAGCCAAAAGAAGCCCGGGTCGTTTGAGACTTGTACTTACTATGACAACTTTCAAGCAGCTGGAGAAAGTACCAACATGCCGAGTGGAGTGTACGATTTGGACGAGCTGCAGAAATGGGGCAAGTCTCGTGGCTGGTGTCCTTATTATTTGACACGGCAGGCGATCAATCATGCCAATATTCTGGTGTTCAACTATCAGTATATGCTGGACCCGAAGGTGGCGAAACTGGTTTCCAAAGAACTCGGAGCAGAGAGTATTGTTGTTTTTGATGAAGCGCACAATATTGACTCGGTGTGTATTGAAGCCTTGTCGGTCACTATAAACGATCGTGGACTGGAGCAGGCAACTCGTTCGCTCGGAAGGTTGAGTTCCGAAGTTTCCCGTTTGAAAGCTTCCGACAGTCAAAGGTTACAACAAGAGTACCAGAACCTGGTAAATGGACTCATCGATCAGGGATTGATCCAGGCACCTGCAAATGATGCTGCTCTCGCAAGTGTAAGTGCTGGGTGAACGTATGATAATTTTTGTCAACAATGATGTATACTCACTTGACTGTTACAACTTGCAGAATGTACTAGATCCTGATGTTTTAAATGAAGCGGTTCCAGGTAATATTCGACGAGCCGAGCACTTTGTTCAATTCATGAGAAAAGTGGTCGAACATTTAAAGACCCGATTACGATCAGTGGCGGGTCCCACGGGTGGTGTAAGGAGCGAAACTCCACTTGCTTTTTTTGCATCGCATGACAAACGGAACAAGTTTGGAGACAAAGCCGTTAAAGTTTGCATATTCGAGGCTTTCGTCGCTTCTTCGAACATTACAAGTATCAAATCTAGACGATTACAACGCGTTGACGGACATTGCCGATTTTGTGAGTTTATTGGCAACCTACAGCGAGGGGATTGCAAAATTCGCGATTATTATGGAGCCTAATAGCTCTGCTATTCCTGGTGTAACAGATCCTGTGATTCAACTGGCTTGTCTCGACTCTTCTCTTGCAATAGCGCCTCTTTTCAAACGTTTCGGAAGTGTCATCATCACATCAGGAACGCTTTCACCAATCGACCTATACCCGAAGCTGCTCCAGTTTGAACCGTGTATTTCCGAATCTCTTTCCATGTCCACATTTCGCCCTTGCATAAGACCGCTTGTCATAACGAGAGGATCCGACCAGCTTGCCGTGTCGACGAGATACGAAGACCGTGGAGACATGGGAGTGGTGAGAAACTACGGCGCAATGCTGGTTGAGTTGTGCAGCACCATACCGGATGGGGTAGTTGCTTTCTTTACGTCCTACAGCTACATGGAATCATTGATCAGTGAATGGGACGCTATTGGCATCTTGCGAGAACTAACGAAGTCGAAGCTAGTGTTCATCGAGACAAAGGATGTGGTCGAGACAACCTTGGCTCTTGACAACTACCGTAGAGCCTGCGATTGCGGCAGAGGAGCTGTGTTTTTATCAGTTGCAAGAGGAAAAGTTTCGGAAGGCATCAACTTCGACCGTCACTACGGACGCGCTGTCATCATTTTCGGTGTTCCTTCCAGTATACTCTATCCCATGTCCTTCGAGCCCGTCTGGAGTATCTTCAAACCCATTACCAGATTCGCGAACAGGATTTTCTAAACTTTGATGCACTTCGGCAAGCATCCCAATGCGTAGGACGTGTCATACGTAGCAAGACGGACTATGGGCTAATGATCCTTGCCGACAGCCGATACACACGCCACGATAAGCGCTCGAAATTACCGAAATGGATCTTGCAATTCATGGATGATTCGTGCATCAACTTGAGCACGGATATGGCGATCGCTCATGTGAAAAGCTTTCTTCGTCTGATGGGACAACCAGTAGACCAAGAAGCTCTGCAAAGCGTTCTATTGACAGTTGAGGAAGTGACCCGAATGAACCCGGCACGGCCGACCGTATCCGCTGGGGAAGGTGGGGCAATGATTTTGGATGAGCAGAATTCCGCCGTTGTTGCCTCTTCCTCCGCTTAGCCTAAATCAAATAAAACCAGTTATTCATCGATGTGTAATGATCATTTAGACGGAAATGATTTTAGACGTAATAACCTCACTTTCACCTTTCACTTCATAGAGAAATCGCTTCAGAGTGTCTGTCCGCATACCCGTTCTTGGGCGAAAGATCGTCGAAAAAATTCGAGAAGATATCTCCATCGTCACACGCATCACAATTTTGTTTTCCGTGTAGAACAGCTTTGTTTCGTCCTTCAACTTTAGCCATTTGCATTGCATTGTTATTGCAGCAAACACATCAAAAGTGTTGACTGTAAATTGTGCAGCAGCTCAAGAAACGTGTATCGCAATAGTATGCCTTGGTCAACGCGCTTTACGAAACGGTTTCCGGCTGCCATTCCCATCATGAGTGCCCCATGGCGGGCCATGCGAGCGTTGCAAATGCATACGAGGTTTGCCGAGCTGGGGCTTGGGTTTTCTGGCGGCTGGGCACTTACAAGAGGTATCGTCGTTAGAAGACGAAATTTTAGAGTTTAAAAGGAGATCGCTATCCCCTCTGCATCGGCTTCATTTCCTTTTCTACATTTGCGTCATCCGAAGGGTGGAGAAGATTCGAGTACATTTTGGATAAACACCGTCCTTCGGTTGTGCAATTCTTTGCTCCCGCAGTGGTTGCACACAACGAGCAGAAGGATATGACCAACATAAAATGACCCAAAAATACAACGCAAAGGTTTTGTGCCAAGTAGGCAGTATGAAAGAAGCCAAGATGGCTCTGGACGCTGGTGCCGATGGTATAATCGTACAAGGCTCGGAAGCGGGAGGACATGGCTTACGTCGAGAATTAGGAAGTGGCACATTGTCTTTTGCTTCTACTGCTGTTTCGATGATTCGAAGCGAGTATGACTCTGAAACCCCTGTTCTGGCCGCAGGTGGTATCATGGATGGGCGAGGCCTCGTGGCCGCCTTGGCTCTCGGATGCGACGGTGTTGTGTTAGGAACTCGTCTATGGGCAAGTGTGGAATCAAAGGGCTAGATTCTGTGAAGCAACGCCTAGTTGAGGTAGAATCATGCGATGAGATTATCCGTACCCCTGTGTTTGACGAAATACAGAATTCGTACAGTACGACGCCCTGGCCTTGCCCCTTCGATTCGATAGGCGCTGTTCATAATGAGTTTTCCAAGCGCTGGGACTTGCAGCCACGTGAAAATCTCTTGGCAGCAGTAAACTCGCCGGATGGCACTGCGGTGCGAGAATACAGAGCTGCCGTCGCTGAAGGCCATACGGATGTTTGCGTGGTGCACGCAGGCCAAGGAGTTGGCCTAGTAAAAGCTCTGCAACCAACCTTTGAGATAGTCGATAGAATCAGCAAAGAAGCTCTAGATTTATTAGAGTCTCTACCCAAATCGGTCCTCAAACACGAGTGACTAAACAGGCAGCGCGGTTTCTTGTTAGTTGTTTTAAATCCCCACTCACGAAGAGCTGTAGAACATTGTATAGTATTTTTCTCCACAGCTTTCAATTCTCGATGAATATCGACAGTCATATGCAAAGGCATCCGAGCAACGATAGTGTTCATATCAATGTCTTGATACATGGAGTCCATGTGTTTGTACTGAAACGCTAATTTCCCACCATCCGCAGCGGGGCGAAAAGACCAACCTCCATTAATTCTTGGAATGCTCTCCACAACTGCGCAGGAGAGTATCGATCCGACAAGAGCGCCCTTTTGAATGGAAGTGCTGTACTCGTTCAAGATCCGTTCCAAAGTCAGCTGGATAACAACATCGTCCTTCTTTTGTTGCGTATCCGTGACAGTATACGCTTCGCCGCCAGTATCAATACTACCTGAGGACTCGACATATCAGCCAAGGCCTGCATTCTTAAATCAAAAGGACGATGATTTGGCAATGCAGCGCCCATGTCGAGCATTGCTTCGACAATATGCTTTATTGTGAATTCCATTTTAGGATTGTCACCAGCGTTCCCCAACTCCTCCCAATGATTGCATTCCTGACGATAACTCGTCAGCGCCACAGTCATAATGCGAGAAAACCACCTCGCGTCCTCCCGAAACGGAATTCGCGAAGCAGGCACTTGACAACTCTCTCTTGTTCGGCTGACATGGTATCCGAGAATTCCAAGTAGCGTCGAAATTGCTGTTGTAGGTCTGGATATTCCTTAAGCTTATTCAGTATTGCCTCCATAAGATCCTCATAGGTCGGAAATGGTGCACAAGTAATGAACTGGGCATTGTCCGCTCTACTTTTGGTGCGTTTCTCTAACCTGTCCAAGCAGTGCACATCATGAGTCATACCGATAAACGACACGAGAGATCCTTTAGTAGAAACTCGATCCAGTAAATAATAAAGTAAGAGATGTTGATTGTGTTTTCCCTGTGTTCCACTGATGGTTGTTGCATAGATGTCTGTACCCCGCGCCAATAAATGCGTCCAATGGATCCAAAATGAACAAGACAGGTATCTTGTCACCGTGAGCAATCTCCAGTGCTTCCGTGAGCAGTTGAATATTGTTGGTGAACGACGAATTCTTCTTGAGCCGGAGCAGTTCATTGATTTTCTCTTCTTTTCAGATCCGTCGTCGAATTCTATGGCTGTCAATTGTAATAATATTTCCATAACGACAGCATTGAGATTTCGTCCCGGTACAGCAATCCCATTGATTGAAATCACTCGAAACATGGTTTGCGTTGCATCGATGTGTTTGGCTTCATCTTGCAGTGCTTGCAAGCACTGCCGAAGAATGAGTGATTTGCCTGTCCCCGTTTCCCTTGCAGGAACGTTGCCCCGTTGCTCTTGTCTTGCAACAAATGCGTACGCCAAAAACGATAGAACTGCCGAAAAGTGTCTTTCATACCGACGGGAGCGTACGCATCGACAATTTGATCGAGGGTTGGCGTCGAGCTCCACGCGAAATCCGCCGGGAGCGGAAGCGTGGCTGTTTCGGAAAAATTTCCATCACTTCATCGATTTTTGCAAGGTGTGCTGCACGGCTTTGCTGGGGCGACTCGACGTTTTCATCAATATCCATACTTTGTTGAATCATCGTTCCTCTCGCTTAGGATGAACTTTTGAAAGCAAGCAAAAAACAAAAAAACAAACAAACAAACGGATGGGCTTTTTATCATATTCGTAAACAATGTGCGACGCGTGTCGCTTCCAATAAGGTTACAGTTAGCAGCCTCTTCCTTTGCGAGCTATGTTTTCGGGCCTCCTTTCTCCATTACAAGACATCGTTGAGAATAAAGATAGACAATTATCGCTCAAAACATTGAAGTGTTCGGTTCAAAAATGATCTTTCGGGCATCAAAAATAAAAACACTACTTTGGCGATTTGCTAGGGGCTGGTGCTAGCTGCAATGTGGCGGAGATCCGGCAAAGAAGAAAATGTTGCAACATGTAAAGCATTCTATTCGATCGTATTCTATTTTGTTTTTCGAGAGCTCTCAGCTCGACAGGTTGACAATCATTCGATCGATGACGTTTGGTCACACTCATAAGGACGACGTTGACAGGACTATCTTCGGCTGCGAAGGTCCCCAAATTTCACCATACCAATAGTATTCTATTGGAATATCTTGTCTTGTGCATTTGTGAGCTTGGACGGGTTCGCGGCGTGAGTTCGCACGCCGGATTAATAGAGCAAGAAGCATATCGGACATTCCGTTTGGTTTGTTGTGAACATTCGGGTTGTTTCTTCTGTGAAAGTCCGGATCGTCCTCCACTGGGAGCCCGATACCTGCCACCACTGTGGGCAAACGGGAGGGTGCGGTCGATTGTTGATGATGATCGTCGCATGGTTTCAAAATAGATTGGTGACGAAGTGCTTGTTATCCGCGCTGTTGGAAAGCAATATTTTCAATGAGCAAAGATTTGCTTTGCTTGAGGATTGTGATAAGATTGTGATGAGACGAGATAAGGGGTGCATGATGCATGGGATCAAGACTGAAACGTTTTCGTTCCGGTTTATTGTTTCTTCGTCTGGTTTGGACGAACAATTGTACAAAAAACTGTACTTCCCTTGCGACATTTCCGGGTTCATATTGAAAGACAGTAATATGTAAGAAACGATAGAAAACGGGCACAGAGCACGTTTCCGCGACTGCGACTCCGACCAACGAGGCGGACGACGTTACTGAAGTAGAGTACCAAATGTCGAACCGGTACCGCACAGACAGCGTGCGACGGTCGCACCAAGGGTCGCACAGAAAAATCCAGAACCAACAACTCTCGTCGGCTGCCGATCTAAACACATTCGCCAACAGAACTGACACCGACTGCAACACATCGAAAACATCAAAGCTGCTTGCAAACGTTACCTTTCTGCCTTTTGAATACACACGCACCATGATTGGTACTATTTTCTTTCTTCTTTTCGCTTACACGCATGCCTTTGTGATTGTTCCTGTCCTCGAACCATCCACACGCGATGCTTCAACTCCAATCCTTCCTGTCGCCAGTTCCATCGGACTTGGAAGGAGTTCCGATTCCGTTTATTGACGGAACTTCATTTATCGAGTGCTACGCAGACTCGATCGCCACAGTGAACGGCGTAGAGTACACAATTGGCTTTCCCTGTGATTATTCGGTCGCTCTCTGCTATTTGGACGAAGATTCGCAGCTGATTCCTGTGGAACTCGACGATGAAATGATGGACGATGTCTTTCCCTTGCGGAATCGATCGTCGCAGAAGAATTCGGAGAAGAGCTTGTGTTACAACGTACACCTCAAACACTGACTCTGGTGGGAGAACTCGAAGAGGACGATGATGAAGATGAATTTGAAGAAGATGACGAACTTTCTATGGAAGACGAGGATGACGAGGAGGATGAAGAGGTGGAGGTGCTCTTGTCGTTTGAGCATCGGGGTAAGGAATTCAACCTGGTTCGTATTCTCGATCCTGTCTTGTTGGTGGGTAAGGAATACCCTGACAACCCCGACAACCGCGTGATGTTGACTCCTCAAGAATCCGAATTGGTCATGCCGACGCTGGAACAGCTTTTCCTCGAGTTCCACGAAGACCCAGATGCGCTATTGCCTTAATTAGTGCGTACCATTAGTGTAAACATCATGTTCATTCTTTCTAGAGTGCGGTTCTAGTTCGTAGACTCTATATACATCGACAGCACTTTGCAAGAAAGACAGTGTATATTATTATATTTCTTGATTAAGTGTCTTAAGAACGCGGCTTCTCCTTCTTTGCTTGTACAAGGCCCAGAGCGATACACCGGCCACCTTGACGACCTTGAATCGGACACCGGGAATATCACCGACAGCGTGACCGGATCGACCGAAACCAGCAATCAAGACTTCGTCGTTTTCATCTACGTAGTTCAAGCAACCGTCACGGGGTACGAATGCGGCGATTTTCTTTCCATTCTTAATCAATTGCACACGCACACATTTTCGGATGGCCGAGTTGGGCTGTTTGGCCTCAATACCAATTTTCTCCAAGACGATACCCTTGGCCATGGTGGATCCTCCCATGGGGTTGGCCTTCATGGCAGTGACGGAGTTGGCTTTGCTGTATTTGTGATCCCTCCAGCGTTGGTTTCTGCGGTGGGTGCGCAATTTGCGACCCGTACGGATACCACTTGGCTTACCCATTGTGAATAAATAGTATACTAGACAAACTGTAGAGAATGACAAAAGAAAGGAAGAGACGTAGCGTGTGAGTATCAAGTAATTAACCCAAATAAAAGGATCATATCGACAGCAAATGATTTCTCGAATAAAAAAGGCTCTATTTTATTCACAACGCCTTGTTGTTTGTTTGGATGGAGAAACAGATGATATTCAGTTCGCATTCGGAGCCACTCTCCCTCGATTGCGAGAAGACTTTCGCGAGCGCAACCTCAAACGCATCTCCATCTACGATTACAACTACAAGGCAACCTGATAGAATCTCATTTGAAATATTGAATTCATTGTTTACACACCTGTTCGATAGCAACAAAACGGTTTGTTTGCTCTGTTAGCAACAACGACTGTTGATCACTGTTTCTCGAGGATTGGCACCCGTTTTTTTTAGTAAACGGGTAATTGGTATCGGGTCACGTACGAACGGAGGACTGAGTTTGCGGAAGTATAGAGTTAGAAGGTCAGGGATGAGGATGAGCGCATAGTTGTTCACAACGTACCGGTATTAGAACCGTTTATGTGGAGTTCCGCGAGTAGAAACGATTTTAAGAAATGAAGTACCGGTACGTCTCCACCTCCCAGATTTTTACTTTCGTGCTTGGCCGCACTTGCCGCTTTCTATGAAGAGTCTACCAGGTATTATTTCTCGAAGTTCTCTATGTTATTGGCTGTTTCGTATATTCACTCTTTCTTGATAATACTATTGTTACAGCTTCATCCTACTGAATCATTTTCAAAACAAATGGACTTCGCCGCGGCACTCGCAAATCTCGAAAAATCAGCTCAAAAGGCTGCGCGTAGCGACGATAACCCAGATCGTTCTCGCGTTCGCCCTCCGGAACATCGTGACTATGATTCTTCACGGCGGAATCAGAGACCGCGTTACGACAATAATTATAGAGGAGGCAGAGGAGGAAGATCTCAACACCCCGCAATCCGCTCGATTCTTTAATCGATTACGGCTATCGCTGTTTGCCGCCCTATCGACCGTTGTCTCATCCCCGCAACCCGCCAGTGATGTCAAACACATTGCTCTCTTGGCTATAATCATTGATGACTTACCGTACGAGCATATCTGGAAAGAATGGGCTGCATCCAGTCAGCATAAAGTCAGCTTGCTGTGTCACGCAAAATACCCGATGCAAGTCAAGAGCCCGTGGCTGCGGCAACGTCTGTTGACCGAACCGCCTAAAATGGGCCGCGGAAATTCCTTTTCGGATCCAGTCTTTCATTCCCACTGTCCCGAATGGGGTCTGTTCAGATTACAAGGGCCATGGTGGATTTACTAGCAGCTGGAATGGAAGTTGGTCGTAATTCGGATCGGGAAAAGGACGAGCGTTTTACCCGACGTAGGCATTTGATCGACGAGCATGTACCTGCAGATGTTCCTGCCGTAGACAAATTCATCTTTATCAGTGAGACGTGTCTTCCCGTAACCACTTTGGACGAGTGCGTCTCTTCTTTGTTCGCGGCGACTGCCACCCAACGCGCAGTGGTAGGTCAAACAGACATGGATCTAGCTGAAACTCCCATTGCCAATCCCTGGGAAGTCAGTTGGGTCAATGCGCGAAATCGCAATACCCGGGTACACCACGAAACAAATACGAACGCGACCAATTCTGTGACATTCACCGCATGATACCACAGTCGCTTCGTTGGAAAGCGGATCAATGGATGGTGCTGTCCAGGCCGCACGCCGCGGCGGTGCTTGATCTCGATCAGCATCTACGTCCCCACCAGCAATTGTGGAATTCGTACACGCACGTCAATGCCAGTGATGAAATGTATTTCCCAACGGCACTGGCGTTGTTGCAAATTCTGACCGAGGGCAATCATGTGCGAGAACCACTGCAGGTCTGTCTTCGGCCTGTGACGTATACGGATTGGAGCGAAGGGATGCGAAATCCTGCCACGTTTCAAACCAGTGACTTGCGTCGAATTACGAAACTGGCACGAAAGGAAGGATGTTTGCTGGCTCGTAAATTCAGTCCAACGAACAGTGTGGGAGAAAGCGTGGGTGATATCACAGTTGAAGAGTGGAAGAGAGTGCTAGACGAAGTGACTCAAGAGTTAGTGGAAGCGGAAGAGTTAAAAGCGAAAGCTGGAGATGGAGACGAAAAGGTAGTAACGGAAACGGAGCCATCGCAAGCCGTAAATGAAAGCAACTAAGGCTATTTTATTATCCTTTTATTTATAACATATCATGTTATTATTCTCACCTTGTAAACTCAATTACTTTTAGGAGATTGTTTTCGAATAGTTCGTTTTGAAATAATAATGTTTCATTATTAGATTCTTCTTTCGTTGTTCCTAGCACTCTATTACTATACACCGGATAGGGATAATATTATATAATACGGAGTATGTGCTCCAGTATCATCACGCACTGCATGAAATCTTTTCGTGGCCCTGACAAATAATTACTGAAACGACACACACAATGTTGTCACGAATCGCAACCAGCAACAAACACATCCTGAAGGTTCCTGCGCCTTCTTATTCACGCTGATGATATGAACCACGTGAATCATTTTTTGGTGCAACAGCAATACGAAGTCGCCATCAAAGCAAATCACGTAGCAGGACCGGCCACTCATTTTATCGATCCGAGCTTTACTGGCGAAATTCATTGCACACGATTCTCATGTCATCATCGCGCGGAAAAGTATCGGCTCGGGCGTATTACGGCGAGTATAACGGTCATCGCGTAAGGGATCTCGAGCAAATTCTACCGGCCTTGCGTTCAAAATCAACACGTCTCATTTGGACGGCCGGTGACAGTTCCTTGGACAACAAGTACTGGGTACAAGAAGAAGCGAGTGCTGTTGGACCTTACATGGATGTTCTGGAACCGGCACGATCGATCAAAGATGTCACATATTGGTTGAATTATCATTGTCACAATAGTCAGAAGAATTCTCCTCGCAAGTCAACCGCTGCCATCAATGCAGCTGTGGAAGCGACGACAGTGAATGAACGAACGTTTCAACTGCGACCTCAGGATATATTTCTTCGCGACAACATCCAGTCGGACGATGTGCTTATCGTTTCCATTGGTGGTAATGACATTGCAATGAAGCCGTGTCCGTGCACAATTGCATCGATTGGAGCTATCGTATGTATGCCAAAACAGATTTTGCAGAACGGTTTCACATTTGGATATTGTCCCAGTAAGTGCCTTTTCTCCCTGCGTTATCCTCTTCCGCTTTCGACTAACATGTCATTCTTATGTTCACCTTGCTTCAGTCGATGACTATTGTTGTGGCTGCGGTCCATCTTGCTGGTCTTGCGCATGCTCTTGTCCGCCGTGTTTAGGTTATTTCCGCCATTTGTTCCAGATTCGTGTCCAACATTACTTGACAGGTACGTCGATTGTGGATTTGTGATGATTTTTTATAAAATAAAAAAATAGACAAGTACACTGACCCTACTGCTATATGACACGCTTCTATTCAGCATTAACGGCAAAAAACGAAACCAGCTAAAATTCTGATCTGTATGATTTATTACCCAGACGAAACAAACGCGGGCGGTTGGGCTAGCAAAGCCTTGAATTTCCTTGGCTACAACAAGGATCCCGAAAAGATCCAATTATTGATTCGAAAAGCGTTTCATGAAGCGACTTCCGCCATTCGAGTGCCTGGGGCTCAGGTTATAGCTGTTCCGTTGTACAATGCTTTGAATGGCAAAGATACGACCGACTATGTGGCCCGCGTCGAACCGTCGGCCAAGGGAGGAAATAAAATGGCCGAGTATTTGCTAGACATTATCGACAGTCCTGCACCTGATATTTCTACTTCTTCTCCTCCTACAGCTTCACGAATGGAGGGCCGAGAATGAGCTGCGCGTGCAGTTACTCATGACCACGCGCTATCATCGAACCACGCACCCTTGTTTGGTGAGCGATCCATTAGTCTGTTGAAATCCTTCTTTTCGATGCTGTTTGTTTGTAAAAGGCTTTCGTGTCTTGTTCGTTCGCGATGGATCATACGCGCAAAATACTCCAGGCGCTCATCGTACGTGTCGAAGGAAAGAAGGGTCTGAAAATCAATAGATGGATCTAGGTTGAGAGACAACCAACGATGCTGTGCCTTGACTTCAAGATTCTGCACTCGCTTTCGATCCTCGAGCAACAAATCTTCGACGTGCACTGGAAGATTCAACGGTCCACCTTTACGGACGGCGGCATCAATGAGCATTTCGTTCCGATCACTGACCAATGCAATCTGATGACCTTCACGAACAGTGTAACAAAGGGTTTGCCAATCCTGCGCCAATTGCCAGAATGCAGAAATATCCATAGAACTGCTCAGCGACCGAGAAGGAAGGACTTCTTCCAAGCGGTCCCTTGAGAATGGAGGTAAATTTTCAGCGCCTATGCCTCTTTTATACATTTGAGAAACTAGGTTGTAGTCTTGGAGTATCGACTTGAAGACTTGCTGCATGTTTCCTGCGTTTGTGATTGTATCCAAGCGGGGACAAACAGTGGCGATTAAATACTCGTCGGAGCGCTTGAGACGGTTTTCCCATTGTGCAACTTCGGGGTTGGTAATCGTTTGTACATTGACGAGTTCCTCCGCTTCACAAGTCAGCAGGATACGGACTAGTTTTCCCGAGGCCGGATCATTTTGTGGTTCCATATCGAGAATGCGGAAAATGGTACCCACCGAAGCGATTCTGCCCGTATCAAGAGCCGAAAATACGACGCAAAAACGTCCACCAATACCGAGGTCAAAAGCCATTTTAGGTTGCGAGGTTCGGTATTGCGCAATTGGTGTTGACCAGTAGGAAGATAGCACGCCGAGAGTGGATACAACGGCAGATTGCGACAACACGAGTCGTTCGCCGCAGGAGTGTCCGAGTCATCTCCCACTTTAATCCATCGTATAGTACCAGTATCGTTGACACGTGATTCGAGAGCCGACGTGAGAGCAAATGCATTAAGTGGGGACGCTGCACGATGATGCCGAAGCACCGGCATGTGAAAACCTGCCGATAAATACGACTGGACCATGAGCCCTAGTACGACGACGACGAGCCACTGCCGCAGCGCGGTCCTGGAAATGGAAGACTTGTGATAAACCATTATTGTCGGGAACAAGAGATCGCGTTTTCTTGGTCTAAAGCATGTGAACAACACCCAAAGGTCAAAATAGTGATGAAAATACAATTAGGACTCTGCCGTGGTATGGCGGAAAAGTTACAGCGAAAGTGACTGGGAATCTGCGAATGCCGGAAGAAGCGATGCCGGCGCCGTGAACGGAAAATCCGCAGAAAACAAGTAGTCGGTAATTAGTAATTACCCTGAATAAGATGTATACAACAGAGAAAGAGGAGAGATGACGGACAGACCGTGGCGATGAAGCAGCGACGAGGACGACAGAATTTTGAGAAGTGTGTCGAAAGCGACGGTTGTGTTTGGAAAGCGCACAATGATGAAAGAGTGAAACAAGGAGAGAAAGCAATGAGCGATAGTAATTTGGTTGCGGACATCGATTTGTTCCGTAGTTTGGATCACAAGAAATTAGCGAAACATGTGTTTCCTCAAAGGTTCCACGGTCAGGACAAGTCGGCGCGAGGGGCCAGAATGAAGTGTGTGAACGAAATTGTGGAGATTATGGCATCGTCCATGGGAATTAATGTACAAGTTAGGTTCAAAGAATGGAATTGCAAGAAGTTTGGGACAGTGCAGGGCATCCAGGATAAGGGCTCGGCGATAAAAATGGTGCGATGCAACATTGCGAGGAAACTGTCGTGCATGATGTATTGCAAGGACTGCAAATTGTTGAAGGACACTGTTTGCACTGTAATTGGAAGGATTTGTTTCTTCGGAGATGGGGAAAGCAATGAAAAAAGAAGGTCACGAGCTGAATTGTGCTGCCGAAGTTGAAAGCCTGTTTTTCCACAACTGCCACAGTTGGAAGGGCCATGCTTCTACTTTGTTCGGTGCTGGCTTTGTGTCGCTGAAAATGTCTGTGGATTTCATTGTCGGCACAACCTATAGGAATGCAATAGAAAAGCGAGAATACTACTCCATGACGAAAAAGGCACGTCGGATTCGTCAGAGCTCGGCAAAAGGTTCCCGTTGACGACAGAGAATTGGATCGGATGCTGTGTTCGTACATTAAATATGAAGCCAATAACAACAGGGCGTACATGATGGCTTCACTCGAGAATCCTCAAGATTGGGAACGTAGAATGCCGAAGGAGAGTTGGTGCAAGGAAGTCAATGCCGCAGAGCACGTTTCCAACATGGTCAGAATGTACTACTGCGTCGCTACACAGCTTGGCATTTCCAGGTTGGCCGCTCCGTTTGATATCCTATTGAATGATTGTGGCGTCATGGTTGGTTCTGTTGCAAATCCATTGCACAAGTTCTTCATCCAAGAGGAGTCAGTGCTGATTGGTGGGTTTGTGCACGAGGGTGTTGGAAAGTTTCAAAGGAGGCACACCGACCATCCCAAAGCGAAAGTGTTTGTTGTTAGCAAGCCGAAAGTCAATGAGATGGATGATGCATCTGATTTGTTCAGATACGGTGCATCAATGATCATGTCTCTCGATAAAAGCGAGGAGAGGGTTGTTTACATTGGGAACAGAGAGGGCAAGATAGTTGTCGAAATGGACGAATGTCTCCTTTTTTTGGGTAATATGCCTCACGGTGGCGTGACGCATGTTATCACGAAGGAGAGCAGAGCTGTCTGGCCAGCTCTACACATTCATGTAGACATTGCCGGCAAAAGAAGAAAGGTTGGTGAACTAGGATATATCAAAGAAGGATTCGGGCACACGGATCGCACGGAGTCACTACCAAATGCATCTGATGATTATGACAGCGATGTTACCGATGGTCCAAAACCGAAGGATAAGCGTGTACGTCGATAGGGCTGTGAAGATGGACGCCTGCACATCATGATCACGTCAATGCGGTGCGCTGAATTGGAAGTCACAAACAATGTTTCAAATGGGCACGTCAAAGCAACTGAACTCGAAGAAGGTTAATTCAAGAAACATTCAGAGGCGCTCTCGCATGATTATTCATTGATATTTTTGGTTTATTTTAAAAATTAATTTGTAGATTTCTTGATGTCATATAGTTTAGTAATGTTATTCAGGCTTTTAGCATGTGTTTTGGGAACATGTTGGCATTGATCTCCATACCAGGTACAAGGAGAAATCTGAGACTTTTGGGCTGCGATGACGTATGTGGGCGCAAAACTTCAAGGCGTTGAGCATAGAACGTGCTCGCATCGCATAAGTACCCGTGACGGTACTCACGTCTTTTCCGAAACGCGCGAAATCATAAACGACAACAGCGCTTTGATTTCTCCGATGAAGCAAATCATTTCCTAAATCAATGGAATTCTTTAGCTATCACTCAACATGACAGCTCCCAAGACTCCAAGGCTACATACTTTGACTCCGACACTTTGCGGGTGGCCTTCGGATAGCTTCTCGGTGGATTACCACGTGCCACATCCTCACCGTGCTTCGTCGGAAGTAGCCGACGCACCGCACACTGTAATACTCTTTGTTCCGGGAAATCCTGGTCTTATCGAATGGTACCTATCCTTTTTTGTACAACTCATTCAACGATTGGGACCGGGTTTTGCTGCCAGAGGAGTGGCCAATGCCGGGCATTCGCTGGATCCCGAACGCGTCAATGTCGGGCGCTGGAAAGGAAGTCGATGCACAGCGATACCGTGGACTGTGGAAGGTCAATCTGTACACAAAACAGCCTATGTGGATTTGCTGATGCAAGAATTTCGTGGGCTTTCCAGGTTGCATGGTGTGACGCGTACACCGAAGCTCATTTTCGTGTGTCACTCCATTGGGGCCTTTTTGCGCAACAACTGCTCGTGCGACGAGCTGACATTCTTGCTCAGACCCAATTACTCATTGGGTTGATGCCTTTTATTCGCATGGATGCCCCATGGGATAAGCAATGTATACTAGACACGCTAGCGGCACGTCCTCGTGCCACTATACGAGCGCATGAATACTTGTCGTCGCTATTATCCATATTGCCACGACCTTGTTTGGACTTTTGATGCGCTCTTCCGTACCGGATCCGACCGCTCGATCCGTCGCGGTGGAATTGGTTTGTCAATATCATTTCATTAAGAACTTTTTCACCTTGGGCCTGGAAGAGATCCGAGACGTTCCCGAAACGGTCAATGCAGGTCCTTTGCGGCTGTGCCCAACGGCCTTGTTGCTAGCTGGTAACGATCACTGGTCACCAAAATATCATGTAAAGGATTTGCAGCGCTTGAGAGAGGAATTTGATACCAGATACCGTCGAATGGGAGTACAATGAGAAACTCAGGCACGATTTTGTGGTAGACGAAAAGCAAGTTATTGTTGCGCTGGACTTTTGTGAAAAACACATTCGATCAATATTACGTCAAAGATCCAAACTCTGATGAGATTCATTCATTTTCTTTTAAATCAAAGCATTTCATGCATTCTAGTATCCCATTTTGTTCAAGGATTCAAGGCTTGCCTCGATTTTGTTCGCCGTAGCTACATTTGGTACCGGTAAGACGTAACCATGAAATAAGAATCAAAGTGAGCGCGTGCGCCGTGCAAGAGAAAAATTCTCTGCAAAATACGAAATTGGCGCAGATGGGAAAATTGTGCATTGCCGTGCAACCAATTGCCCTTTTGAATTTATCTTTGAGGCATTCTGCTTTCTGAACTATATAATTTATTAAATTAATCTAATTAAAATGCCTCGAATAGCAGAACAAATCGGAGTCCCAAATGTCGCCGCGGCGTACCTCGAGTCACTCAAAGATCCGGAAGTCATCGAACGCGTCCGCTGCACCATTGCAGATGCACATATTTTCAAGCTTCCGCCGCGGCCAACAGCCGGAGGGTGGCGAGGAGCCGATTGGGACAAAGAAGTCTGGCAGGGAACGCTGAAAGTAGTCGAACGTGGTGCTCTGACCGTGATTTTACTCGTAGATCCGAAAAGGGATCCATATTTGCCGTGTGCCCCGTTCGAGATGGAGCTGTGGATCGTTGTGTGGACAGCAGTCGATATTTTGTGCTAAAAGTTGAAAATGCGGACGGGAAGCATTTGTTTGTTGGAATGGCGTTTAATGAGAGGAATTGTGCTTTTGACTTCAATACGGCTCTGGAAGACGCGCGCCGGGAGAAGGAAATGGAGCAGAACGTGGCGAAGCTTGATATTGGAGAACCGAAAGACTACAGTCTGAAGGAAGGGGAGAAAATACATATTTCCGTGGGCAAAACATCAGCGAGTCGATCACCCAAGAAGAAGGTAGAAACGGGAATGAAGGGTGGAGGTTTTCTCAAGCCTTCATCGAAAGATACCCACGGAGAGGACCAGGGTAATCGTTTGCTGCAATACCTGTAACGAGCTGAACGGCACCTCGCCAATTTGCGTTTAGTGATGCTTTACTAAAGTGCACTTCTTGTTTCTTGATATAGAAAAGCTTGCAGCAAGCGTTGCAAGTCTAGGACGTACATACAAAACAAACATATCGTTTAGTATACACGTTTTTTATTACAAATCCCACTTGACAAAGCTCCCATCGTCTCTGTAGGCGACGAGCGTGATCCCACAAGGAGAAAATGCCACTCCTCGAACAGAGACATGACTGTTACCCTGCGTAGGTAGCACATGGACGGATGCCGATGACTTCTGTCCAATATTCCAAACGTGCACATACCCATCACAATCCCCAACTGCAAGTCGCTTGAACAGCGGGTCGGTGGCGAAGCTCATGTACCAAACCTCTCCTTTCTTGTATTCGAAAGTATGAAGATGCTGAACATTGCTTTGATTCTTCATCCGCAAAATAACACTGTCGGGTCCATCAAGTATCGGCTCCCAGAGTTCAATGCGAGAATCAACTGACTTCGAAAGAACCAAACCATTTTGAATGAACTGAACGCAGTCAACACAGTGTATGTGGACTTTTGTGTCGAAAAGATAGGTTTTTTCACTAAGAGCGGCTTCTCCTGGATAATGGCCCTTTGTTCTTGAAAATATCAACTACCTCATGACTCCTGGCAATAGCTTCTTTGAGTTGTGAACCCTCTCGGGCGTCCCAGATTTTGATCGTTGTGTCCATTCCACCACTAATAATAAGAGACGCATCCAGACTCCAAGCAGCACAGATGACAGAGTCCAAGTGGCCCTCTCTACCCTTCAGGACTGCAACAGGGCACCTGAACGTAGGTTCCATAATCGTATACTTTCATCCTCCGAGGAACTTAGCAATATCCACTCATCAGTTGGACATGGTTTCAAGCTCAAAATAGAATCTCCATGCCCGTGTAGCGCCATGATAGTTTTCTTGGCGACGACATCAATCACGTTGATGACCCTCCTTTCACCACCTACACATAGTAGTTCAGGCATATTTTGGTCGGACGACCCCTTCTGATTCGCCACGTGCCCTCTTGACCTTCCAGCAAACGTACATGCATAGTACGATTCCTCTTTGTCGTCGCTAACATGAGACTGTGTCATAATGAAGTGCTTGCTCGTGATTCTTCGTGGGCAGCTACTGTCAAAGACAACACTATAAACAGTGGCAAATTTCGATCCGCAGGTAGACAAATAACGCAATACACTTTGTTCCTTTGGTTCTGTATTTGATCGACTAAAGTCCTTTGACCAGCTTACACAGTAGATAGGCTGTTTGTGCGACTCCTGCGCATGTCCACGTGCCTTCACTCTTATCGACGGTAAATCGCGAGGGCATGAAGAATTTAAATTTTGCAAGACAATCGGAACGTCCGATTCCTGGAATCATTCACTTCGTTATCGGATTCGGGCAGAAGAACCGAGTTATTCCGGTGTTTTCTTTCGCGCTCTGTCGTTGATTGTTTAGCTAAGCCAGCAGTAGTGGGAGGCTCACATGGCGGTGATTTTCTCAAAGCAGAAGTAGATGCTATGCTGGAATCAAGAATTTGATTCGCTCTCTGGTCCTTTTCGTCGCTGTGCTGTTATCAACAGTACTTTCGCATGAGCTTTCCTCTTCGTCCACGCCCAGACTTGTAGCCGCTTCGCAGTCTAGCTCGTTCGCTGTGAAACCAGCAAATCTTCCTTTTAAAGAACTAGTGCTTTTCGAAGCTTGCCTGGTGACATCGCAAGACTCGCGACTTCTGACGCTCTGGTCATCGTCAAATGTTGAGTCCTCTTTCAGACGCGCGACACCCCTCGGTGTGTTACCTCCTTTCGAGCCAGGCGACTTGCCAGAATGGCTCGAATCAGAGTCCGACGTAGAATCCGGTTTATCAACCAACGTTGCCATGAGGCTTTTCAATAAGTTCAAGCGCTTCTTCAAGTAATCTGACCCTCCCAGACGATCGAATAACCCATAGACTTCCTCGAATCGACTGCGAAAGTCGTTTGAAAAGGCCGCAGGGTCAGAAGGACGTGAACTTCAACATTTTTACTAAGATCTGGAAGACTTTCTTCGATTGCAGAATATGAAGTCCGAAATGAATGATCCGCCGGAAGTTTTCGGCTAAATTTGCGACACCTGGAAAACAGCAAATCAATGCTCTCATCAAGTGCGCTATTGACATCCATCACACGTTTGGTGGAGGGTGGAGTTGCATCGGAAGCGTGATGTAGATTTACTTTTTTTCTTTCGTGGATTGTCGTCACATGTGCTGGCATCGTCCCCACTAGAATCATGAACTGATATAATCTCAAAATCTTCCTTAACAATAGGATTTTTGACTGTAAGGTCAACAACATTACAACCTGACGAACAAGGTTTCCCATTAGATGGCCTTTTTTCATCAGCGCTTTCCTCCTCGTCAGAATCTAAATCGTGTTCTAGGTATGCAAATGAAGAGTCTTTTCTTGTATTGTTAGTTGTCAGTGGACTCGTAAATTCAAAGTTGGGAGCCTCGCCGCTCTCATTCGGTTCCTGATTTGAGATATAATATGAAATCTCAGCGAAGATCTGGTTTAACGATTCGAAACGCTCCCGAAAACCGTCCGGTCGTCCATTGCGATTATATAAAGATAAGCTTCATCGATCCGACTTCGAAAGTCCATCAAAAGTGCTCGGGGTCGGAAGGTACGTCAACTTGAATCTCATTCCGACCCGACAAACTGGCAGACAACGAAGCACGAAGTGAATGGCCGGCTGGGAGCTTGCGAACAAATTGTTCGTAGCTCGCAATCAAGAACTTTATTATCTCACTTAAAGTGTCATCAGTATCCATTGAGTCGATTAATGCAGGTAAAGAGGGGAATTCTTACCGATACCAGTACTCGCGGATTTGCGCAGCCCCCAATCCTCGGCTACTACCGGTATTCTCCAAGTTCAAAGCACATCCACAAAAAATCAAAAAATCAAAAATACAATGTCTTCTGTCTTTTCAGTCGGTACCGGTACCGTACAAGATTTGTACTTAAATGATGACGTTTCGTGAAATAAGGAAACTAAGGAGTTTACCAAATGTCTGATACTGTGAACCGTAATAAGTGGCAAGGCGGTGAAAACGAAAACTCGAAAAGTCCGTCTCGGTTCGGCGTTCTCGATCGATCGACAAGACCTTTTTCATCTCGATCTGCCACACGACATTCATGAAACGCTACCTTTAAAATAGTAATATAAAATGCTCGATGCTTTGTCCTGGATTATCGCTCTTGTGAAATTGTAGACGGTGATTGCATAGATTTACCAGGGTCTCTCCTTTCCGGCATTTACCCTTCTTCAGTTTCAGGCCATTCACCTTTTGTCATTACTCCCACAATTCATAATGGAGCGTCCGAAACCTCATCATGCTAATCAAATACCCTATCATCAGCTGATGTCAGAGGAAACGAAACAAAATAACTTAGATCAATGGAATCCGCTCGGCAAGAAATCCGAGAGGGACTTTTATCCAAGCGGCAACAAGCCCTGAGCGACCTTTGTCGCCTGAAGCAACAAGAAGCGTCAAAGGGCTCCAGAAGGGACAAAAGCGCAACCAGAAAAGGAGTCATCCTCTGAAGACTCATTATGGAGTGGGGCTTCATCATTAGAGAAGGCTTTGATTTCCTGTTGCACTCCAGGGGACACTCAGACAGACGCAGGTCATGAAGTCGAGAACGATGTGGACGAGGATACCTGGGTAGCCGGGGCTCTCCGTGAGGCGAAAATATTAGAATTTGTAGGCCTTACGTCGATACATTGTCAAGACTTGGCAACTCGCTCTCTGGCGTTAGCCATTCTTGAGCGGACCCATCAATTAGACGAAACGATCAAGGAGAGTTTCGAAATGGCCAGACAAGACCTGGCATCTCAATCGCTTGACGCCTCTGGAAGCACTCCAGTAGAAGCAGATGACAAGCCTTCCCCTACGAAGAGACCCAGGATATCTCAAGATGACACCACAGACATTGTTTCAGCTTCTCCCATTGTGGTGAATCCTAAGCCACCGCCGCCAAGGCGTTTGATGTTGTTTCTAGGGACGAAGGGTCTTGAAATTTTGAGCCGATGGCTAAAAGAAGCTTCGGAGCCTGTGATTACAGATATATCTAGTAAGGACACGAAGAAAGTGCGATCACAAATAAGGCCCTCTCCTACAGGATTACTTCTTTTACCGCTTCTCGAATTTCTCGAAAACATCCCCTTCAATAAAAGATAATTATGCAATCCAAGATCAACAAGGTGATCAAGAAGCTGAGTAAACGCGCCGATTCTTTATTGACTGAAGCGCAAGCGGAAGGGCGAGCCAGGCTTGAGCAGTGGACGCATGCTGAGGTAGGCGGCCTTCCGTCGTCAAAGTCCAATCTGCTCTGAACAACATCAAGTCGAACTGGGAAACAAAGGCAAAAGAAGTTAGCAAAGAAAACGGCCATGACACTGTCGTAAATGATGTAGGACGATTGAACGTTATGTTAAAAGATAGACTGGAAGATTTGAAAAGCCTTGACTCGGAGACATTGACAAGCCGGCTTGGTTGCTTGATGTCGAGAAGGATGAAGTAAAATCAGCCCCGATTCAAGAAACCAATAACTCTCCAACGCATTTTAGGAGCGCTTCTGCCGAAGAGAAAGCCAGGAGGAACGCGAGAATGAACGGCGAGATCTTATGAAAGAAGATTTAGAAAAGGCACGCCAAGAGAAGCTAAAATTCTTGAAAAAACTTCGTGAAATGAAAAGGTCACCAGCACTGTAGAATATGCCCGACCTTTATCAAAACACGCAGTGAAGTGGAAAGACGGACTCACTGCCAGCTCGAAGCAACGAAAACGAGAAGCCTTGGAAAGTGTTTTTGTGTTTGACAGTGAACACGCGAAGCTAGTTGAATACAAAATTGATGCTTCGAGTGATAGCCAAGAAAAGCCACCCGAAGAGAGCGAAGTTATCCAGTTATCTCCTCTTTCGGAGTCCTAAAATCTCTTTGTCTAGAAGTCCCGCGCGACATATCAGACAATAAACACTGGTATCGCTGGTATCTGGTAACCTTAGCCACAGCCAGATGGACGCCGCTCGCCGTTCACTTCTTGATGAGACGTTGAACCGCATCCGGTACCCACCTTGCTTGTTCCTTGATGCCAGTGCGAGTGCTGTACCACAATCTGTAACCTTACGTATTACGTAGCAGTGAGTCAGCGGCACCGCATCATGCAAAGGTACTCTAAACTATGAGAAATTGAGTAAGTGGGAATGTTCCGGGGCGGCGTCATCGAAAGATCAAAGCAACGCGAAGACGAAGCCACAACAAACAGCTTGTTCCGCAATTTACAGCAATAATAAGTCTTTTCGAACTCGCTGGATTGAACCATGAAGACTGCAGTCCTTGTTTCCGCTTTGATCGTTAGTGCGAACGCTTTTGCTCCGTCGTCGTCTTTCACAGGCTCGGCGGTGACGGCGAAATCAAATGGAAGCGCTCTTTCAATGGAGTACATCCGTAGGTATTTCGTTGATCATTCGGTGGCTGTCGATACATCCTTCTCGTGCTCACATTCATTCTTTTCAGCCTCTGGAATGAGCAAAGACCAGTGGAATAAGATCAAAGAGAAGGAAAGGGAGGCAAATAAAGGCAAGAATCTCGGTAAGGTTGGCATTACGACATTCAAGAGCAGGTCTTTCATGGATTGGCAAAAATCTGGCGGTAAGAACTTGTTCCTGTTGACCCTACCAAGGTAAAGGACCCCAAGAAAATCCCCTACATGCAGCGACCTGGAGGAGCTCCTGACGACTCTGACTTGAAAAAAGGCGGAGGTATGTTCAACGTGTTCAACAAAAAGAAGCCAGCGCCTGAACCCGAACCTGAGCCAGAAAAGAAGACCAACTGGTGGACTCTTAATAAGTAAGCGAATGGATAAGTGGAGATAACATGCTAAATACCCACACTTGATTGATGTAGCTACCCTTCTATTCGGTGTTTTCTCCAGTGTTGCCCGGCACCAAAATGAGTCGGTTGCAAAACAAACCGACAGAGGAAGGCAGCGGCAAACATCAGCGTAACTATAGGATGAAATTTCTGAGTCAACGATGAGAGCTATGCTCACGCGTTGGTTCGGCCACTTGTTTCTTGAGGCAAGTTGTGAGTATTTCATCAGTACTCATCAGGATCGTCGGAAACTAGTCCGGAATACTTGGCGATTCTATACTAAGAAATGTGAAAATCGAAGAAATGAGAATAAAGGCTTCCAAGCTAGGTATTTAGCTCAGAAAACTCCTATCATCGTTCGTTCTCCGGTTTATCCTTCCCGGTGCCCATGTCTCTAGGGTCACTCAAAGCTAAATCTTCCTTGTCAGCCCCAGCTCTTCTTGCATTTGCTCAGCAAGTTCCTTGAGAAGATATGGTTGTATCTTTGTAAAAGTTCCCTCATCAGATCCGGTCGCTGTTCCAATATTTCACCATCCTCCAACTCACCTTTTACTTCATGCCAAAGCTTCGGAGCCAAATCCTTGGTTTCGGTTTCTAATTGCTTGGCTGCTTCAGGTACGACGTAGGAAGAATACATGAATTTCGCAATCGCCAAGAGAGGGATGGCAATTGTAGCAGCGAGCAAGATGTGGGGTCCGGATTCATCGGCTAAAAGAGGCATATGTTCCGAAGTTGAGAGAGTTGAGCTAAAGGTGTTGTAAGTTGTACAACTTTTCGTCACCAGTCCTTGAAAGATATGACTGTCCATGGGGCACGGCAATTCTGCCGTCCGTACCGAGAGACATGTTAACAAGGGTTGCGGTGGCACCAAGGCATTGGTCAAGGCGCTATAGAGCGATAAATATACTAGAAGTTGTGCCATCGGAAACCTGTTTTTATTTGCCCGTTCATTTGACAAACATCTCTCTTCATTGTATTGATTGTAATTCATATCGTGCTTCTCAAACATTGTTTAGCGTTCTCTCGGAGGGGCTCTTGGAATATTCTTTGGTTGACGAAAAGTGGCGAGATGCGAAATTTTTTGACACCACAAACCACAACATCAAAACCTCGCATGATCGTTGGTCATGGTGATGATGTAGATGCTCTATATATCACACCGGTTATGCTTGTGGTACTCTTTCAAGATCCGTGTCGAAAAGATGTCCGCCGTCAGTTTTCGAATGAACGGATGCCAATTGCCGACGAGATGCACAATAGGTGCAAATCGGCTTTGAAAGCAAACATCTTCAGTCAACATGCAAGTAACCCTTCTCAAACTGATTATCTTCCAATCAGCTTCGCTGTCCGTTTCAGCGTGGATAACAAACCCTTTGGAGGGAAGGTCCAGTACATGCGCACCATTACATCCTCTCAAATTCCAGAAGCTCAGTTCGTTCGCCAATACAGAGCTGCATGTTGGGAGATTCAACCGAGAAGAAGTTTTCCAGACTGTTGGAAAGCAACTTACAACAGCGCTTTTGGCTGCGGTCTTGGTTCTTTTCCTCCAAGCCACAGTAACCTAGATGGACTATTACTACCAGCCTTTGCAGATGACACTTCCGTACTCCAATCAACAAATAGAATATCAGGCGAAGCAACAGTCGAAGAAACATGGGAACTGGTTAACAAATACTACATTGACAGATCTTTTGGTGGCCAGGATTGGAACCAGGTTCGTAAAATTATCTCAAATCAGTAGCAAAGGCCGGGAACGATGATGCGCAAGTAATCAAGCTCATTTCCTCCATGGTAGATAGTCTCAAAGACAAATACAGTCGTGTGCTAGACCCCGGTGCATACTCGGCTATTCAAAAGTACGACCTGATAGGCGTTGGAGCCACGTTGATGCCAAACGAGAATAAAGATATTGTTGTGGGTGCGCCTCCGATTCCTGGCTCGGCAGCCGCTCGTGCCGGACTACAGGTCGGTGACACAGTCCTTGCTATTAACGGCGTTTCCAATAAAGGCCGCAATGCTTTTGATATCATTGATCAAATTTCGGAAAAACCAGAAGCACCAACGGTCACCATGACCGTGCAGAAAAGGGCGAAACGTCGGCTGAAGTCTTTGTTTTGCCGCGCCAGTTCTCTGAAGTCAAGAATCCGATCCGCTATAAGATTTCAGAGAGACGTCAAGATGGAACAGTTGTGGCTTACATCAAAATAATCGAGTTCAATGGACTAGTTAAAGCCAAACTAGAGGAGGCTTTACGAGAATTGGAGGCAGCTGGAGCAAATGCATACGTCCTTGATTTACGACAGAACACGGGTGGAGCATTCCAGTCAGCAGTCGAGATATCCAGTCTTTTCATGGACGATCGCGTTGCTACATATGTCGTGGATAATGCGGACGTGAGACTACCATTCCGTACTGCGGCTGACAAGCTAGCCATTGACAAAACTGACCCCGTCGTGGTTTGGATAGATGGGCGGACTGCATCGGCATCAGAAGTGTTGGCAGGATCGCTTCACGATAACTGCCGAGCAGTATTAATGGGAAGCACGAGCTTCGGAAAGGGTCTCATTCAGGCTGTGTACGGTCTGAAGAATGGCGCTGGCTTGGTTCTGACAGTTGCGCGTTATGTTACACCAAACGGAACTGACATTCAGGGCACTGGTATCAAGCCAGATCTTACCGAAGGTGTATCTCTCCTTCTACCAGGGTCGTATCCGACACATCACGGGTTGATTTCAAAGAAATCAAAATCGTCTCGACCTCTCGTTTTGCAGCGTACCTGAGAACTAGACAAGAAAACATACAGCACAACTGTCCACAAGCTACTGCGACAGTTACTAAAATTATGCATGACTTGATGACGTGCATCTAATATAATCAGATAGAGATGAATTACTTTCTTCTTCTTGATAGAATTAAACCGGCAGTTGCAGCGATTGCACCGACAATTACTGCCACTTTCCAGTAGCTGTCTGAGCCACTGCTAACTGCTTCTGTTTCGTTCGACGGCTTTGCTGCTGCGAGTTTGAGATCCGATGCAATCATTTTGGCGCAAATGGGATGATAGAAATCTCTGTTTTTCAGGAAAGCGTCGATAGCCAGATCTCTACCCATCTCAGATTCGTGAAGTGCTCTGAAGAGTGGGCGGACATACTTCATTCGCCCTTGCGACGTGATGAAATACACGACAATCATCAGCATGCTTTGGTCTTCAGAGGCGATCGATATCTGTGAATGCGTTGGCACAAGGAATATTAATTAGTTACACTCACGCATTTCAAGCCGCTCTGTCGCAGAAGAATGTAAAGACGTACCTCGCAAAACGAAATAAGATTTCGGCGTTTTGGCTTTGAGAGAAATTGTATTGATCGTCCATCGCTTTGAGGGTACTCAACTTGAGTGGCTGCGACGCAGTTCTCACTTGCAGAGAATCCAAAAGCAAGTGATCTGGGGAGATGTCCAACCCTTGATGGCAGTGCTTGGTTCTGGAGCGGCATTTTGATCCACGTCCACCCAATCCATGGCGAGCTTTTCAGAGGCTTCCGACAGCGTTCGATCAAATGTTGGCTGTTCCGGAGGCATACCAGGTTCATAGAACCAAACATCCCATTGAATTCCAACAACAGCGTCGTTTCCTTTAAAGTATTCCAAAAGAATGCTTTAAAGTCCTCCGAAGTTAGAGTCTTATTAGCAAAGGATTTTATATAGGCTTGAAAAAACGACTCGAACGATTCTTTGCCGACACGTTTCTCGAGCGAATACAGAAAATTGAATCCCTTCTCATACGCAACGGAAGAATATGCATCGTCTGGGTCGTTGTCACCAATGGGAAGGACCAAATTCTGATACTCTGGCGGCATTTCACTCATGGTATCTTGGAGTGTCTTCAAACCTCCAATGGCATCAAAATCCAAGAACTTGTCATCGTTGTGGATTCGTGCCATAATTTTCTTTGAAACCACGTCGTCCAACCCTCATTGAGCCAGAAATGATCCCACGTCGCGTTGGTGACAAGATTTCCCGTCCAACTATGCGCAATCTCGTGTGCTACAACATCGGCAAGACTTCGATCCCGCGCCAGCAGCGTCGGCGTCACAAAAGTAAGACAAGGGTTTTCCATTCCGCCATAGGGAAGGACGGGGGCAAACAGAGCAAATCATAGCGACCCCATACGTAGGGCGTCCCGGCAACGGCCTCGGCAATCTGCAGAAACTGTTCCGACTGCGCAAACTCGTCGGCTGCGAATTCCACCAAAGCAGGCTCGGACCAAATCGCACAGCGATCGGAAATATCTTTCTTGGTGATTTCTCCGACCGCCATGGCGATGAGATAAGACGATACGGGAACAGTCTGCTTCCAGTGGAATACGGATGTGTTTGTTGCTTCCTCTTTACTGTCCAAGACGCCGGACATGACACAGACTGCCCAAGAGGGCACAGTAACGTGTGCTTCAAAGGTCATTTTCACACCCGGTTGATCTTGGCATGGTAGCATCGATCGAGCATGAATGGCTTGACACTGAGTAAACAAATAAGGGTGTTTCTTCCCTGCTGTCTGTGACGGAGGTAGCCACTGAATTGCGGACGACGCTTCAGTGGTTTGGTACGCTATAGCGACTCGCGCAATGCCTTTCGAAGGCAGTTGAATCGACAGCTGAGTTCCCAAATGTTCCTTCGCATTTGCTAGCAGTTTGTACTTCAGAGCCGTCCCATCCTCCGGATTGCGAACTGATTCGACGACTAAGTTGGAAGTATCCAAGTTCAAGACGCTGGCCTTTGAGTCAACGCGGTCAACCTTGTAGATTGCAGTCGCACGAAATATCGTAGCCTCAAAGTCCACATGCACGTTCCATTCCAGATGAGTGACGCGTATCTCGTGGGGATTCCCGAGACTTGTTTGATCTTGTAGTGTCATGATTGATCTCCTTCGTTGTTGTATACGCTAATACGGATAAAAGATAAACACCAATGATATTCAAACGCAATGCAAAACAATGCAAATGCGACGCGAGATGAGCTATTATTTTACGAACGCTGCTCGCGAGTCACGCGACGCACCCCTGCAGTGAGTCACGTTCTGGGAAGCAACACGAAAAAACGCGAAAATGAAATGCCGAAAAAAATAATTATTCATCGCGGATCGCCTCATCATCATCGCCATATTTTTCACGCCTCGCGGCTTTGTTAGTATGTAAATGCTTCATTTATCTGAATTATTATTCAACAACCGAATTGGATCACATCACAGGGGAACATGAAGTCATTTGTAGCCCAGGTGAACCTCTTTTGGATGGTTGTCACCCTTCGGCTTCCCTCGATAATTTCCGCTTTCTCCATCAAAGTCGAGGGCCTGCGTGTCGACAAAACGTCCCTTCACCCCAAAGATCCATCCAGTGCCTATTCCTTTGTACTATCGTCCGCAATGGATATCATGGGGCATTCACAACATTCCCACGTCAACTTTTGGCCACTCAAGTGTGGCCCTCGGCACGCGTGGCGGCCTTGCAAATCGAACTGTATGCTTCTACTGATGACATAAAATCCTTTTGCGAGTTGGGATGTGGGCCAGGCCTGCCGTCCATTACTGCTGCCAGAATGGGAATACCGCATATATGGGCGACAGATATTGATGAATTTGCATTGTCGTTAGTACGTTCTGCTGCCAACGAACAAGGATTGGCCGATGCTGTTAGGACCCAAAAGTCGATTTGATCGTGGCAGAAGAAGGTGATCTTCCGGAAGCGGACTTGTATGTTCTTTCTGACGTGTTCGAGTCAGCGGCGGTAGCACGAGGTGCGGCGCGAGTATGTGAAATGCTCTTACGAAGGGAACGGACCGTGTGGGTGTTTGCTCAGTCCGATCGAGTCCAGCGCGAAGTGTTTCTTGTAGAAATGAAGCTGCGGCTTGGCGACGACGAGATGGAATGGTCACCTGTCGCGAAAGGACCTCGTCTCGCTACAGAGCCGCAACCCAATCTCTTTGGCTAGCCGATATTAACGAAACCAAGGTCAACTATGAATAAAATAACGAATTTATAGATGAAGTTATAACGAGATACAAACATCCTTGATATGTACAGGACGGTGCGGGAAACTGTACACATTACCAGTAGGACGCCGTAGAGAAATGTACCAAAGCAGAGGTGCGTTCCCGCACCTTCCACACACGAGGTAGTTTTCTGTTGACAAGTGCTAAGGACTCTTGTACTCACTCTTCCAATTCACCAAAATTCTCAGGATCGATCGCTGCCAACAGCTTTTTTCCAACCGTTTGTATCAAAACATTTGAAGGATTCGACTTTCTCGCAAGCTCGATTGTTTCCACTACTTGGCTTGACTTCATTTGCTTTTTGATTTGGTTATTGAATGCCAAGTCTTCTAGAGTCCTTATCGCAAGTCCTTGCAAACCCGGATTGTCCTCGAATCGACGCATTGCTACCAGCATTTCTTTCAAGCCTCCGCTGGCTACTATTGACGTTTTGTTTTGATCGGTTGTACCCAAACTCTTTAAAGCTCTGCAGCCATTCTTTTGAACTTCTGGACTGTCGGAAACCTGCCGCATTGCAGATACAATTACCCCGATTGCACCAGCCTTTGTGAGCGGACCAAAATTTTCAGGAATAGCAGCCAAATTTGAAACTGCAGCACAACCTTGTCCTTGAATAATACTGTTCCCCTCGAAGGATCGCATCGCTGACAATATCGCAGTTATTCCTCCTTCGGCTCCAACAACCACGCCATTTCTGTCATCGTCTGTGAGGTAGCGAAGGATACCACAGCCGGATTCTTGAATTCTCACCGCAAATTCGTGCTCGCTCATGACTCGGAGCACGGATTGTAAGCCTTTGCAATTGATTATTGTTGTGGCATTGAACTTGTGATCAATCGTCAAATTCCACAGTGCAGCACATGCGTGTTCGAGCAACTCTGTACTTGCATTAAACTCTTTCATTGCGGCTAGAGTTGTTTCGATTCCACCGGCGGACGCTATCGAGCCTCGATTCGGATCGTTTGTGGCAGTTAAATGTTCGATCGCTCGGCATCCGTACTTTTGTACGTCCAGATTCTTGTTGTGATGCTTGACGCCAGTCAGGATAGCTCGTACACCACCAACAGCGGCTATTTTGGAGCTGTGCAAAGGATTGTTCTCTGCCAGAAGACTAAGGAATTCACAGCCCTGTGCCTGTATGACCGCGTTTTCCACGTAAGCCACCATTGCCGTCAAAACAACTTCGATGCCGCTCGTATCCACAATGATCTGTTTGTTCTCTTCTCGCCCGCAAAAGTTCGCCAAACATAAACAGCCCACTTCCTGCACGTCCGTGTCCACATGCTTCAACATGGCAACGAGGATAGCGGTGATTCCATTGCAGTCGGCAATTAGCCCCAGGTTGTCATCGATCATTGACAACTCGTAGATCAGCTTACTGCATTGAAGTTGGATCCCAGGATCATCTTCAAACTTGTTCATAATTGATATGAGCTTAGGAATTCCCTGACCGACACCAAATTCGGTCTTGTGCTTTCACTGGTCCGAATGACATCGCCCGTTTCTTCGAGAAGTTTTGGTGCATTGTTAACCGTCAAGAGAAACCCCGACTTGAGCGAGCTCACCGCTTTTCGAACTTTGGGACTAACTGTGGTTTCCTCCGGATTACCAGAAGAGATACTTGCGTTGCTCATGTTTGTGGTAATGCGGATCATGGTGTTTCGGACAAGACTGATGGGGTTTTGAAGTGTCAGAGAAAAGACCGCGCTGCGAATACATCGAAAGTGAGCGTTGGGACCTGCAAATTTGCAAGTGGGAGAAAACGACACTGGACAAAAAATAATGTGTGTGAAATCGTGATAACGGTACCAAAATTCTACCAATTCATAATGATACGAACCGTCTTCTGCTTTCGTTCCTACGCTTTTATGCCGGACCAGTATTTTGCCGTTAAGTCGAAACCGAGAATACTTTCCCGTCTGCCCTTCTACCGGAAGCATATTCCTCGCGCACCTTCCGTAAACTTTCCGACACTTTCAACTTTACAAAAAAATGCGACGATTTGCATGGCAGGTCTTTGATGAAATAATAATTATTTTCTCACTTGTGCTGTAATACGCTTCAGATATGGTAAATCAATCTACTCTAGACACCTCCATCGCGCCTCAACACTCGAGTGAGCCAACAAAAGAATTTTCCGTCCGCCTCTTGATCCATTGCGTCGACGGGGTTGTCCTTATCTGACGCCGCATCTCTTGGAAAAATATTTCCCTGCACAACGATTTGGTACTGTGCTGTCTTTAGGTCTCGCGGTGCGTGATACATGCGTGGCTCCCATGTACACGGAAACCAAGGGCAAGGAAAACTCCAGAAGCGTCCGCGGCTACACGTTTTCGACAACCACCCAGCCAGATCCTTGGCTACTCCCTATCATCGAGTGACTGTCTGCACGTTTGATATGTTACAGGACGCGCAACGAGCGATGGAGGATGCTGGAATGGAGTCTGTTTCAAAACGAATCCATGTGACGGAGAAGCAAGTGCAACTGTGGACTGCCAACGGAAGAACTTCTTTGAAACCTGCACAATATCGTGACGCGTGCTCGAGTTTAAAGTCGCACATACAGGTTCCTCTTTTCGATTGCATTGCTCCGGAAGAAGTGGGTCCAGACGAATGTATCTTGGCTGTCAAGAAGCGTCAGCGACGCAAGCTTTGGAAAGCGATCAAGCAGACGCAACGCTTTACCGAGGACTTTCTTTCATCAACCTGGCCTGGAGTATGGGTACCTGTTATAGCGGCAGAGAGTGCTACTGAAGATGAAAACGTTGCTTTGAAAGACCAGATGAAGTGGATTGAGGAACTAAAAGACGAGCAAGGTATAGCTGGAGTTGTGTTGATGGGCTGGCATACGATACCCCAGGCTGACGAACGGAAAAGCGTACTGCGGGAGATTTCAAATCATTTGAGTGCGGAAAAGAAACTAGCAGGCCTTTCACTTGTTGTTCTCAATGTGCTCTCACTGGAGCAGATCTTCGAAGCGGTTATCAACGCTGGGGATGCCAACGTTGTTGTAGGTACCCAGCTGCCAGAAAAATGGGCCCAGTCGAAGAAAGCATTCGTACTGAACTTTTACGAGAGCGAATCAGACAGCCAGGAGACTCCCGAGTCGTCGGGAAATGAGCAGCCTGTGAAAAACGACGAATTGAAGAGGAAACGTTGGACAAGGATGGATGCTTTGCTCTCGATGGGGCGGCAGATAACAGAGAAGCATCTATGCACCCTTGGTTTCGCGACACGTCCCCTTATTGTTGGCTGTAAGTGTCTCACATGTCAACTGCACTCCCGTTCCTATGTCTACCATATGGCTTGTGCAAATGAACTGCTCGCAGAGATTCTACTGTTTAACCACAACTTGCACCATATGTTGATACTATTGGAAAAGCTTGACGAAGCCAGGAGCAGGAGTTCTGTTGCTGAATTTATAGATTCGCTACGAATCAAAGGTTAAAATATATCATACAATTAGGCGAACACCTTTCATATTTTATAGTATTTACATGATCGGCTGTCCACACTGGCAATGAAACGACAGGGATCGCGAGTCCACCCGTACCGAACTATAGCCGCGCCTCGAGCAGGACGGACATCGACTCTTCTCCATAGCCCGCATTCGCATACACAAATCATTAAAAGGAGAGGGAGGACGTACCGTTGGAGCTCATCAGATGCTTTCTCATCTAGGGCCTTTTGTAGAGCAATGCTCCGCTCTTCTTTTGGTAAACTAGGGTGCCAAAACCTGAGGAGCAGGACACCACGGAGAGTTGACATTTCATTCACGACTTCATGTTCAAAAGAGTCATCGAATACTATTATTTTCCCTTCTTCCCACTGCAGCCAGCGGTCCGCCACACGAATACTGCAGCGCCTGTTATTGTTATTGTCCTTGGGAATCACTAAGCCTAAATGGGCAGTCAATCGCAGGTTGGTACTACCACAGTGCGGTCGTATATGAGTCCCTGGAGCCAGAACGCTGAATACAATTTCGCCACCGCCGTGTCGTGCCAGTGAGACAGCATCTGGAACCGTTTCTTCAAGCAGCCGGCATGTCAAAGGCGCTAATCGAGGGTTTTCACCAGAGCCGAACAAAACGACCTCGCGCCAGTCACCTCCCGGAGCTACCACAGACCCATCGTGAGCACCTGCTCCACCTCGGTGTGTTCCACTACCAACAGCCGGCCAGTGCCGCGGAGATGAGGATAGATTGCGCTCTCCGTCAGGTCGCCGGATCAGACGCTCAAACTCGACTCGTATCTCGTCCCACTTCTCCTCAAGGCGACCGCACCAAGTAGGATGATTGAGTCTATCGTAAACACCCTCTTGATTCTTTATCGGATACAAAAGCCTGGTCGTTGCCACCCACTCTGCCAACTTATTGAATACTTCTCCTGTCCAAAATATCATCTTCCTTGAACTCTGCATTGACCGTGATAGCGTATTCGATCAGTTCTCGGGCTTCCACCCAAGGTTCCAGGCACGTGGGATCCTCTTCCACGCAAAAAAGCACATTCGCGAATGGTTCGGTTGAAAAGCTCTTGTTTGCAGTCTGAATATCTTTCGTGCACAACATTATTGTCACTAGAAGTCATCAACGCCAAACAACGACGTAATGTTACACGTCCTTTTTTGTATTCGCGAGCATCCAAATAGCACCCGGCAAGAAATAGTAAAGAGGGCTGATATCTGATAAACAATTCGTGCCTTCACATGAAGCAAAATACTGTTGCTCTTGAATTGCAGAATCTCTCAGCGACAGGCCATCAAACGTTTCGTCTGAGGGCCAAGATACGTAGCGCACAGCATCCTCCCAAGCACTTATAGCTTGAATATATTCTTGCTCATTGTACCACAAGCGCAGGCCTTCCCACCAACATTCAAAGCATTCGGAAACGTCGCTCATTCTCCCTCCTTATGTTGCGATTTGCGATGCATTCCTTTCTGAATCAAATGACGACCGCTCGCAAGAAAAGCATCGAGATCTTTTCTCTAGAAACTCATCTACACTTTGCGGAATGTCGGATGACTGACGAACATCCACGTGTAAGATTGACTTACGTCAGTGAGGTGATGAGCAATCTTGTTCGAACCAACAAGTAGAGAAGTAGATCATAATGAGAATTGATTAGGAAGTTGTTATCGGTTGACTTTGCATTCAAGTTGATCTTGTTATTGCGGTTGTTGTAAAGATAATCGCTCAGAGGAACATCTATCTTCGCTGGTTATGAGCCCAGATCACGCCGATTGGATTTGATTCGATTGAGAACGCGTGAATCTGAGTGGTTTTGAAGGTCGTTTCGGAGTTGAATGGTACGAAGACGTCGAGACGCGTGAACGAGGAAACACCTCGGTGCAGAACGAAGAAACAGAAATACCGTTATTGACGGATCGAACGACAATTCGACGGATGATAAAACGCTGCTCCGAAGACGACAAGAAGGATAGCGAAATTTCGTCGGACGTTTGACCCGCGTTTTTAATGGGCCGCTTCATTGGTTTTCTGGACCGATGGAGCAGATGGCCCAAACTTTCCAGAATTTCAAAGTGTGTTGGAGTGATGGATGCAGGAAGTCGACTCAGAACGTTTGGGTTGATTATTTGGTTGATTTTAGCGGAATTTTACTTGCAGGGCGATCATTGATGGATCTTGTTCGTCCTCGGTTGCTTTGCTTGAGACTCCGTTCCGGATGTTCGTTTTGACGGAAACGGTGATTGGATTTAAATTCGCGCCGATTTGGTTTGATGTATCGCGCAAGCCGAGGGTGCGTGGAACTCCACGAAAAGGGAAAAGTGAGACGTCGTCGTGTGATGTGGTATCGCCGACGAAAGAATCGGAAGCGAAATGCGCTACAACGATCTGCTTCGGCGAAAGCGTGTTTTCCGATTGGTTGAAAGGATGGGCAGACATTCCACCTGTGCGATCGATTCGGATATTTTGACGAGGCTTGTCGAAACAATCCACAATTGATTGATATGCTGTGCGGGTTCGGGAATTTTCTTTGTCGCGTCCTGGTCTTACAAAAGAGATTTTGTCGAAGTTATTTGGCTACTTTGGAACCATTGGCATACGCTGAATCGTTCGGGTGTCGATGGGTGTTTTCAAATTCAAAGCGTTTATTTCGGAAAGGCGCACGCAAACGCCGATTGTCTTTGATACGGGTGCATCGACTGGTGTTACTCCGCATCGAGATGATTTTCATTGAGTTTTATCCAAGCGATTCTACATTGTCAGGGATTGCGCAGACGGCGAACGTTCGAGAAAAGGGACGGTTTGTTGGAAGATTCGGGATGATTTTGGCGAAGTTCAGGAGCTACGAACGCAGGCTTTGTACGTTCGGATGCGCAAGTTCGGCTATTTAGTCCTCAAGTTCATCTACAGATTGAAGCTAGAGGGGCAAAGGCGAGTTTAGAGTGACAGAAGGGGTTCTATTTTAGATTTCCTTATTCAAGGAGGCGATTGACGTTCCATGCTACGCATGAGCGACTTCGATCGCGCGTTTGTCGGCTATTGTTCAGATGATCGATTGGCATTTCAAGCTCAGAGTCCTTTGAATGTTTGTGTCGAGGAAAATCAGAATCTTAGCGCCTCAGAGAGTTGAAATTGTTGCATGATCGTTTGGGACATTTTAATATGCCTTGGATTCAGCGGCTAACGCGAGTCCGAGAGGGGATAGATATAAAGAACCCATATTAGCGACAAAATTGAAAGCAACGTCCTCTTGTGATCCGCCGAAGTGCAGCACGTGTGAAATCGGAAAAGAAATTGCAATCGATCGAGAGCGAAAAGGACGACGAAGATTCCAGCGAAAGAAGGCGTGTTGAAAGAAGGGATTTTGATTCCAGGTCAAGTGGTGTCGACAGATCAGTTTATTTCGAAGAGAAAGGTCGGCTTTCGCATACCTACGGAAAAGAACAAGAACATGAGCGATTTGGTTGTGGAACGATTTTTGTTGATACTGCGACGGGTTATTTGTTCGTGCAAAACCAGGTTTCTACATCAACGGAAACTCTCAAGTCGAAGCACGCATTTGAGAGAAGCCCGATCATTTGGAGTTGATGTCAAAGAGTATCGTGGTGATTTGGGTGTGTACAAGTCGCAAGAGTTTCTGAAGGATTTGGAGATTCAAGGACAACGAATCCATTTTTCGGGTGTCGGGGCACATCATCAAAACGGAATTGCAGAGAACGCGATCCGAACGGTGACAGAAAGTGCGCGGTCGATGTTGTTGCACGCGATGATACATTGGCCTAACGAGACGTCAGTAGATCTATGGCCTTTGCTGTGGACTATGCGGTTTATTTGTGGAACAAGATACCCAAGAAAGATTCCGGACTTGCCCCAATCGAATTGTTTTCTGGAGTCACGATGGATACGAGTGTTTTGCAGAGAATGCGTGTGTTCGGATGTCCGTGCTACGTTCTGGACACTAAGCTACAGGATGGAAAGAAATTACCAAGGTGGAAACCGAGAAGTCGTAGAGGTCAGTTTCTGGGTATGTCGAAGAGACACGCGAGCACTATTGGACTGATCAGAAACCTACGTACTGGTGCCGTGTCGCCACAATTTCATGTTGTGTATGACGAGCTATTTACTACGATTCCGCTTCGTTCGAAGGATGGTGTGGAAGAACCCGAGCCTAAGAATTGGGAAGAGCTGCTTACGTTTAGTCGAGACTTAATTGAAAGTGATGATGGATTAGAGTTACCGTTGTTACATGAAGATTGGCTCACGGATGAAGAAAAGAAAAAAGAGATGAATTCATGAAGAGAAAGGCTCAGGAGAGAAATTTGACGCCAGGGCCGAGGAATCGTGAGTTGCGAAGTTGATCGAGATCAAATCCAAGATATTGAAGAACAAGAAGATGTTCGATGTTATTTCCAGAGGAGATGATATCAGTGATGAAGAAAATGAAGAAAATGAAATAGTAGCACCGAAGAGAAAAGACAAGACAGCGACGTTGGAATCGACGATATTATGGTTCCGATTTCGTGAATAAGCCTGTTCGATCGGATAGGTATTATGGTCCTGATGATGATGAAAGAGGAAATGTTGCGTTGAGCGATATGTCGGATTATGGAAGAGATATCGAACGGAAATTGATTGAGGAGATTGAGAGCCGATTCGGTGTTCTTTCGAGATGATGCTTTCCTTGCGAGTTTGGATTTTGAAAGTGATCATTTGTCGTCGGGTAATTGGGGTGCTCATGCTCTGTTGATGCGGATGAATACCGATGAAGATGGCTTGCTAGATGACTTGCATCCGTTGGCGTTCGCAGCGAAGGCAAATAATGAAGACACTCAATTATTATCAAGCGATGAACGGTCCGTATGCGGAAGGATACCGCAAAGCAATGGATGAAGAAATCGATTCATTGGAGAGTTTGGATCCTTGGGATTGTGTTCCGAGATCTGAAGCAATTGAGAAGGAAGCGAATATTTTACCGAGCACTTGGGCGTTCAAATGTAAAAGGTACCCCGATGGTCGAGTGAAGAAATTCAAAGCGAGATGGTGCATTCGAGGTGATCGCCAGATTGAGGGCGTTGATTTCTTTGAGACATATGCCCCGGTGGTATCTTGGAGTACTGTTCGTTTGCTACTGATTTTGTCCATCGTATTGGGCTTGGCCACGAAACAAGTCGACTACACGTTGGCTTTCGTTCAGGCCGATCTGAACGAGGAAGTATTTTGTGAGATGCCGAAAGGATTCGAGCGTCCGGGCTACGTGTTGAAACTAAAGAAAAGCGTCTACGGTTTACGACAAAGCCCGCTGAATTTCTTTAAGTGTTTGAAGAAAGGATTGGAAGATCGAGGATTTGTTCAGTCGAAGAACGAACCTTGTTTGTTTGTTTCGAAGAAGGTGATTTGTTTGACGATGTTGATGATTGTTTGTTCTTTGCGAGAAGAGCGACATCGATGCCGTGATTGATGATTTACGCAACAATGAAAAGTTCCAGAGGTTTCAGTTGAAAGTTGAAGACGATGTCGCTGGATTTCTTGGGATTTTGATAAAGAAACGAGATGATGAAACGATTGAGCTGCTGCAGACCGGATTGACAGATCGGATTTTGACAGCGCTTGGTTTACAAGATTGTCGCGCAGCGACGACACCGGCTGAATCGAAGACACTTGGAAAAGACGAAAATGGCGATGAATGTATTGAGAGTTGGTCGTATGCCTCTATTGTCGGAATGATGATGTATTTGGCGTCAATTCGCCCGGATATTGCGTTTGCTGTGCATCAATGCGCAAGATTTACGCATTGTCCAAAACGAATACATGAGGTTGCATTGAAAAGAATTGGTCGCTATTTGAAAGGAACGAGAGAATGTGGAATGATTATTCGGCCGAGTCAAGATTTGAAATTGGATTTATTCGTTGATGCGGATTTTGCTGGATTGTGGAATTCGGAAGATGTGAATGATCCAACGAGTGTGAAAAGTCGAACGGGATATGTTATTACGCTTGGTGGTGTGCCGGTTCTTTGGGGATCGAAGCTGCAAAGCGAGATTTCGTTATCGACGACTGAAGCGAATTTATTGCTGCATCGATGGCGATGAGACAGTTGTTGCCTGTACGCGAAGTGATGGAAGAATTGACGAATCATTTCAAAATTGATCGAAGTGAAGCGTCGACTATTTCAATTGTTTGGGAAGACAACAATGGAGCATTGACGATGATGAATAGTTCTTATCCGAAGATGACCCCATGAACGAAACATATTGCTTGCAAGTATTGGTGGTTTATCGAGCATATTCAAGAAGGAATAATTGAAGCAAGACGCATTGATACAAAAGAGCAAAAGCGGATATATTTACTAAGGGATTATCGAAGGAGAATTTGAGTTCAAGCGGAAGCTCTTGATGGGTTGGTGAGACTCGTCGAAGATTTATTTGTGTTAGCGAATTTTAGGAAAATGTGAGGAGAGTTCGAAACTGCGATTGAGAGGAGTGCGAGGAATGTCGGATGACTGACGAACATCCACGTGTAAGATTGACTTACGTCAGTGAGGTGATGAGCAATCTTGTTCGAACCAACAAGTAGAGAAGTAGATCATAATGAGAATTGATTAGGAAGTTGTTATCGGTTGACTTTGTATTCGAAGTTGATCTTGTTATTGCGGTTGTTGTAAAGATAATCGCTCAGAGGAACATCTATCTTCGCTCACTTTAAACTACTGTACGCAAGCCCTTTATTATGACGAGCATCTAAGGTTACACGTGAAGGGAAATTTTGTGTGTTACTAGGTTATATTACACAGGACCAATCTATTTAGTGATACGCCGCCCAAAAAAGATCCTTTCCATCCAGTGGTAAGTGCGATGGCGGCTTACTGCAATCTCCAATCCTGCTCGGGCAATGGCTAGTCGTTCTGCCTCGTTTTCGGATTCAGATAATACGCGAGGAGCTCGTTTAAGTGTGCCAAACTTTGTAGACTACAATGCTTTCCTTGTCCGCTAGGCCTTCTGGAAGACTCAGCATGGTGTCCGTCATAACTAGCGCACCGCCTATGATCGCTTCAAACAGACGGTAATGGTCTTCCCAGTCGTCTCGTTGAGCAACAACTACAATCTTGGTAGTCAGGAGTGCTTCGACGTACTTGAGGGACACCTCAAACCGTCCCTGCTTTGCCGCGGCAGACACAAAATCAACAATCACCTTCCACCTTTCTCTCCCCCATTTCAGTGATCAGATCAGTCACAGCATCGCGAAGTTTCGCATGTGCTTCTGAAGGCTTATCACGTTCGTGCGGCCAGAAATGAGCTATATCTGTGGCTCTCACCGTATCCGCCGCGTTTTGATTAGCAGCTGGAACGGATGAGCTGGATAACAAGTACCTGGGAAACTCTGCACCACTGCTTCTGCGTAATCAGAGCGAACTGTGTAGGAACGTGCAATGTATTTGACCCAAAGCACTGATTATCGCGACTACAATCCCAAACATGGCCCGGATTTGTAAAATTTAACTTGTCGCTCCACCTTCTTCCTCTTACAACAGGCTGCACGACGCTTCGAACGCTTCCGTTGTCACCCAACAAATCAATCAACTCACGAACTGCTTTGGTGCAGAGAGTGTTTGCGCTGAAGCGATCGCGAAAATCCATCAAGACTACAGTCAACCGAGGATACCGATCAAGTTTCCTATACCTAACTTTCTCCTTTTGATCGTGGATTGTATTGTTGGCAAGTATCACGAGTTGACGATGGATGCTATAGGGTTGCCTCAGAACAATTCGTCTCATGTCGACGACCCACACAACATCCTCGTCTTCTTCAAGCACAAAACGAGGGTCGATGTTAAAGTCAGGAATGAGTGCCGTCCCGATGATTTCAAAGTACGGAGATCGATTGAAGCCATCTATACAGATATTCAATACCTCATCGCCAATCGCCCATGTTGGTCCATCGCGAAAGCTCACAGAACGACCCTTGTGATCAAATAAAATCACACGAATTCTCGTCACTGGAGGGTCACCCGTCGGTGTCACTGCCTTCACAATCGGGTCATTGGTTTGGAGAAAAGGCTCATTTTTGGGTATCGTTCAACGCGCTGAATTCAGGTTTTCCATATTCGGATGTGTGCTGAATCGGTAGCGACGAGTGAACTACTTGTACGCCCTGTCTCGCATAAAGAAAGCCTATCACTGTATTAATTGTAATATACAGTGATGCACCGACAGCAATGAACAGTTTCCACCTTGTGCGACGACAAGAAATGACTGTCATCGCTTTGCACAATGTCTGGAGCGTCTTTCCTCGATTTCTTTATCCTCCGTTCCCCTTCTAATTGTGCCAAGATATCGCATACATCTTGACCAAGTCTGGTGCTTTCGACAAGAGGATAATGGAACAAAAGTTTACTATTTTCCCATTGCAAGTCGAAAGTTGAAATAATTCAAAAGTGAAGTGAGAGGATCGCGAAAAAAGGCCGCGCACGTGGTCTGGCCTTCATCAGGTTTTGCGCACTAACCTCGTCCGATTTTTTTAGATCTTCATTCTTCGTCCTCTCATTTTTTGAAGAAAACGACCGAAATCCGAAATACGTGTCAGACACACATCACAAGAGAAAGGGTGTGAGTTGATTTTATCCAGTGAAAAGTGAAAATGGGAGGACTTAGACTTTAGATTCAGATCCGTGAGTATCCATTTTTGGATCTGTCTTGTCGTTCGTCGTTCATATTTCGTAGACGCTCGTGCCAATCAGCAGAGCCCTCGCAAAAGTTTGTCTTTTGATCATTACTTGTCCTTCATCATGCAGCGCGTTCGTATCTCCCTCGATTGGACTCCCAACACGAACCATAGTGGATTCATCGCTGCGTTGCACCACGGATGGTACAAAGAGGCCGGCATCGATGTTGAAATTCAACACCCAGGCAACGACAACTACCAGCAAAGTCCTGCAAAGAAGGTTGAGCTGGGCCTCGCTGACTTGGCACTTTGTCCTATGGAAAGCTTGTTGAGCTATCGTACGAAAGAACAGTCCTTTCCCTCAAAGCGATCGCTGCTGTATTGCAAAACGACTTGAGTAGCATCGCAGTGCTCGAAGACAGCGGCATTGAGCGTCCTTCTCAATTGGATGGCAAAACGTATGCATCCTACAAAGCGCGTTACGAAGACTCTATTGTCGCATCATTGGTTCGTAATGATGGCGGAAAAGGCGATCTGGTCCTTCAGTACCCGGATCGCTTGGGTATTTGGAACGTCCTGCTCGACAAGAAGGCCGATTCCACCTGGATCTTTGACAATTGGGAGGGCGTGCAAGCAAAGCTAGGAGGCGTTGCTTTGCGTCATTTCAAAATGGCTGACTACGGTATCCCTTATGGCTATTCTCCGGTCCTCGTATGCAACGAAGCATACATCACTGAGCAAGCCACGACGTTGCGTGACTTTCTCGCTGCAACGGCAAAGGGCTTTGCTTGGGCCGCAAGCAACGCGGAAGGTATGGCGGAGATCCTTCTTGAGTGGGTGCCCGAAGCCGACAAGGACAAAACCATGCTAAAAGCAGCACAGGATGCCACGAGTGCTAGTTACATCTCGCCCAAAACAGGCTCTTGGGGACATATGGATGAGGAGAAAGTAGCAGCCTATTTGAAGTGGCTGTTGGAGAAAGGATTGGAGACAACACCTTTCTCGGTCGACACGCTAGTCACCAACGAACTCCTTTAAATGTCAGTAACTGAATGTAGTTTCTTATTATGAACAAAAGCCCCACAAAAATAAGATCAACATTTGTGCTCTAGAATCAGGTGAAATAGCCTGGCTGCTCTCAAATTCGTGCGTATGATGAAGTAGCTGATTGTTGGCACCCATGGTAATGAGATAGAAGATATCCGCCCGCATTAGAATCCCTGATGTATCAAGACGATACGGACCAACGAGGGACGAGTACGTTCCCTTCTTGCAAAACCGACTGATACGAACTCAGGTTGTAAAATGGCCTCGCCAATACTTTGTTTGCACAACAGGCCCAAGCTGGGCTGGACCATCCGGATCATACGAAGAATAAATGTTTTCATCAAGCTGTCCATTGGAATTAACTTTTTTTTCAAGTTGCCCAGAAGCAGTCACGCTTTTATTCGTATAAATTTCTCTTTTATTAAAAAGAAGTCTAACTGCCCGCAATAATCCCTGGTGCATCAAGACGATACAGACCAACGAGGGACGAGTACGTTCCTTCTTGCAAACCGACTTATACGAACTCAGGTTGTACAAACGGCATTGCCACAACTATGCTTACACAACAGGCCAGAACTGCAGCTGGACCATCCGGATCCTACGACTAATAAAAGTTCTCATAAAGTGTCCATCAAGTTACCTTTCTATGTCAAGGTGCTAGGACACCCGGCATCTTTTTTGTTGAAGTTATCTTAGCAGTTGATATTATAATAGATTTTGCAGCCCTTCCGTGACCAGCTTGACTCATGAAGTGTGGGAGGTTATCTTATCAAGTGATCCTTTGATGAGTTTCATCCGTTTTGTATTCTCCACATCTATCGCGGGTTGGTAGGGCCAGAAATGATGGCGAAGTCTTGACCCATACCATCTCATTCTTTCGAATATGTTTGGGTCGTCGACCTGGGTATCATTGAATGAATACATCTGTGGGAAAGTGTCTCACGTACAAAGTCTAGATGTCAAACTAACTATTTCCGGATGATGGAAAAGGATTCGAGTAGACTGCCGTCTCTCTCTCGGGCATCAACGTAAATCTTGTTTCTAACCTCTTTGACCTGGTTCTGCTGTATCTTGTTCACCAAGATAAACTTGATTTAATGATTATGATATTTTTTTATTGTCCAAAAGGACCACGTGCCAATCTGTTAGTACCTTTTATCTTCTTTATTTTGCGTTCAACAAAGCGAATATCAAGTAGCCCGGTATGCGATTTCTCGAAGAATAGACATTAACATGATTCTTAGCAGAATCAATTTGCTTTGAAGTATAACATTGCACATCCTGAATTTTTTGTTGCTACATTAAACCATCCAAAGATTGTATTAAGGTGTTTTTTGACAATGGTCGATAGCTCTGCAACAAGGAAAACAAAACAATTACATCTCCACAATAAAAATGATTTTATTTAGTCCCCTGAAAATCCCTATTGTTAACCAATGCATATGGTTACATAGCACGTTTCGTATTAGGTAAACCATATCACGTGGACTGTACTGACTAAATGAACTTCTGATAGTTATCAACAGGAACGTTCAAACATCTAGCCCATGGGTACAAAATACCTGTCATGCGCATTTCACGTGTCAATGAGCGAACCTTAAATAGAAGAAAGAACGGCTACATAAACTACGGAAAGCATTTTATTCAGCTTTATGACAGCTCATGTTTCTTAATGCAAATTTGAGCCTAGTGTTGTAAGCAATGATGGGTAAAATCATCTTTCATGCGTATGGCACGTGTCAAACAGCGAACCTTAAAAGGATCAATGAACTGTCACATAAACTACAGAAAGTACCTCAAGTTTCTTGATTTACATAGATAACTAAGAAATATATTTCATTATTTTTTTGCTTTGAAAAAGAAAAAACTACGCCGGTCATCCCGAGCGGTTTAAAGACATTTACTCAGTGTATTGGATTGTCGCGTTGTTTTTGATGAAACAGAGGCTAAAATGCGCGACTGGATGCACCAAGAACTATTTTTGGGATGATCTAGCATATATATTTTTTCCATCTGGTTTGTTTATACTTGAACTCACTTTAGTAAAATCGGTTTACACAACTTCTTGTTGGGTCGTATCGCAAAATCATGGAAAGCGGTTCAGGAACAATACCACCGATTCCGTGGCTCTCGACGACTGTCCTTGCGGTGGGCACAATATACTGTGATCAAATTTCTCATGCTTTCCAGGACGATGTGGTTGGCCCGTAACGATATTCTCCATGCCACGGACACTGCGGGTAGGAATGTTGGAGAGGTTATTCAAATCGCTCGTGCTATAGCTGATCAGTTTGCGCTCGGCTCTCTTGAGCTCCGTCCCTCGGATCAGTATTTATTTCAGGATTCTCTGGAGACACTTCTAGCTCTTTCACTTCCGGATCAGAAGGCGTGGCTTATTCAAGTGCGTCACGCTCAGGATCTGGCTCCCGGTAACCCCCTCCCACGGAATGAGGTCCAGCGCCTTGCTGGAATTACGTTTTGGGAAACCTATATGGTCCCAAGCGGTAGGCTTTTATAGTCGGTATAGTTGGTAAATACTATATAAATCCTTGCATTATTATTAGTAAAAGCTTATTCTAGGAAGTAGTTCTTCCTTTTATGTTTTTTTTCATTTATTTATGCTCTATGAAATCGTTTTAGCTCACTTGATAGATCATTGTTAACTATTGATTAAGGATGCAACCCTTTCGAAGCATCCAAGTGATAGCCCTTTGCAAGTAATTTATCACGTTATCTATCCTTTAAGGAAACGTATCCGAAATTGGATGTAGGACGTATCTCTCTGGGATTGGCGGTTTTCTTCAAGTCTCGGATATCAACGCTCGTACATACTGCTCCTGGTATCGTAAGTATATGCCGCAAATTCAGAAGTTTAGTTTTCAGGGAAGATAATGTCTGATGAGACATTTATATTTGTTTAGTGCATTAAAGTTGTAGTCCTTTGTTGTTATTAAAATTTTCTTCACGCTCCCTACTGGGCACTGGGGCGCTCGATCCGTTTACATTGGTCCGATGATAGGCAGCTCTCCACCAAGTTGCTCATGTACGAGCAATCCAAGGACACCCATCATAGCGGCACGTCCGTTGTTGAGCTCAATAGCTCGCTTGCTCAATTTGGTTTCAGCGTCCAGAGAATCCCATCCAAAATCAATAAAATCATTACGAAAGTCTCCAGGAAACTCTCCTCCTGTAATATCCTTCATGACGGCAAGTTCGAGAAATCCAATCAATCCTACAATCTGCAAAAGCCCCGCGTTGGGAATGGCATCTGGACCAAAGAGGGCTGCGAGACCATTGGGATAACTATCAAACGTACGACCTTCATAGCCAATCGTCCCAGGAAATGATACCCGCCCGCGTGGTGATTTGTCCCAGAAATGCTAGTTGGCAAATTCTTCCATGCTTGAGCTCTACGTAACGAAGGCGGTCGAACTTTTCTTGATCACCATCAGCTACAAGTCCCAGCGGATCAAAGAAACCAAGGGAGGTTGGGCGCCAATCTCATTTTCGAAAGCATGGAGTGACGACGAGTTGCGTGCTGCTGTCTTTGTCGTCGCAGTGAAACCAGCGGCCGATACAGCGAGAGAAGAGAGAACAAATAATTTCATATTACTTAGTAGAAGCGAGATTTCGGCAAGAGGTTGTTGGTTTTAAATGTCAAAGATACGGTTGTCGGATTTTCGGTCATGCAAAGATACGAACTCAATCAAAAGGGGAAAAAAGAGTTCTTTGCTTGTTCTTCGAGGACATGTCGCGGAGTATTTCTCGGAAGTTATTACGCGTGGAGGACGGCACTTGCAATTGGTTGGCTAGCGACAGGCGTACAGACAATGAACGGGAGACTATGACGTAAAGTACTCGTAGTCGCAGCGGCTTCGGGCCTGGGAAGTAACGTTGCGCATGTTGCAGACGATGATCGATGTGAGAGCAATCAAGGTTGTTTTATTATCACACAGTCTACCAAACAAACGCTTCTACGCTTCATCAATTGCATTAGAACGTTAATTACTATCATGAAAATCGCTCTTAGTTATCTTTGCGCCTTACCCGTGGCGTTCGCTTTCACGGTGCCTCATGCAAGTATCGGACAGCGTTTCATGGTGACATCGCTCGAGATGTTCACCGGAGCTGGCGCTGGAATGCCGATGGAGGACAATTCAGAGGAGCTTGCTCAAATGGAACAAACAGCCAAAGCTATGGGTATGACTCTCGAGGAGTACAAGCTCGGTATTCAAGCTCGTATGATATTGCAAAAGAACTCGATGAAGCGATTTGCGTTGGTGGCGACCCTTCAACTGTGGCCATCGAGAGGGATGGACACAATCCACCCAAAACTTTGAAAGCAATTGTCACGGAAGCTGGAAAGGCACAGGGAAAGGAGAAAGTTTCGCAACAACTTGTCAGCGCTATGAAAGCATCCTCCGCACAGTCAAAGGACACACGTGCTGGGGCGCAGAAGAAAATGATGACATACATTGGAGATGAAATGAAGAAGCTAGGCGCCTAACTCTGATACGTGTTTGATAAAATGACTTTGAAATTAATGATCTAATTGTTAAACAAGTACGAAATGACAATATAGCCCAAAATCAGTCCGTAAAAGCCCAGGTTGCTCGAGGATCCCTTGTCATTCTTGAGGTTTTGCACCGCTTGTGCAACGCTGCTGTTGGACGCTTGCAAGCGCTCCTGCAGCTCTCGGATCTTTCCTGTAGGCGTCGCCCTTGGCATGTCAGAGGTAACTACAGTGCCACTAGTGCTGTTGCGACCACCGCCACCGTGAGTTTGAATCGTCTGTACTCCAATCTGCACTTCTCGCAAGACCAAAAGAATATCCTTGTTTTGCTCCTGCAGCGCCAACAACAGCTGCCTAGTCTGAGCATCCAAGTCGACGAAAAGGTAAGAGCCCAAGGAGCGACATCCATTCATAAATGCTGGGAACAGCGAATGCAACAACCAAACAATTTCGCATTCTGTCAAGGTAGGAAATAAGTATTCTGGTAGTGGGTTCCCTTGTGATGACATGACAGCCACTTCCAGTACGAGCATTGCAAGAAGACCAGTAAACGTCCAATTTCGGGCTTCTCCGCTCTTCTTTCCCATTGTCAGAAGAAAAGCCATCACTCCATAGCTGACATAGAACACGGCAATTTCCAAAAGAAATTGAGTCTCGGAATACCGCTTGTTTTGTTGAATGCCTTCGTGACCGAATTTATTGTACACTTCCCTCAGTTCCATATCCATCAGGACGTCGTAAGCTTGTTTGACAGCATCAAACTGAGCCGGCGCATCGGGGCTGGGGTTCTTGTCCGGGTGAAGTTGCAAACTAAGTTTCTTGTAGGCGCGTTTGATTTCGAGAGGACTGGAACTACGAGTGATGCCTAATTTCTGATAATAATTGGGGCCGCGCTGTTGTACTTCCAAACCTGCAAAATGGAGTTATAGACGAGTGAAAAGGTTAGCGTGATCTAGGGTTTCCTGGATCAAGAGCGACCGACTTACCTGTTTTGATGGCTGCTAGACCAGCTAGGAATAGAATCGCGTACATGATACTCTTTTGCGTTCAAATCTCCTGGACGAAGGATCCAGGCAGTTATAGGATGAACGATGAACATGTAGAAAAAGAAACCTGTCAAGCCCGACATGTCGTCGCCTCCAGATGCATCACTTTGTTGATCGGACATGTTGAAGGAAGATGATGCTTGAGCTTTTGTAAAGTAATGATTTTCTCGTTATTGTTTGTCGTGCTGATCGTTTCGAATGATCGTATAAGAGCAGTTGGCACAGCTCAAGCGTGAGATCCGCGGCTGTAAACTTACAAGAGCAACAGAATGGAAAGTTGAACAATCGACAACCGATTTTCGATGCACTGGCAGAATGAGGCAGGGACGCTCCAGGTGGAACAAGCTCGCGGCCCACGGTCGCTACTCGTGACTCGATTTGCGCCGCGGCTGACACCTGTTCCGCGTTTGATGTTTCTCCGTGTGACACAATAAAGACCATCGACCATCCATTTTTTTTCTACACACATCACTCGATCGTTCTTTTGTGCCTTTGAATCCATTCCGTAGCAGTCAATTACAAATTCTACAGAGGAGACAAACAAATCGCTGATATTGACATCAAGACATGCGATTATTACATGTACTTCACATGACAGTTATGTGGGCATTGACGGCACGCAGTCGGGCATTTCTATTCGCTCGTTCGACCCGAAGCACCCTCAGCGCAACTCGCTTCATGAGCAAGGACATTGAAGAACAAATTGAACTCAAAGGAGATCAAATTCGTCAGCTCAAACGTGACGGTGTCGATAAAGAGACACTGGCGCCGTATGTTGCCGAGTTACTCGCTTTGAAGACGCAGCTGCCTTCGGAAGGAGCGACCACAGCCGTCGCGACGGAGACGAAACCAAGAAACAATCTCCGCCGAAACAAAATCAAAACCAACAACGAAAAATGAACCACAACCAGAACTTTCCAATTCTGAATTGCGGCAAATACGCTTGCAAAAGTCCAAGCAATGCGTGATGCGGGCATTAATCCTTTCGAATACACATTTGACGTCTCGCACACGGCCTCTCAACTGGCTTCTTTGTATCAAGACAAGCTAGAACCTGGTGAAGAAGACACCTCTGGTATAACTATTTCTACTGCCGGACGTATTTTGACACGTCGTGTTTTTTGGAAAACTGGCTTTTTTTACTATACAAGATGAGACCGGGATTCTGCAAGTGCAACTGGACCAAAACAGATTGGCCGACACCTTTCAAGTACGTATATTATGAAGTGAGCGACGTCTATAGACTCATCATATTCTCACAGTGAAGTTTTCCTAATAATCTTGTCTAGACGCTCAAAGATTGGACGGATGCTGGTGATATTCTTGGAGTGACGGGAACGATGCGTCGCACGGACAAGGGAGAACTCACGTTGTGGTGCACTTCATGGAAAATGTTGACAAAAGCGCTGTTGCCTCTGCCAGACAAATTCCATGGACTACAAGACGTCACAAAACGATACCGTCAGCGGCACTTGGATCTTATTGTGAATTCGAACGTGAAGGATACCTTCCGCAAACGTGCCCAGATCTCCTCCCAAATCCGTCGATTTTTAGATGACCGCGGATTCTTAGAGATGGATACCCCGTATTGAATTCCGTACCCGGTGGAGCCGAGGCGAAACCTTTCGAGACTTATCATAACGCTCTGGACTTGGAACTCACAATGCGAATTGCCACGGAACTACATCTGAAACGGCTCATTATCGGAGGATTTGAAAAAGTATACGAAATGGGACGCATCTTTCGCAACGAGGGGATAAGTACAAGGCACAATCCAGAATTCACTTCCATTGAATTATATCAAGCCTATGCTGATTACCATGACATGATGGATTTGACGGAAGAATTAGTTTGCGAGCTAGCTCTCAAAGTTTGCGGTACACTGACGGTGCCCTATGGAGAACACCAGATTTCATTTGAGCGACCATGGCGCCGTGTCACTATGCATGATATCGTACAGGAGCACATGAACTTTGATTTCGGGGCGCTGGCCGAAAACGATGAAGGTTCACTGAGCAAAGCTCGTGCGGCTGCTACGGCAGCTGGAGTTTCCGATGTTGCCTCTTTGCCAACTGTTGGCCAGATCCTAAATGCTTGTTTTGAAGAGCTTTGTGAGCCCACATGTATTCAGCCCACATTTGTTATAGATTACCCTGTCGAAGTGAGTCCTTTGGCAAAACCGCACAGAACGAAAGCAGGCTTGACGGAACGATTTGAGTTATTTGCTGTTGGGAGAGCATGCAAACTCGTTCAGTGAATTGACTGATCCTGTTGATCAGCGCATTCGATTTGAGGCGCAGGCTGCGAAGAAGGCTGCGGGCGACGAAGAAGCGTGCGACGTTGATGAAGACTTTCTGCAAGCGCTGGAGCAGGGTATGCCGCCAACCGGTGGACTAGGCATTGGAATCGATCGACTGGTCATGCTACTGACCAACTCGGCTAGCATTCGCGACGTTATTGCATTTCCTTTGCTCAAGCCTGAATAATACATTTCTTTTCTACCCCTGATGCTGTAGCCTTACAATGTCGTAGTTACCGTTGTCGTCATAGGCTTGCTGCGTTATAGCTACTTCCAACGAACACTTTGCATTGGCGTTGTATCTTCACTTCTCAATCTAAATATTGTTTTTTATTCTTGTGCTATTTGCGTGTCTAGCTAAGGGTAGGCGGTTCAACTACTGCAAACGATCTGCCACGCCACCACTTTCATTCGAGATCAAAACCGTTCCCGAGATGCTGACAAAATGACTTGCGCAACTCCAAGCTCGGGTTCCGTTTTCGCCTCTATATGATTACAAGGCTGTTAGTTTGCTATCCAGGGGCGATGAACAAGGTTTCGTTTACCATTTGAAGCAGACACAAGGAGTTAGCTAGACGTGAGTTTAGTTGTATTGCGGTAAGGTTTGAGCTGCTTGTGCGGCGAATGGAGTACCGAACATGTACAAAATTCGCGATAGTGCGCACTTGCGCTGCGCGCCCGTCACGCCGAGCAAAATTCTCGCGCCTATTATTTCGCTGTTGCCGCTATAACTGCAAAATCTGCGCCTCTTGTCATTGTCGCTATCTTTCCTTCCTCATTCATTGTTCATTCATACAGCGACAATAACTAATCTTCGAACCCGCAACATGTCTCTTCAGCACAGTATCAACAACGGCGTTGCTGGCTTATTGCACAACATGGCCAGCAAAGAAGCACAGTACAAGGAAGGATGCAAAACAAACCATGGCTACGTCAAAGCTACGGCGACGCGAATAAGCGAGAGCTTGGAAGCCACGATGCTCATGTTGACGGAAGGAGACAATCCTGTCTTGAGCGAAGAAGAAATGAAAGATTATTTGGCGAAGCAGAAAAACGCTTTGAAGGAAATCACAAAAGAGAACATTGAAGATTCGCGCACGATCGATGGGTTTCTCCATTCTGTGGTCCGTCTACGCACCGAATTGTTGCAGAACAACAGCGTTGAAGATTGTGACTATGCAGCTAAACTCCGTGACCACATGACTGCGTACAAAAGCAACCCTGATAACTTTGTAATGTTGGATCAAGAACAGTTCTACCGCGAAGTCCTCACAGAACTTGGCGAAGAATTAACCGCACAAGGCAATGATGATGACGACATTCAGATGGTAGGTGGAGCATCCAAACAAACTCTCAAGTGTCCTTTGACAACGGTGCTACTGGAAGACCCCATCAAAACACTTGCTGCGGTCACGTGTATTCGGGAGCAGCCGTCATGGAGTATGTCCGCTCACGCCAGCGTCATTGTCCCGTAGCGGGTTGTCACAATACTCAGTTTTCGCAGTCGCAGCTGGTGGAGGATCAGCAAACGGCCTTGCTTGTTCGTAGAGAAGAAGCGGCTTGAACGAGAATCACAGAGGATTGAGTCGCAGACGGAACTCGTTGACACAGACGATGAGGATTAACTGCATCAAATTGTGACTGTGATGTAAGCTGTCTATAGTTGAGATTGTTTTCTTATCAATTCTAATAAGCAGAGTCTCTATACGGAATTGGAATTCTAGGTAATTAGTATTTACTGATCAGAAAACGCCTAGAGTCACTGTGCTTCCGCTGCAGTGCTCGCTGCTCAAACTAGAATAAGTACCTGCGTTACTATATTGCGAATCATAAGATGCAATAAAAATGGGTTTCATTATTAATGTTTTAACCAAGTTTTATGATTACTACTATTTGCTGTCCGATACGCAAGTTTTCGTAATTTCACAAGCTCTTCTCGCTTCACGCCTGGCGATAGTAATACTTTGTCAGTAAGCGATGGTTTACCGTCGAGTTCAACCAGCCCATTTTGCAAGCAGTAATAAGTTTTGACATGCGATTACGCCAGTCAACTACCATAGCAGCCAACTCATCATCCGAAAAGTTTCGCGAGCTTTTGCAGTCAACGCTCAAAAGGGTAATCGGCAGAAGGGACAACCTGTCCGCCGGAGAAGCCACTCTTTGATACACTGATGGTGAAAAACATGCCCACATGACACATTGGTAGACCACGAAACGATTTCATTGACCGAAAAGGCTCCAAGCAAATGGAACATTCTAACGCATCGGTTGATAACACATTGCCGCGTTCCGGATCGCAACTCTCTTCGTCGTCTATTACTGGCTCGTCAGATGAATGAGACGGTTCGGTGGCTTCCGATAGGATAGTTGGGCTTGTTAGGTCCGAATGCGTTTTTAGAAGCGTAGCGGGTAAGTGTTTGTGGCCTCCGTGTGTTTGAACGTCGCAGCACGCTTCTGCCTGTATTTTAGATGAACCAAACTCGACAAAACAAGGAGCTTCTTCGTCCTGTGACAAAGAGCATGAAGTTTGAGAACTGATACTCAGTGTATTGTCGCTTGCAGTGCGTGCTCGAACCCTCTTTAGTTCCCAGTAAAGTATCATGAATTAGACAGAAAGAGTGAGGGATGTACGACTCCGAGAATCAGATTGAAAAGGGTCAAGAAGCGTTCGTACCTTGGATATCAGCCACCGCTCAATTGTATCATATCGTCGGTCAACGCGCTTCTGCGAAACAGGAATCTTCCGCCGTGTGTAATTCCATACTAAAGGGCCCATCAAAAGAAATAGGGCTACCGTCAGAATGCAAAGCGTTCCGATGAGAAACCCTACGACGATGTTGTGAACCAACGCACTTTCGGGAAAATATTCTTGCGACATGGAAAATGGGGTGATAGCGGATTAGATAAAAAAGCGACGTATGATTCGGTTATTGCCGGAGACTCCTGCGTAGATTGGAAAGAAATACCACCTGTGCCGTGTCGATGGTCAGATCTATCGCTTTTGACGAAATTGGTGATGTATAGAACAATGAAAGTAGCGAAAGAAACCGATTAACGCCGGTTCACAATACTTAAGCTGTCAAAATAATGCTGCAGCTGTTCGCATTATTTATCAAACAATCTCCAAATTGAAGCAACCGAAGGAATGAATGAATAGAGACGATCGGAAGGCTTTGGACTGCTACACCGATTGCTTGTTGCTTGCAATGAAAAAACAAACGGTATCCGTTTCCCTCCTAAAACATGCATGCCAACGGAACGGATTTATGTTGTCGTGAGATTCGTGAAGTCATAGTAAATTTTTTCAAAAGTAGGTTACATAGAGAAACCCATGATCTGTATTTAGGGGTTCTTGAGTTTTCTGTTCTCTGGTTCGTACTGTAATAACAGATATACTCCGGAGAACCTGAAACAGAAAACAGGCGTCGTGTGAAGCAGCGGTCGTCAGAGTGCCTCCCAACTGCAATGCGCGACGAAAATTTGCTAGGGCGTCGGACTACTACGTAGTCCAATCCATAAGCGGCACATGTTTAAGAGCGGGGCGCCTAGACTTTTCGAAAATAATGAGTTGACAATTGACACGATCTTCCCTTTGAGCGAGTGCCCTTACAATTTACAAAGATGACAAACGTCGTCGCTTTTAGTAGATCACGAATCAACTTCGTGATGATTGGTGATCGGTCGTGTCTCTTCTTGTTGGTAAGTTCGGAACCGTCAATATCTCCGGAGAATACGGAGTCAAATGTGACTTTATGACGTTTCCTTATAGATGTCAAGACGCGGGCAGGCCTAAGGCCTAGCGCCGGAGCCACGTCCTTCTGCTTGGGCCTTAGGCCTTAGGCTTCATTCTATAGTAGGGTTTCACTGAGATATCAATACAGGTTGAAAGGCCACGAACCACGAAACAGCTCCGCGGATGCCTATCAAGCCTTTGACTCTCTTCCTTATCTCTGACCTTTTGCTCTTTGCACTCTTCGCTTTAGCTTTTTAGCTCAAGGCCAAACGATTTCTAGGAACTCCCGCCATCTCCAACCCGTCTAGTCTTTCGCTTTCACTTGCATTAGCAATTAGCACCTATTTTATTTATAATCTAGGCCATCGGCAACTTGACCTTGCGCCTGTTCAGCCTCCGTACTTTGTCCTCCTTTGATGCATTACCTGATGCCAATTACCACGTAAAGCTTCGACTCTATTCCATCGACAAGTGGGTAGCACCCGAAAATACTCCAATATGAGTCATATTGGGCGTTTGCTTGTCCTCTATAACTTAGTGTGGCATCCTTCTCGAAGGTCAACGCTCAAGGATCCGTAGATCGCGAAAGAGCCGGTGGGTAGGCTCTTTTTTCTCCTTCAGCTTTGAGCTTCAGGTTTGGGTTGAAGAGGTTGAAAGCCTTATTTTTTAGTTCTCGGTTCGCTCTTCCTTATTCCGTAAAATAATAGTGAAAATACTTGCTGAGTTCGAGTTAAAAAAGTGAGTAGTATAGGGTCTTAGGTCTCCCTAGCTCTCTAGTACTCCGAGTAGTAGATAGAGGGACACAGAGAACAAATGTAGAAGGCAAGAAGACAGAAGACGAATGGCAAAATTCTGCAATTCTTGTTCCATGTTCCGTGATCCATGACCCATGACTGGATACTGAATACTGGATCAAGAAGTGAAGATTGAAGAACGGCTAAACTTTCTAACTGCTACTTATGGTCCTGTAGTATTTAAGATAGTAAAGCGAAGCCTTTTCTGAATTTATAAGCCGTGGAAGCTTCGCTTCACCTGCTGATGTCTTGTGCTTCATGCACGCGACACGCGACACGCGACCGCGGCAAATGGAAGCCAATCAAAAAATGACCAGGCCATTGATTTGCACGTTGACGGCCGGTTGCGAGATTCGCAAGCCATGCATCCACACAAAAAAGAGGAATTCCACACGCAAGAAAATACGAAGCAACGTCTACAATTGCTTTGAATCTCAATACAATGAAAAGTCAATCACAGCAACCCATCACTTTAAAGTCCATCATGATGCAACCTTGCCTCCAAATGAACCACGGACCACGTTCATCATCGCAAGCGCGCGACCGATCGCTTCACCACATCACACAACGGGATCGTCGCCTTACCGAACCTCGATCAAGCAGCATCCCTATCCACAGCGCCTCAGCGAAAAGTAAGGGCGTGGATCCAAGGCTTCGCGAAGAAGAAGCGCTAGCCGATCTCCGGGATTATGTCATGTTTCGCAGAATTGTGGATCGAATTTCTCACCAAGACATCCAAGATTCTCATTTGCGACGAGAGAACGACATGTGTCTTGCTCATGTAATTGGAGTGCGCAACGGCTCCGAAGATCAAGTGCACAAAAGCTACTACATGTCTGACTTTGCTAGCCCGAATCTACCGAAACTAGAAGACCTTGGTCGAGAGGCAGGGATATTCGAACTTGAACTTTAGACACCTACTCCTCTTAAATGCATAAATTTAGATTATTTTCTCTACTTCCATCACTGAACTAGTATCGGTCCTTTATCAGTGATATGGCAACCACGGACTTATCGCGAGACGTGTTCTTGTTTTCCAAGGCAAGCGTACAAAGCTACTACCAGTAAATGCGGACGAGTAAACGACCAATTCTCTTTGGCAAGTTTCGTCTGCTCATCGCATTCGCAATGTATTTTACCGCAAATTAGACTAGCCGCTAAGGAAAATTGTTGAGAACAGAGCACGGTACCTGTAACGAAATTACACTGTTTCCACCAGAGAAGAGGTGCAGCCGCGTTTCCCGGGCACGAGAAACGAGGTAACAAGGCTCATCGCCTCCAGTATTTCGGCACGAATCGTGTCGCTTGGATCCGCCTCGCATTTTAGTAATGAGATGTCGACTTTCTCTTTATTTAGTCATTAAAACTTTCGCTCGTTTGTATTGTGACTAGGTAGAATACAATTGTTTACCTCAGCGGCGTCTGCCGCCCCTACGCCGATCGCCATTCCAATCGGCGTCTCCGCGTCTTTCACGGCCTGGGGCCGGAGGAGGCCCCGCCCTGTATCCTCAGGACGACCTGGAGGCGGTGGTCCTACGCGGCCTCTGTCATTTTCATGGCGAGGTCGGTCGTGATCTCTAACTCCACCTCGACGATCGCTACCTCGACCTCGATCATTCTCTCTAGCACCGCCTCGATTTGGTGGCGGGTTTCCTCGCCCTCGCGTTTCTTTCGGGGCATCAGCCATTCCACGTCGGCCTTCGAATGCTTGTCCTCCTGTGATGAAATACCATCTGTACGACCTCCATGCCTGGACCCCACATGGTTGCCGTCTCCACGCGGCCCTCCATCTAAGCGACGCTCTCTTCGATCGTCTGGACCAGCTTGGCCCTCGGTGGCGATCGTCGATTTTCTCGATTGTCAGATCCAACTTGGGTCTTCGGTGGAGATCGTTGATTATCATGGTTGTCAGATCCTGCTTGGGCCCTCGGAGGTGATCGTCGATGTTCAAGGTTGTCAGGTCCTGCTTGGTCTTTCGAGTTGAGTTGTCTACTTTCACCGCTAACACGATTGTCGGTATGCAGTTCTGACTTTTCTTCGCTGTTTGCCTTTTCAACCTTTTCTGGCGGTTCGTCGGGTGCGTTTGATGGTCGTTCCAATTCAATTATCTCATTGGTACTTCTATTTATGCTTTGATTGTTTTCTGGTTTGCTATCATCCGGCTTCGTGCTGTCAGCACCGCTGGTCCCATTGTTGCCAACAGTGTTATCCTCAACGGCTACTCTTTCATCAGCTCCTAGGTGAACGACTTCGCCTATTGCCATCGGTAGTTCTTCGGTCAGCTCGTTCAAGTTATCGCCTGTCTCTGTTGTGGATCGATCGTCGTTGCCATCGCCATCACCACGATAGTCGTCCTCGGGGTTTACATATTCTGCATCCATATCGTCTTCCACCTCCGATTCGTTACGCATTTGCTGTTCCAAGTTATTGATATTTTCATTGGAGACTTCGTTCTGATCTGAATGATCGGTTGCTCGACGCACGCTGTCGCTGGGATGCATTTCATCTAAGTTGACTTCATTGTACACTGGGGCTTCACCGGGAATATGCAGATCGTTTTCGTCCTTGTAGATGTCACGAACGGCTACTTCAAAATCTCCGTTAGGACCGATCTTTCTAAACTGTCTTCCAACATGCTGCTCAGAAAGAAGCCTGAGAGCGCGCCAACTAAACAAGGACTCATTTTTGGGGTGGTATTCGGCCTCAATGCCTGAATCAGGATCGAGAGCTTCCACGTAATCTTCTAAATGACTATCGACCGAAGGTACGACGCTTCCCATTTTCCTGGAAAGATTCGGTAAATCCTTCTTCACGGCCAAGACAGAATAATGTGAATCACTTTGAATGAACTCGTGGTCGATAATTTCACTCAATGTCTCATCAATCTGCTTTCGTTTTCGTCCGGCGATGCTTTGTCTCGGTGTATCGAGATCGGGTTTGCATTTGTTCTGCTTCCATCGTCGCCATTGCGGCTCCAAGGTTTCCAGAATAGAATCAACAATCTTCAAGTGGTGTACTGCATCCGCACCCATGTTTCTTAAGAGACGCTTCGCTTTTATTATATGCTCAGCCAGGCGAGGAGTCAGGCTGTCAACTTGGTTGGTCAAATGATGCGCCGTAACCAGAAACTGTGTCAATACATGAACCCGAAAATCAGTATCTCGTAGCTGCGTGGCTAGTAGGCGACTGCTAGTCAAGTATTTGTGCGTGTTTCGCGACGACACGCCTTTGTCAACAAGCTTGTCGGGCTTGTGACTTTCCAGAGCAGCAAAAAATGTTTGTAGGCGTCGGAGAAAATCAGCAACAGCAATACCATTCGGATTGTGAAAATCTTTTGAAGTTTCCAAAACGATTCGTAAAAACTATAATCTGCGATCACTCCATCTTCATCGTTCAAAGCGAGCTCATTGTGGTCCGAGTCAAGAAGGTCAGACTGCTGCGTTTCGAAAAAAGAGGCAGACTCAATTCGAGCACATTTTCTGTATTCACACTGCCCCAAACCTTGACAGCCGATTTCTCAGAAAGAGGGTAAACTCGAGCTACCATCTGCATGACGCGGGCTGCATGTTGCACGGGGAGGTTATTCCGCAATAATTTCACGGTCACTTTGACAAGCGCTAGCCAGCAAGCGTGACTGTTAGCCGACCACAAGGTGTCACTAAACATCATGTCATAAGAAGGTTCTACAAAATCTTCCCAAAACTTCACGCTGAGCTCGACGGGTAAAATTTCGATGACATCTTCCAGTAAAAGTATCGGAATCTGTTTTCGAAGTAAGTCAGGATAGTGGTGACCCTCAGGCTGTTTCTCTTCGTTTGCAGACGTGGTTTCAACTGGTGCCGTTGATGTAAAATGAGCTAAATGAAGGCAGATCCCCAATATCGAAACCCACAAGTTTCCTAGCTCACTCAAAGCTGTGGAATTGGCGGCAGGATCAGCTGAGGACAAAAGAGGAGAAAGTTTTCAAATAGCGTCCGGCGTAGTTGGATTTCGAATTGGTCGGCACGAGCTGCTGCGTCATTTTCTCCCTGCAGGAGTTGCGTCGTAACCGGTTTCAGTAGTTCGTCAATGCTTTCAAGGTAATTCGTTGTGAGAGGATCATTCGCTCTATTGTGGTCGAGATCTCCAGCAGCAGATGTCATTGTCAGTTTCCTATACATGTACTCCGGAACGTTTTGTTGAAAAGGATTGCAGATTGTATATTATAAAAAAGACGACAGCGAGGCGAGGCGCAACGCGAGGCTCGGATCGGACGGGGACGATAGCGGAAGCGGGGCAAAAAGCAAAAAATAATAAAGCAACAGGAAGAGCGTCTGTAAGCCGTACGTACAACTTTCTATGTATTTGAAAGAATGATGTCCGTTGATGAAGTGGTATCCGTTGTAGTTAAATAAGTATATAATACATCACGAATACATAACAGGTTAGAAAGCGAGCACTGCCAAACGTTCGGCGAGCACTTCGCGCAGAAACACAAAAGGCAGCTCACAACTCTCGCAGAAATCGCAAACATTGTTGTAAAGCATTGAAAGACATTTGTTTGCACCGTTCGATTCAAAAGAAAAGCATCCAGTATGATCAAACGCAAAGTCAACGATATTGAGAATGACAGCCATTCCGTGTCGGTCGCAGTTTCCACGGAACCCCAGTTTCTGGAAACATCGTGGAGTGATTGCCTCAAGAGACTCGCAGTGGCGCGCAACCACCTCTCACAAGATGACGCTGTCCTTTCTACAATCAATAGGCTTTCCGGAAATGTTGTGACCTTCGATAATGAAGCTAAAAAGGCTCTCGACGATGCTGATGAATCGTGTGCAAGACTTTGGAACAAGTCGAAGCGGCCACTGAAACGTACAAGCAAGAATCCCAGCATTTGAAGCAGCTAACAGCGCTCTTGAACAAGTACAGAATGGAACAAAATATGCTAAGCCAACAAATACAGGAGTACAACGATACTTACCACGAGCTACGACAGCAAACGGAACGGTTCAAAGTGGAAGCGTCTGAGGAAATGGACGGTGTAGAAACCCTCAAGGAGAAACAACTCTTGGAAGTCACTAGATTGCGCCATCAAATCTCCTTATATGCACTCTGTTCGGGTATCAAATGGGACTATTCTGAAGAAGGAATGCTCGCTGGGGAAGTGGTAAGTACAAAGAATCATCGACTGCGTGTTCTTGCTACCAAACTAAACCGTCTTTTCTTGAACACAGGATGTTGGATCAAAGGGCATTATTCGTTCCTTCTCGCTCGATCCTAACGAATACTCTCGGTTTGAGATCGCAAGCAAGCTAACTTCTATCATTGAAGGCGCCCTGTTGCATAAGATTGCTCAGCACAGCGCAACGTTGCGACGGTCGCGTCTTCATGTTCCGAAAATAGTTGGTCCAACTGCGCAATGATAGTAGCGACGTAGTCATTACTCATTAAGCCTGGAAACTTTCCTGTTAAATGAACGTAGCCTACGCTATATTAGTTATTTTGAAAGTACCCAATTCGACGTTTGGACTGTGGTGTTCACCTGCCGCCGCTAGGGGAATCACCGTTTTATCACTTTCATAGTTCATTCACCACAGATTTCCGAAGAAGGATTGTCAGAAAGGTTATCTCATGAAGCCCTAGAGACAGAAAATCAGGCAGTTGCCATGTACGGGCAGGGGTCTTGCGTTAAGATAAGAAAAGCTTTCAGCTCTTCGGCCACTGTATCTCTGTCCGCTATCAATCTGCAAAACGCAAATATTTTCACGGTTTAAGTTTTCTTGGTGATGGGTGGAAATCGTGGAGCGCTATTAGCCCTTGAAAGCTTACCAGGGTACATTATGTGTTAAGGCAAGACGGGCCAGTGGTGCTTATCTTGGAACGACATAGCCCCGACCTAGTTTCCTTTTGCGTTTCGATGCAATATGGCTTGACTATCGCCTACGGTGTACCGAACTTCCTCCGTGGTCATTGGTCACATATTGCACAATTTGGAATACTGAATACTGAATACAAAGGGTTAACAAGCTTGTTTTATAACTAAGGATACAAAACCGAACGGAGGTCGTTGTGCCGGGTCATAGTCATTTGCTTTATAGGGTCATTTCCAATTTTGTGCACCGACCCCAGACCCAGCACCACCAACAACAAGAAGCGCAACGCTTGGGTGAAATTAGGAAACGTAGTTGAGGTGAATCGAATTACGACGAAAGTTACTGAGGAGCTTATAAGCAAACAAATTGCATATCTTCTGGAAAAGGAAAAAGAAAAGACAAACAATGTCTGAAGCTGAAGCTGGGGCCGAAGAGGTTGCAAGCGTCAATATGGTGGACGAAGCAGATGAAGAAGTCCGCTTGGCCATGGAGATGGCCATGGCCGCTGCAAAGCATCCGCACCTTTCCCTGCTGAGCTGCGAAAATTACTTGGTGAAAAGAGCGAGCAGGCAAAATCGTTGAAGAAGTGGAACGAAAGGCTCAGAAGAAACGGGAAGAACAGGCAGCGAAGGAGTGGGAAGCCAAAAGGAAGCTGCTTACCATTGGTTCTCTACCAAGGCCGAGGATGCCGCTAAATTCGCCGCTGATAAGAAATGGGAAGCTGAAAAGCAGTATCACGCAGAAGCGATCAAAAGAGATACTGAAATCATTGAGATCCGAAAGAAAATGAAAATATGCCGAAAGGCTCTCAAAGCACATCGTTTACAAGGAAATCGTGTTGAGACTCGTCACTGTTTCAAACGAGCGCGAGAGGAAAAATGCTCCTTGCAACACAACAAAAGATCGTAAAGAATACGAAGCTTCTGACTCACACCGGGTTCAACGTTCAGGAATACGCGAAGGCCATGATGAAAGCGAGTAAGAAGTGGAAGAAGGTGGGCTCGAAAGAAGAAATCGCTTTGGAAGCACAACTATGTAGGAACATGCACCAAATGCTGGCTATAGAGAAGCAAAAGGCGAAATTGCACAAGGGAAGTCGAGAAATCAAGAAATACCTGCAGCGATGTAAATCTTGGCTTTCGGACAAGAAGGCCTTTTGCGAAATGCATTTCATGACACTGGATGCAACTGCAAGCAGCATGAAAATTCTTTATCAGGACACTCTATCCAAGCAAGATGCCTTGATTCGTAAGCTGCGAGATTCGGACGAATTTGAGGGCGTTGATTTTGGTGACGTTGATCTCACGCCGTTCCAAGAGCTAGAAAGCGTGCCTGGTCCTCCGCTATGCTCAATGCTCTTCGAGGCTTGCCTATTCAAGACAGTGTGCGCCTGACGAAGGAAGAAGGAAAACGATTAACTGCCGCAATCCAAGCGGCAGTCGCCGAAGATGCCGACGATGGCGTAGCATCGGGTGGACCAGAAATCTACATCGAAGCCAAGGATGATGTTTCTGTTAGCTCGCATTTGACTGACGATGGACACGATGAAGAAGAATTGATGACTGGTGATGATGAAGATGAGGATTCCGATTCAGCAGAGTTTGGTGCAGATGCGCCATGGAATCGTCCTGTTGAGGTTGAAGAAGAGCAGGACAATAAGGAGAAGAAGAAAAGAAGAAAGCCCGGGCTGATACGGACGACAGTGAACCGCAGCACGAAAATGGAGATACAGAAAAGATTAACGACAAAAGTCAGACTCAATGACAGACGTGACGGAGAGTGTGACTTCTGAACTAGCCGGCACCTATATTGCCAGCTCAGTCAACGCGGGTGAATCCATCACTTACTCAGAAACCGAAAATAACTATGTCAGTGAAGTTTCGGAAACTGATCGGAACGAAGATTGATGATAATTCCCATCTAGTAAGACGATAACAGAATCGGCATCATTCCAGAGGGCGAAATTCCCATCACGGGCGCACATTTGCTTGGTTGAACTTCGTTTGGTGATGTCTTCATGTTACTGTCGGCACCTTGTCTTCATTCACTTGTTGAATAAACTATTGAAAATTTTCTAGACATATCAGCAACACCACAACCGTTACTATTGTTCTTATTCTAGGATTATAGCTCCTCTTTCGATTCATGCGGCTTTTGAACCACAAATATATGACCTCGGACACCAACTCCTTTCTCAAAACGGAAACCGTCCATCTGCTCGTAGTGTATTATTTTAAACTAGCCTGTCGGCTTACATCCACGACGTATTCTTTCCGGTGAGCGAAACGGCCACTAGAGTCAGCTGCCACCTCCAGTCAGGCTTGGTCTTGGCCAACACCTGCTCGTTCTCGGCCGGCACATTCTCCAAAGTGAATGCAGCATACCCTCCAGGCTTCAACCCTATTTCCATGGCTCCGAACAATGGAAGTAAGTCACCAAAGTAAATGTACGAGTCTCCAGCAATTATGAGCGAGATTTGACCTGCAAATTCATCGTATGTAGCCATAACATCCCCTACTCGTCTATCGTCGTAAAGACCAGGTCGCTTTTGTTGAGCTTGCTCCAAAATCGCCGCGCTCAAATCCACGCCCACCAGAACCGTGCTTATATTCCGAAATTGTTCTCCCACCAAACCCGTTCCGCACCCGGCGTCAATGACGAGTGCCATCGGCTTCGTGTCTCCGACTTTTACCATTGCTTGATCAAACCCTTTTCTCAGACGCTCATACCCTGTGTATCCCAAATCTTTACTAGAGAATGTTCGAAATTGACTGCGTAGTCATCAAAAGTGACTTCACATACGTATTGGATGCTCGCTTCATGGTTGCGTCTGCCGTGAGACTGGCCAGCATGTGTAGAGCTGAAACGTTGGAAGGATCAAAGTCCACTGCTAAGCTGAAAGCATGGGCTGCCTGTTCTTGGCAGTCTACCGATTCTGTTGTTCCGTCGTCATTCTGGAGGGCACATTGGCGATCCTCTCGAGCTGACAAGCAGAGTCCGATTCGATATTGAGTTGTGATAAAATGTAACGAGGTTCTGTAGGCGGTTCCGTAGCCAATCCTCCCACAAGAAGTGTATAAGCTTGATTGTAAGCTCTGAGAGCTTTCTCGTGGTTCGAAAAGTTGTCGTGAAAAACAGATCCCTTGTTGGCGTACGATGCCCAATGGTTTGGATCGAATTGGTCATGGGTAAGGGCGTAGGCCTCAATGGCGTCTTTTGGTCGGCTCAGATCCTGGTAGACCATTCCAAGAAAGAAAGACGACTGGGAAGCAATCAATTTTGCTTCTTCTTTGTCTCTTGATCTGAAATAGAGCCAATTTGTTCCGTGTAGGCAGCCAGCGCTTGCTGGTAGGAAAAGGCTGCTGCCTCATTATCGCCCTCGGACGAAAGCGCTGTTGCGAGGTTCGTGTATAGACTAACTTTTGTCGGTAACGAAACTTCTTTTAGCCTATCCATCTCCTCAATTCCTTGCCGATAAAGTAGCACAGCTTGCTGATTGTCGCCAGCCATCAGGGCATCGTTTCCTTTGGTAAGTATCTCATCGAGCTCTGTGGCTTCAATAGACAATAACTTCAGGAGGAAGAATAGTAACGCACCGAGGAAAATTTCATATCGGATAGTTAATTCTTAAGAAGCCTCTTGTGATTGAAAGATATTATCTGGAGTCGTTGAATACAGACGCTATATAATGTGATGGGAAAAATAAGTGTTGGGTTGTTGATGCGCGCCGATGACGGCGGAAAAAATGGAGAGGAAAAAATGAAAAATGCGCGCGGCGCGCGACACTCATGACGACAGGACATTCTGACAGACGCCTAAATAATTGTAAATGTAATAGATGATAAGGCAATTCTCTACTGACTGATATGAATATCTATTACGTAGTTAGCTGAATTGCATGATCAAAAGAAGTATAAAAGAGTGAAGCCAAACCGAACAAAGCCATGAAACCGTGCGTTTCTCATGCGGCTGCAAGAGCTGCTTTCAGTCCCAATCGTTCGATTAGAAGTTCCATTGTTTCCTAGAAGCGAACCATAAGATCCTGGTGAACCGTAGCTGATTAACCTCATCCCTAGTAGCACTTCTCATTTCATTCACTCCTCTCGTGTCGACAAAGTGGCTCACATTTCGTCGATACGTTTAAATGAATCCTGATATTTCACATTCAATCCAAACCTGTTTCTTGTAAAGCGCCCAACCATTTTGGAAGTACAGGAGGAACTGAAGACAGTACCTGCGCTCCTCAATGACTAACCTTTGTCATCGTTGTCCTTCTTGCCGAATACGAATCTCACTTTCTTGATAAAGATTTTCCGCATGTGCTGCTGCCGTTTATTTGTTGGTAGCATTTTCGTCAATAGATCCGCTATATTCGTCTCTGTAGGCTCCCAGCCAACTCGAATCCAACCGGCTGCACACGCTTCTCGTACTGCATGAAAGCAAATGGCATTGTGTTTCTTCGTAAGTCGTGCCTCCATTTTAGAAGCGCAATTCACAACACTTTCATTATCACCCAACACTGACGTTGGTCCTGCAATGGGGATCCCGAACATCTGCAACTTGTATCTCATTGCTCGAATCTTCTCCACTGCTACTCGCATTGCCACAAATTCCGATCCAAATGTCGATGACTCAATTGTATTTTGCTTCTTCGAATACCAATCGATCGGTGCATTATTCAAATAAATGATAAATCCCGTTTGCGATCGCCGTGTTTGTGTATTTCCTGCATGATTTGCATCAACGAAACACGTCATGTGTACTGGCTTCCCAAGTGGCTCAGGTGCATTCGGGGTTTCTCTTCCGTTACATCTCCGTAAACAGAATCGCTCCAATCGGTTTTCTTAAAAGCTCGCTCATCAAGTTCAATTACTTTCGGATCGAAAATCATGTTGGACTTGTTGCGATTGTCCAAATACGCAAATATTTTGTAAACTGCCTCGAGATGTCCCTGTCTCGGTAGACACAAATAACTCGACAATAATGATGTTTCCAACAAAATGTCAACCCTTCCCAATTCGCAGGCCCATCGTAACATTCCGATCAATTGCTGATATCTGGAAGCTAATTCTGGCCCGAGTTCTGGGGTTGTATCCTCCTCTGGACGATAGTGTTCTGGCATCGGCCGATCGTTGCCTTTCGTTTTGAGGTATCGACCTTCCTTGGCTAGCATGCCCTTGACAATATCAATCGCACCTTTGACATAATCATTACTGGACATCGACCATGCTGTGCTTCCGTCTTCCAACTGCACTTTCGATATGTTCGCACCGAGATAACGTTCTGGCTCTACTGCCTCCTCTCTCAATGCATAAATCTTACTGATTCTGTCCATCGTATCTTTGGGCTTTTCACTCACACATAGAATGTCATCCACGTAAGTGAGAACAAACTCGTAGTAATGTTCGCCACTCGATCGACAACTGCGCCTTCGGTACACATCAGGGTCAGCCATCGTCGACTGATATCCCATGTCGGATAAGGTTTCGGATAAAGTCTTCCGCCAACTGTAACCCGAACTCTTGAGACCGTATAACGCTTTACGAATGATCATGCATGCTCCTCTCAAATCGTCTCCAAACTCGAGTCCAGCCGCTACCCATATTTTCTCTTTACATGGAGCGTTCAAATATGCATTCGTCACATCACATCCCAAGATATTCAATCCATTGAGTGACGCGTACAAAAATGCAATCCTGACTGATTCTCGCGTTACGACCGAAGAGTATGTCAAATGCGCCGGCACTTCACCTGTTTTGTTCCCGTCAGCGACGTATCTTGCCTTTCTGGTGAATTTACCGTCCATCTTGATATCAAATACCATGTGACAAGTAATCTCGAAATCCTGGTAGTTTGACTTTTCCGCTTCGAATATCTTCTGCAGATCCGCCGTCCCACCTTTCGAACGTGCCCATTGCGCTGATCTTTCCCATTTCTTTTTTCGATTGCTCGACGCCAATAATCCGTTCCGGTTGCTTCATCAATTTCCAGAGCCTCCTTCACAGTTTTCGGAATACGAATCCCAAATTTGTGAGTTGTCTTCCAATATCTTGATTTCACTTTGCTGAGTATCGCGTTTCGTTTCTTGATAACATCGTTTACCCACCAAGCGAATGCCGGTTCGTCTGCAATTTTATTTGCCTTTGCATACTCGGCTACCTGTATCGGATAGGACTCTTTTAAATCTTTCAACGGAACCCAGTCAGCATGTCCTTCCTCCCATTCAACTAAGAGCTGCCAACCTTTGGTCGTCTTCTTTTTATATTCTCGTCCATTCATCCTGAATGTACCATGTTCTTTATCGATCGCTGATTCATCCTTCCGATGATCTGAAATCTCTTTTAGCAAGCGATACGATCGTCCTTCGCTATCGACTTCCGAAAACATGCATTCTGCAATATTATTCGCAAAAGCTCTCTCGTTGTACCATCTGCGAGTTGGACATCGTACAATCTCGTATCCATCATTGGAATTTTATTACGTTTTCCGATCGGCTTTCCATCCGCGTCTCGCTTTCGACCTATTACTGTTCCTTGAATTCTTCCGTCGCCCGTTGGCAATAATATTTCTGCATTGACATACTGATCATATGCGTTATTGTCCCAAACGTCATCCGCTTCGAGCATCGGACTTTCTGTCTCGCCTTCCACGGTCGGATCTTCATCTTCCAAGAATTCAATTCCGGTCATTTCGACGTCATTGAAATATTTTTCATCTGCCAATCTACCGTTTATTTCCAAATCGTACTTTTCCATCCGATTTCGTACTGAATCAGAAAGTCTTTCTTGTATCGTTACTGGTTGAACTGAAGATCTTGATAATACGATACCGTTTTGCGCCAGCACAAAATAACACATTCCTGAACCAACACGATGTGAAACTCCAAGCCATCTCCCAAGCTCGGGTGACGATTCCTTGTCATTCGGACTGTTGTAGTACCAAACCCAGTCATAGAAATCAAAATCAATGTACTCCGATATATCAGGCGTGTCACCGGTAATGATCTCATAAGGGGTCCTGTCCGATCCTGAACGTACTGTCCTCGACATGATTTCTGCGATATACGTCAAACCATAGTCCCAAAGTCTTTTCGGAATTGTTCGACGATGTTGCAATAATTTCCACCTTCTGCGGACTTCTCGAATCGCGTCTTCTGCTCGGTTTTGCCAATGCGAGTACGGTTCTGTGTTACTCCAATCCATTTTGTAGTGTCGAATGTACTTCATCCACTTCGTATTTGGATTGATCTTTTCTTTTGCTTCGTCTGTCACAATTTTCTGCGGTATCCCGATCTCTTGTATCAACTCTTGCAACGCGTTTGCTACTGTCTCACTAGTTTTATCCGGTGTTGGTTTGACTGTGACAAAACTGCCGTCAGTAAATACTTCTGCGCTCTTGTTTCCACGTAAACTTTTCGTCTTTGAAAACATCGTATCGTTGAATATCGTTGCACGAAGGCGACGATGCGTTGTCTGCATTATATCCGTTCGATACCTTCTAATCAATGGCCCTGTTGCCGTCCTGACGCCAAAATTCGTCGTCGCTTTCAACGTCTTTCGAGCTGTTTCTAATCCACAACCGAATTTCTTTGAAATTTCTTCCGAGTTGCTCGAGCATGACGCCTCTCACTTTCAATCGCACCGATCGTCTTCGTCTTTGACTCCTCTGAATCCAAATTCTTCGAACTCATTTCTGAATCATATTCTGAAGCAATCTTGACCGAAGCAATCAGTTTCTGCGTCAAAACTTTCTCCGAATAAACGGAACTGCAATCGTTCAATAAAATATCAAACATGGGCTCATCGTTCTGAAGTATTGCGCTTTCTGTGTCGACAATGGCGGGGTCTATCTTGACTGAACCAATTAGTCGCTTCTTTGCCTCCTCTTCCTGCGACAACTTGGGTACTCCAATCGTTGCAGGATCCCATGCGACTTTCGAAGTCATGTCAATCCGATAACATGTTTGAAGCTCTTCGTCTGTCGGAACTCTTGTTTCAAACGAAATCACATTCTGTGAATAAGAGAGAGTATATCGAATCCTTCATCTGGAATTCGAATTCGGAGAGTTCGGCTTTTGTCCCATGGATCGTCGCAAATATCGATACCAAAGGATCGACATTGATTTGGATTAATCAACGAATCTTGAAGTTGGCTTCCAAACCAAAGGCCATGATAAAATATTAAAATTGTAGTCTCCCCTGTCACTGGATCATCATAAGCCGTCGCTGCATGAGCGATTGGTACATCTGTCTTGGCTTCATAGTCTTCACTGTACGGAGATACGGTACAAGTCAGATCGGTCCACTCGATTGGTATGAAGTTCGAACCGAAACATGTTGTATCTGCGTGCGAGTCTAATTCACAACGCGAACGATTATTTGGTGTCGTAGGATTTGGTGTCGATGTAAGGAGCTTTGCTAATTTACGCATCCGTGTCTTCAACGCTGCCACTATCCTACCACCACACCGTCAATCATCCTCATCTCCAGTGCCGAATTTATTGCCATTACTTGCTGATCCTTGTTGCGCTTCACCCGTTTTAACTGCGGAATTCTTGCGCTTTCTTGAGGATTTGAACATAGTCTCCTAGTTTTCCCCATTCCTCGTTTTAAACGTTCTCTTCGGATTTGTTACGTCGACTCCGTTGCAAAGTGTCTTGCCATCCTTTGTCTCAAGATTGAAAGTACCTTTTGGCTGACCTCCCTTGCCTTTATCTTTCTGCTTCTTGTTTCTATCTCCTCCTGAGTTATTCTTCTTGGCATTTGCTTTCGCAACCTTGCGATTATTCGTAACAATTGTTCCTTTTTCTTGGAAAATACCTAAAATCCCGATCTTCTCCAAAAGAACTGCCGATGCTGTGGTAAAATCTTGCATGCATTTTCATCTCCAGCTAGATTTCCCACTTGAATGCGGACGCCTTCATTAGCCGTATTGATGTTCTGGAAAATATTCGCACTTTTCTCGCTCAGATTTCCTGCGCCATTTTGTGCCAAAATCCTGAAACAATTCGTTAATCGATTAATGTAGCGTTCAAGCGGAAATACTGCTTCGTTCTTGTAGTACAATGACTCCAATTCCTTCGTTGCAAGTGCGATGCGTTTTTCAACTGCGTGTGGTCCGTCATAGTGATAACAAAGACGTTTCCATGCTTTCCGACCATCTTGTTCTTGCATAGATTCCTTTTCTGCAACGTACGTCCAGCCTTCAGTATCTCGAAAAACTTGTGCATTATCACTGTCGTACTCTGGACCGGACAATCTCGCATTCCACATACGCGCTTCTGTGAAACTCAAGTTTCCTTTCGGGCGTTCCTCGCCACGTAGAACGTAGAATAACGGAATCTTCCTTGTGCCTTTGGTCTGACGGAAATAATTCACCATTCCATCTTTGAACGAAACCCAATCCTTTGAATCAAACTTGTCTGGTGGTGTAACAGTAATCTTGTCATCTCCTTCCACTTTAACTTGTGATTCCTTCTGCCATTCAAACAGATTTGGGATTGATACCTTGTAAGCGTCTAAAATGCCGTCGTTCGATCTCGCATATTCATGTAAAAGCGACGCCACTGCTTTCACTTTTCCTCCCACTCCCAATCCAAGGATCACCGCTCGATTTGCTGGCAATCTTGCCAAAATCTTGATATGATCATCGATCTCTGATTCTTTCGTTTCTGAAAGATCTTCAAGACGAATAACATGAGTTCCCATGAATCGTGTGATCTGTTCTGCTGACATTCCACACTGAGCCAAAACAAATCGTACGCCCTGTATTCCATTAAGAGGCGCCGGCGGTGGCGGATTTGGAAATTCATCCGGAATCCGATAGTTCGTGGGTTGATATGGAATCACATCTGCATTTTCTGGTGGTGCCTGAATCGCCTCTGCCGGAGGTTCCTCTCCAGCTGCAATCCTCATAATAGCTCTCTCCATCAACTGCTCAAACGAATCCATCGTTGTAGAGTCTCTGCGGTCTGATAAACTAAATAATTGTAAATGTAATAGATGATAAGGCAATTCTCTACTGACTGATATGAATATCTATTACGTAGTTAGCTGAATTGCATGATCAAAAGAAGTATAAAAAGAGTGAAGCCAAACCGAACAAAGCCATGAAACCGTGCGTTTCTCATGCGGCTGCAAGAGCTGCTTTCAGTCCCAATCGTTCGATTAGAAGTTCCATTGTTTCCTAGAAGCGAACCATAAGATCCTGGTGAACCGTAGCTGATTAACCTCATCCCTAGTAGCACTTCTCATTTCATTCACGCCACCGCTGAATGCGAATGCGAATGAAAAATGGAAAGCAAAACGTAAAACGCAACATGACAGCAGTGACAAAAAACGACGCGAGAACGCGATGTGAGACCGTTAATATGATCCTTTACAACTTGATGCATGTGTGCGTAACCCATGTGAAGTAAAATCTAGCTACGAACTATATTTACACGAACACGACAACAATCCAGAGAAAGTACAACAGCATCATGCCTCGAGCGATAGTGTCTCGTTGACTTCCGGAGGATTGGCTTTCCGGAGAGGCTTTTGCCGTAACAGCGAGATCGGACCGGATCGCATAGTAGTCGGAGCCCCAAGGCTCATAGTCAGACGCTCGCTCGCTGAGTCCAACATGCCAAAACGGCGTCACAAGGTTGCTGACCGGCACGTCTTCGAGAAGGAGGTTTTGGTAGACTGGGCCAACATTACGCGCTCGTCGCGTCCTTCGCTACGAGAGAGCATGTCCACGTACTGGTCAATAGTAGTTGAGTTGATGGTGGCGTGGTTGTTACTACCGTCGCTGCGGAAGAACGTGCTCAAGAACCACAAGGGGTCACCGGCCGGCAGCGTGTGCTGAGCCCACATGAGCAAATCGAAACTCCTGTCGTCAATGATCTGCTGCGTCTCGGACCACTCCTGACCGGTGATGATCGTCGTGACGGTAATGCCTAGAGTGGTCAAAGATTCCGCAATCACTGACTGTGAAATCAAGAGACCTGGACGGTGTGGATACGCTACAAATTTGACAGAGAGCTCCTTTCCATCTTTGGTAGCGTCCATCCCGCTTTCTTGAGCAACTCGGCAGCCGCATCAGGATCGGCGTTTGCGTCCGAGTCATTTGAAAAGAATGGCGAATTGTCTGGAAAGAGGCTGCGCGTACCTTTGCCTCCAGCAAGAGCCTGTGTCAATGCATTGCGGTCGATCGCGAGGTCAATGGCCTTGCGCACGCGTACATCACCCAAGGTGTCGGTGTTATAAAACATCATGTAGTGGTAGCCTACTTCAAACGACTTGATTTGGACACCATCCGCTTTTCGTAGGTCGGGCAGCGTGTCGATTGGTAGCTGAAAGGCATTGTCTACCTTTTATCCTTGAAAGCCACTGCCAGAGCATCACCGTCTTCAAACGTTGGGCCGCTCAGTAGCACCAGGATAGTACTCGTTGGGTACTAGCTGTATTTGCTCCGCTTCAAATGCTGCAATGGCAAACGGGCCGGTGAACACAAACGTGCCATCCGAGTTCTTGGTGTAGACAACAAATGCCCATTCAGCGAGTACGGCCTCCATCATGTGAGTACGGCGTTCGGACTCGATTCTTACTGTCGTTCCGTCCAAAGCCGTCACTGTCATGTTTCCTAGTGACGACTGCGCGTTAGGGTTCTTCTGATTTTGTTCCGTCAAAGAAATGGTTACGGCCTCGGCTGATACCGGTGTTCCATCGGAAAAGAACGTGTTGTTCAGATCAAGGGTGACGTCCCAAACAAAGTCACCGACCTTTTCAACAAACTGTCCAACAATATCACCATACTTGTCCACGGTGAAGAGCTTTCGGCAACGCCATGGCTTGTCAATGCCCAAGGACTGCTCCCAACCGAAGGATCGGTGGATTCCGTGACGAATGTGAGGCCCACTACTACGGGTTCATCATCACACACGGCAGCGTAGACGAGTTTGAAGGAAAGAACTGCCAGGATACGCAAAGAACGATCAGGTTGCCGCTTCAAAAAGGTAAAATCCTTTTTTTGTGAGCATGTCGTCGAGGTCGATCTCGTTGAATTGGTCACTGTCAGTTGCCAGGCCGTTTTGCAGATATCATTGATCATTATTACCCGTTTATTATCATGCTGCAGTTCGGCCTAAATGCACAATTACTCAATTATCACATAACTATCACTTGTGTTTTCATCAAGCAATCAGGCTCCTCATTTTCGGCAATCCCGGAATTAAGGATTGTTTTGTTATACCCAAGGCTCAGGACCAGGCTCATCCAGTCAGGCCCATGTTTAGGCCTACAACCTACCTTTTGTCGTTCCGCTTTTCATCACCCATTTCAACCAAACGTCCAGTCCGTAAAGTCTAATTTACTTTCTAACTAGAAGCAGTTGATATGGGTTTTCATGCACAAGATCTAGGCTCCGTTCGGATTATGGGTTATAGTCGAGTCATACCTTGAACAAAGTCACCGAGCTGATCCAAGAAACCTCCACTTGACCTTTCGCTCTTTGCTCCATTTTCAATATCGTATATGTCTTCTACTTCAGGATTAGAAGGAAGGCGATCCATAGTCTTGATCAGTCGGTATCCCCATCCGCCCTTCGTCTTCTTGCCATACCGAAAAGCCTCCGGATACTGTCTTGTCAAAGCGCCCCAAGCTAGCGTGCGCAAGTAATAAGTCGTTTGAAGAGGATCAATGAGTCGCTCACGAAGCATACGCCCGGCCATTCCAAAACCAGTCACACCCATATCGACAAGACTCGGGTTGACAAACACGGTAAGCTTCAAGCAACTCGACTCTGTCTCGGAACGCTGCAATATTTTCTCTACCGAGTCCGATTCAGAAGCCTTTGGACAAAAAAAGAAAACAAGCATGTCGTTGGAGACATCATTCACCATTTGTACACCACCACACGAGCTAAACTCGACGCATGGAGGGACTTTTGCGGCACCCGGTTTGGGACCTCTACCGAGCCAATCACGACGAGCCAGGGCAGCATTCCCCTCATCGGGAAAGTAGACGCGTGCCTTGGGTCCTTCCCATTTCGCACTAGTATCTCGCCCATTTGCTGCTATTATTTTGACCAACTCTTCTTCTCGCTCGGCATTTGGTTCTTCTTCGGAGTTATTCTCCATCGATTTCAGCTCGGCGCGAGCTTCCACCACTCGCATCATTTCTGCCTGACGCTGTTCTTGCAGCCCTGGAATCATCGAGTAACACAATGCAGAGACATAGTTTTGCATAAATTCCGTGCTCGACTTGAGCATCGTATACGTTTCGTCGCCCACGGATGTGTCAAAATCGACGCGGCATCGGCCCAAACCACCCATTTGCTGAGCAAACAAGGCAGACGCTTCTGCAGCTCGGACGGCAGCGTCTTCGAGAGAGTCGGGAAGTTCCGTAGTTCTGCCTACTGCCAGTTTCGAAGGAGTTGTCACGGATTGATGGATAACAAAGGATTCGGAATGCCGCATGAGGCTCAACACGAAGGAGAGACTGACTAGTAAAGTACGGCCTGCCATTTTCTTTGACTTCGAGGAGAAATTTGATGGGGTAAGAGGATCAGGATGAACGAGTCTTTTATGAGAAAATAAAGGTAACACTCTCAATGTTCGAGGATCAATAGACCGACCAATCGAAGCAAGGAATGTGAAACATCGCGATGAGGATATCATTGTCGCGAGGGCTCACGTTGAAGTTGAATGAGGAGGTCTTTAATACTTGTGTGACATGGATGCTGTTTTGCGTCTATGGAGCTGTAAAATAAGAAGAGCATATTTGAAGATCATGGATATGTCGTGAGCGGTACCAAAATCGAGGGGATAATAAACTACGACGACGCCGAAAAGACGCGCTGCTATTATTGAGCTGCGGATGCAATCGCTCGCTGCATTGATTGATGTATTGAACCTGAATAATACTTTTGGCCTAATTATTATGTTTCAAACTGAAGAACGTAGAATATGGCTGGCTCCGGTTACCGTAGACGGCAGCAGCGACGAAGTAGAGTGGCACGTACGCATCGTTACACGAGACCGAATTTATCACCAGCTTCGTCAGTTGCTGCAACAACAATCTGCAGATCGCGTCTTCTTGCAAGCATCCTCCGAGGCGCAACATATTATCCCTCGGATCCATTCCATTTACTTGCTACTCAAGACTGGGCGGTCCGCTCTCATCCTGGCGTCACAGTAGCTATTGCGAATAGCACTGCACCCGAGCACTTGTTTCAACAACTCGTTCTTCAACACCGTTTGTTACTGACATCCACCAACACACAAACAAAACGATTACATCGATATGCACGTGAGAAGGACGGGGTATGGTCTGTTGTACTACCCAATGAAGGAAGTGCCGCTGTATCAGTCGAGGGCCTGCAGGATTGGATGACAGATTCGAATTGGCTATTAGAAACAACATCACGGCACCGCTTGTGGATAGAACTAAACGAAGCGACTATCGAAAGAGGCTTACAGTACGTTGTTCGGGGTAGCTCTTTGCCAAAGTTGAAAGATCTCTTTCCTGTTTCGATGAATCGACCAATCTTGGCGGATCCTATCCGAATGGAGATCGTACCAACATCGCTCTCGAACGCTGCCTGGAACTCGGAGCTTTGTGAAGTAGACAATCAACGGACCTGCTACTTGCACTCTTCTATAGCCATGGAGAAACCTATTTTTCAAAGCGCTCCTTCTATCGCCAGATACGAAGATATCTCCGTTGAAGTTGATTACCACATTTATACCGCGATGGGACACACAGGTACCTTGGTTACGCGCGTCGATACAAACGCGCCCACAATTGTTCATCAGCATTTACCACCAGTCCTCCAGCCTCGATGGACATCCTTGAAGGTGCACACGGAATCTGGCGATGTATTGAAATGGAACGACTTGCTTTCCCACGAGATGATGTTTGCCGACGATGGCGTTCATCTGACATACGGCTACAATGAGTCATTCTCTTTGTCACTGCAATTTGATCCCCGATTTTGGTATCTTGACTCGATTCCAGGAGATCCGAATAGAGGAATTGAACTTCCACCTCTTTGGGTCGACTTCAACCAAGGCACTGTTTCCTCAAATACAGTTCTCCTGTTGCCACCGCTACCCGATTTGAGCATGCCTTTCAATGTCCTTTCCCTCACTTGTACCCTTTATGCGTTTGTGATTGGTTCCACCATGAGTTTGCTGATTCGCAAGGCTAGTCAGGGTGTGCAAGAAGAATTGGATCCATCCAAAAGCCCCAGGCAGAATGCGTGTGCTCAAAGATAAACTGGCAGCTCTCCGAAACAAGTTGCTCCGTAAAGGTGCTGTTTCGGACGCGGTTTATTCGAAAGGCGATCCGCCGTCCAGTGATATATTGACGGACCACAAAGAGTGACAGTCGAGAAATAACTCTAGACAACACACAAAGAAGGGAAACTGAGAGCTAGAGATCCAGTCCGTGGTGAAGCTGCAGACCTGTTTGCTTTCATAGGGAAGGTTTCGCGAAGGACTCATTGGATTATAAACTATATTAAGGTGATGCTAATGAAAAGACGTAGGGCTTAGCTGTGGGCGTCATCGGGTACCGAACCGATGCTTCTCGTTCTCGTGCCTCATTTTTTCTTATTGCCGGTTTTCGTGGAACACAAACTAGTACAGTCTTCTTTGCAGTCAGAATCCACGCAGCGTTTTGAAATTCTCACGCTCCTCCAAATTCAATTCTGATGGGATTCAAGACCGCGTGGCGCGTTCGCGTTATAAAAAGTCTTCTGAAACACAAAATTGCAACTGTGGGACTGACACAATAAAACGCGGAGTATTTGCCATCAATCCAAATAAGAAAGGCACGAGTATGGCTGTGTTAATTCGTTTCTCCCACAAAAAGCCCAACTTAGCAAATGGAATCCCAACAAGTCGTCTCCTTCGGCTGGGCCGACTTCCCTTTGATCGAGTCAACGTCCATGGCTGTTACACACCGTCCTGCTGATGGAGATGAAGGGCATTGCCAAAATGCCATGAACAGACGCAAACACCTTCCTGTCATACAGCCTGTGATTCAGGCGAGCAACAGTTCGATTTTGATAAATCCATCAGCCAAATTGCTTGCGTTTGGATGGGAGGACTTCCTTGCGTCGACTACAGCGACGATTCCTTCTTAACAACCAAGCCTTCAGTGTTCTACGATTCCTTGCATTTATTTGAAACGCCTGATCTTGCTGAACTTAGCAATAGCAGCGATGAGTCATCCGACGATGACGAGCAGCAGTTCCAAGTAAATATTGCCAACAAGAGAGCTCATTTTGTCGTGCTTCGAAGGTTATCTTCAGTAAGACTATGGAAATCCGTGAATATGCACTGACTGTCGGTGACCATCCTTATACTCCAAGATTTTGCTTGTCTTTGGACTGGGAATATTTCTCGACTGTAGAAGTGGCCCTCCCCGACGATCGCATTTGCGGCAATCGCAGACCAAGACGTCTATCAGAACGCGAGCGACTTGAGCGCCTGGCTTTTGCTTCTGCAACCCATTCCCTGTAGTCTTAAGATGCATAAAAGTGGTTATTTTTGGATATATGTCACAGTCTTGTTGTTATTATGTCGTCTTTGGGATAGAGAATACATGGGGCCGTGATGTATTGGATTTAGTCACTCAAGAGTTAAAGTTCAAGGAGCACCAGTTGTAACGAAATTGAATGAATTACATTGGTGCTGTCATATCACAGATAATATTCTATTTTTACTTTCAATGATTCGGTCTTTGATTTTGATTTTCGAAACGACAGGCAGCATCTGCAGCCTTGGGTAGAGATACAGAGAGCAGGGCATTTACTTTTCATAACTCGCTTTGGATGGGATGATGAGTAGTTGTCCATACACGCGCATTCCAAACAGTAGTGTATTTAGCGTGAATCGGCGGCGGTGCCCAAGGCCCATGAAGTTCATCGCAGATCATGGTAATCTCCATGAACTCATCTTTTGTCAAGGCAGGTGAGAGACGATGATAGTTATAAAGACTCTTGCTCTTGTTGCTGTCACGGCTTCGATCGGTCAGTCAATCGCACCGTTTCGACGGTGCGTTTTACGAGTGGGCTCGCGGCTTACAGAGCTTGGGGCTTTGTCCTCTTCCATGAGCGTGAGCAAGATGCTTGAGAAATCATGATGAGCATCAGGTTCGACTTGGGCACGACGGTGGCAGGCGTTGACGCTTGCTTTTCGTCAACAGGCATGATCATAAAAGATGAGTCGGTCGAATTATTTTCTTGATTATTGTAAATCATAACAGCGAGATGAATTGATTGATTAACGAAAGGGAAGCGATTTCTTTTGTGCGACGATTGGAATTGTGATGAGATGGTGTTTTTTTTCGTAGCGAGCGAGGACGGTTTATTTCAGCTTTCCGTTTCCGCTTAGATGTACACTAAGTACTGTAGCCTACACTGTAAACAAGGGAGGAACGGTTTTTTATTTTGATGTCCGTTTCCGTTTCCACGGAGAGAAGGGGAGCGGTTTTCACTTTTCTTGTCATTTCCGTTTCCGTTTTCCGAGTGTTTGTGGAAGCATAATGTACCCCAAGCCCTAAGAGGGCATCTTAAACAGCTAGCATCCTTTTCCTATGTATGCCTTCTTGTGATAATATACACAACTAACAAGGTAAAAGAGTGTGATGTGTGATGTCTGGTTTCTCGAGAGGAATCGCCCAGCTACCAAAGTTTGTAAAATCTTTGCCGTTATCGCCACTCGTTCTAAACACTGCCCTATTGATGGGCGAATGTATTCTCTTTTATATAAAGATGTGAAATATCTATTTTGGTTTTTTCTCGTTTTTGTTTTAGTCTATTATCGAAGCAAAAGTGTGATTTTCTCAATGCCAGGAGCATCCGCAGCCTTGGACAAGGATGCAGAGAGCTGGGCGTTGAACGTTCATAGTTCGTTTTGGAGGATGAGAACTTGTCCATACACCCGCATTCCAAACAGTGGTGTATGGAGCGTGAATATGGGGTGGTGCCCAAGGTCCATGAAGTTCGCCACAAGCCATGGTAATCTCCATGAACTCATCTTTTGTCAAGGCTGATGATCGGCAATGATAGTGTTGTAGACTCTTACTGTTGTCACGGCCTTGAGTCCAGTCGATCGCATTATTTCGACGATGCGTTTTACGGATGGGCGCAGGCTTCGGCTCGTTTGACATTTTCTTCAAGGGATGGATGACAACGCGTTCCTTTGTGTCCTCTTCCTCGAGCGCAAACAAGATGGCGGAAAGATCGTGGCTCGCATCTGGTTCGATTTGAGCACGACGGTGGAGGGTGTTGACGTTCTTCGCCTTCACGACGACAGGCTCTAGCATCGACGAGGATTCTGTCAAAGTGCGCTCTTGATGATTATGAATCATGGTGGTTGGTAGTTGATCCGATTGATTGATGAAAAGTAAGCGATTTGTTTTTTGTGAGCCGATTGGAATTGTGATGAGATGTTTGTTTCATTTCGTGGAGAGAATGAAAACATTTTTTCGCTTCCGTTTTCGAGGAGAGGTTCCGCAGGTACTGTTTTCTCTATTGTAGACTGCATCCGATAAGTTTCCGTTTCCGCGGAGTGGAGGGGAGCGGTTTTTTTGTGTCGTTTCCGTTTTCCGTGTGTCTGTGAGTCGCGATACGACGTAAGATAGTGATTGTTTCTCTTGTCCTTCCGCCGTCGGATTAGTGAAACGCAGCTCATCCGTGTTCCTCTCAAAAACATTGAAATTTGTTTCAATACCCGTTGCGTTTTGCTTGCTGTTTGTCGAATACATTGATGCAAACTAGGTTACTATTGTAAACGAAATGGTTTCACATAAATCTTCTGACGCCATTGTGAGTTTGCTTGCTCCGGACGGATACTACACGTACCTCAAAGTGCCGAAAGGAGTTCCCTCGAAAGAGAACCCGGACGAGACCGTTATTGATGAAGATTTAATTAAGAAGAACTATCGAAAACTTTCTTTGAAGCACCATCCGGACAAACCAGGTGGTGATGATGAGGCTTTCCGTGTCCTCAATCGGGCACAAAAGGTACTCACGAATCCGAAACTAAGAAAGCAATACGACATATTGGGCATCGATCTCGATGACGATGAAGAGCACGAAGACAATGATACAGACGAGGATAAAGAATCCGCGCCAACAACCGCACAGGGAATAGTACAGGAAATTGCTGGAATGGTGATTGCTTTTTTGATTCAATTGACAGTGCGAACAAGTACGTTTTGAATTGAAGATGATGTTTCTTTGGCTCGACATCTCTTGAATGCTCACCGACCGTGTTCTTATCTCTCTTTCATTATTATTACAGTGATGATGGGTGCTGTCTCGGTACTTTTAGTTCGCTATCGGTGGACGATGTATCCTGCTTTGGCTTTTCTGGCGTACATCGCCTTTCGCATCGTACAATCATCACGGCTTGCCGGCGGTTCCCCTACGGATGTTTTATCGCCGTTGGCCATTGCTACAGGCCTCATGCTGATGCACAATTCACTGCGAGCTTCGTGGATTTTCTTCTGGGGTGAATCTCTGGTCATTTTTATGTTTACGTACAACAGCTCGACGCTGCCAAAAAATCCACTGATTTATGCCGCTATGGCCGTAGGGTCCATGCTGGCAGCACTATGGTTTCGCGGTTCCTTCTGGAACTATGTCACGGTCGTCGTTCTGGAAGCTGTATTGGCTCTGTTGGCTGCGTTGGCCTTTCCCGTCATGGAATTAGTATTAGAAGCTATTCTGAACGAAAACTCAAAAGGTGGGAACCAAAGTTCGACATCACCATGTCATTCTGGAAAAGTATTATCAATCGAAAATTGAGGAATCTAAAAACTAGAGCTATGTGTTCTGTCTGGTATCAAATATTGTCACTATTTCCAAATGCTGGTCAATCTTGAGGCATGAAAGAAATCGACATCAACTGTGTTTTCTAAAACGAGACAATACAAGCTGCCACAATTTAGGCCGCCAAACCAAGCATAACCCATCCTCCGATCATGAAAAGTCCACCAATAGGAGTCGTCGGGCCAACAATGTATTTAGGGCCGACTTGAAAGCAAAGCATGTAGATGGACCCCGAAAATAAAAGACTTCCCACGGCCATGACTTGTCCTGCTCGAGTGAGCTGTTTCTCGTTAGCACTATCCTTTGCTAGAGCTGCAATACCGACTAGTGCTGTCGAATGAAAGAGCTGATAAAGAATTGCTGTATTCCAGGCTGCCATCATTCCACGCTGTTCCAGCTTCTTACGCAGCGCATGGGCACCAATGGCGCCCAATCCGACGCTCGTTGCACCGAGTGCACTAGCAATTTGTTGTAGCATAACACTGGATTCTTTTGTCATCAAAGTCTGTTAATTATGTCTGTAGGTAATACAGTTTTACAATGAAACGTCTCAGCTTTTTTATGAGCAAGCTGACGTGCTTGTTCTCTTCCGTGGTTTTTCCACCGAATGAGACTTTTGCAATCTTTTTTCTTTGTTGCCTAGGTGGTACCGTTACGATGCGGATGATATTTTACAGAACCAGCATTTTGTACGTGTCAAAATAATGATGTTCACAAAAGACTAGGATGCTAGTTTTTGAGGAAGCAAAACACACGCATGCTTTCCACCCGGACTTGTATCGACAACGAGAATATGCAAGTGCCAGCTGTAAGCTCCGTTGTTCACCCACGGATGCGTCAAAATGGCCGACTCGGGAAGCGCTTCCAAAGGATCCTGAAAAAATCTCGTCCAAAACTCCCATTCTTTGTATATAGGCCACATCTCCTTCCTCCTGTTGTTCTGATTTCGCATGATCAATCTCATAAATACTAATAGGTCTCCGTAATAGGTTTGCTAAAACGGTTAGCTCGGGACCTCCCCATAGAGCCCACCTTCAATCCCCTCCTTTCGTAATTGTTCGAGATACTCTTCCGTCGAGAGTCCTTCTCCTTTCGAGGCGGACCGTAGCAGAGCATGTGTCGTGACCAGTCGTTTTCCTTCAATCACCAAATGCCCCGATGGAGCTTCCAAAATTGTTGCGACAACGTCACGCGTTTCTCTCGAAATTGCCCTCAGTAATGTGTCGTTTCCACCCAATCCAATACTCGTCAGAGTCGCCAATGCAACGGCAAGAAACATGCAGTCACCTTCTCCTGGAACTGAACGCATGACGAATTTTGTTGAGCTTTCCTCGTCGTTGACAGCGACAAAATGAAGGGGCGATATGCATACACCGTTCGGGGCGAACTGGTATGTGGAATAGGGGCGAAAACAGTCGATTTCGATCATAATATTAAGCAGAAATAGTATGGCGGGCACAACGTGTGTGCATGATTTGTTACGGCGTCGTATCATGGTGACGATGAGAGAGAAGGAGGAAAATGGAAAATGAGGGCAAAATGTCGCGACAACAATGCGTCTGTACGTCATTCGTACGGAAATCGAATAAACGCGCGCGCGGCAGATGGCGGACGACGAGATTTTTTCCTTTTTTTGCCGATCCATTTTATCCTCATCATTATTTTGCTGTCAACTGAACTTCAACATCATACTATCATTTTTTGATGAACCTTTATTCAAACAATAAACTTTTTCCTATGATAATTCAGCTGCTTGTAACTCTTATTTGCTACTCGCCTCTGGCGAACGCATCAGTCGAGCTAGGCGATTTGTTCACCATTTCTCCTTCCGTCTTGGGTATTGCCCGGAATAGGGCGATCCAACGACACGAACAGGCCGTGCAACGAGCCCTCACAGATTATCCTACGCATAAAGTCGATCTACAAGAGGGCTCCTCAACGTCAATCCTCGCAAATGCAATGAATACACTATCAATGCACCCGGATCACTTCCCGACTTTCAGGACAGTCTTCCGCGAAGAGTTTATGTCTCTGACGTCTTTTCCTCGGAAGAGTGCGCTTCTGTCATTGACATGGCAAATCGGCATTTTCAAGAAACAAATGGTGGTCAATGGAAGGAACTAAAATCGGGACAATATCCTGTCACGGGTTTTTGGATTAAAGATGTACCGGCCGTCTACGAATGGTTTGTAAAGACGTGCGCCAAACGCTTGTTTCCTCTCTTGGCACGACAATTTCCTGAATTTTGTGAAGATGCTGCGCGCTTCTGTGTTGATTCGGCCTATTTGTTTCGCTATACGCCCGAAACGGGTCGTCGAACGGACATTCACACAGACTCGGGATGTTTATCGTTTACGATTGCATTGAACGAGGACTTTGAAGGAGGAGGAACTTGGATAGAAGGGATTGATTTGGAAAACAATATTTTGAAAATGAACGCTGGTCAAGTGACTGTACGTCCCGGTGGACTCAAGCATGCCGGGCACGCTGTTGAAGCGGGAGAGATACATTATTGGTGGATTTTGCATGCATCAAGACAAACCAGAGATTGTTCGACAACTTCTTCAAGATTCAGATGATTTGGAGATGCTAGAAGCCGCTGTTCAAATCAATCCTACATTTGAAGGTTCATATAACTTATGGGCCGGTGCTCTGGAGAAACAAAACTATGCCGAAAAAGCGATCCAAGTGTTGGAATATTGTCAAGAAAACGTTCATCCTGCATCGGGCGCAGTTGCCTATCCCTGGGCTGTTTGCACTATAAAAATCAAGATATCGAAAAGGTCATTGCTTGCATGAAAATATGTTTACAAGTGGATCCTTCAGATGTATCCGCCATGAATCTTCTCGCTGAAGCGTACGAGCTGCTTGGTTCTGGCAATGAAATTGAACAGGAGGCCTTGTACCATAAAATTATACAAACGCCCGAAGCCAGCACGGTAGATAAATCTGTTGCGTTTACAAATTTGGGCGTTTTGCACGAAGGTAAAGATTCTGAAATACATTTTACAAAAGGCTCTCGAGCTAAGCCCAGAGCGATTTGCGCCACGCTACAGTCTAGGTGGAGCCCAAGCGAGTCGAAGGCAGTGGAAAGAAGCAGTCCATTCTTTTCGGCTTGCTATACAGAATGCTGAAAATCCGGACCATGAAAAGCAAGCCTTGCAAGCTTGCTATAAGGCTGCTGCGTTTCTCCTGCAACAAAGCAACTCTAAGCCAACCTCACGCGAGGAAATGCTCAACCAGTTCAAAGAAATAATGGGACCGGACAATTTTGATAAACTGTCTGCTATGGCATGAGCATAATAGAGATGTTTCCTGCTCTCGCGATAATGAACCTTGACGGTGACTACTTCGGCACGCCCTGCAAAGCTACTACAAAGACGATGCAAATTCTCGGAGAAGGGATTTTCGATTCGTAAGAGGTTATTCCCCGAAAGTTTAGCAAAAGCTCAATCGTACGGAGTTATCTGTTCACGTTTAAACCTTAATGAAGCAAAGCAGCGGTAATAGCTAACACCACAACATGCAATGCAAGGAAAGTAGGAGCTGCAGACGCTGTCGGGGAGTTCCGGCTGGAGTTGGAGCTGGGCCATCGACACCATCATCGCCAGGAAGAGTTACTGTGCCAACTTTAGCGAAGAGATTTTCACCGCTATTGTCATCTACTCCATCATTGTCATTGTTTACCCAGACATCGCCCTCTGCGGTGACGCAGATTCCCTCGAATTTTCTCGGGTCGCGCCTTTAGTCACCTCGAAGAAAATGGGAATCAAATCCGTGCAATCGCTTTTCGAAATGACGGCCCCGTCTTCAAGTTCGCTGAGGTCCGATCCAAGGTCAATGGAACAGTATTGCTTGATGGCGGCATCCTTCGATCCTGTAAATCAGAAACGCATCGGTGAGACCGTTGCACTTCAAAAGCGAAAAGTATTCATCCAAATCTAAAGTGCAGTCCTTACCTTGGTTGTCGCGCTCCAACACCAAGAACATTCCCGATCCCATCGGTGCGATATCGCTAAGACCTACCCATCCGCCATTTTGAGACTTGACTTCATCAAGGGATAGAAAACAAACTTCCACTCTTCAGTAACCTTGTTGAAGATTCCGATGCGGGATTTTCCTCTTCGCCCCACGTGCGTTGGAAAGCGACGACAAGATAGTCTCCGTATGCGGCCACGCCTTCAAACCCAAAGCGGACTTGAATGGCATTTACGTCCTCTGGCAAAGTGTACGCGTGCGCAATTTCACCTTGTGCGGTCACGTGAAGGAGAATATTCAACGTTTCAAACGGTTCTTCTTCATCTCCAATAGTTCCAGCACCCTCGCTGACAATCCAGAAAGTACCGTCATCTGCCAAAGTAATGCCCTCCTGATCCAAGTTGACAGTCATGTCTTCATTGACTTGAGATGCGGAGACAGCAGCGAGTGCTCCGTTGCTGTCCATCAGACGGACTTCTTTCGTAATCGTGTTGGTGCTGGTGTCGATCACAAACATACGACTCTTCTCGTAAAAGCTGTCCTCAATGGTGAAAATGGTATCCGCCATTGGACTCGACAGACCTGGAGCATCACCACAGGCCAATCCACTCAAAGCACCGAATGGAATGGGAGTACCATCTTCGCGATCGGCGCTAATCAAATGAGGATACACGGGCGAACGCGGTTGAAGCTCGTAGAGACCAACAGTGGCACGAAATGCGCTGCCGCGGTCATCGTTCTCGGTAGCAACTGCAATGAGATTGCGCGAAGGAATCATGACAATTCCTCCGGACCCGATTCAGATGGTAGAATTTGCTTCAAGGTGACTTCCGTGGGGTTGGAAGGATCCGCGATGCTGTAGACAAGAATGACGGACGCACGTTCGCTCATGACAAACAGCAGGTTTTCGTCACCAAAGACGCCGTATCCAAGTCCTTCGGGTTCGTTGCCTTTGGCATCCGAACGGCCTTCTGGATATTGCCCGATACTGGCAATCGTGTGTTCCATTTGATTTCCGATGTCAAAGATGACAGTTCCATTTGTGTCAACAATCGTAAATCCACGCGATCCGCCGTTCAAATCACCCTCATTGGCGGTGGCAAAGAACTCCGTGCCAATCCAGGCAATTGTGTCGGGCTCACGAGCAATTTGAGAGAGCGAAGAAGTCATGTCAATGACGTTGTCTTCCACTGTATCAATCATGTCGAGATCGACAGCTCCGGCTGGGAATGCACCGACAACGGTGGCAGTCGCCAGATCGATCAGAACGATTCCGTTGTTCTCTTGCAATGTCACAACCGCAATGTTGTCGGCATTGATGGAAACATACTCTGGCTCGGGGTCTTCGGGAAATTCGATACCACCTTCGGTGGCCGCATCCGTGAGGTTCACGTTGGTCATGGTCCATTCATTCGGATCTTCAGCCGTCTTGTCAACGACAATAATGTATCCACCGGGAAGTTGTGGAAGGACGCCTTCGTTGATATCTTCATCGCGTTCATTCTCAATGACAATGGCAATGTAGGCATCGTCCGCCGAGATGGCAATACTATCCGGCTGTCCGCCAATGTCTGTCGTTACCAATACTTCCATATCCTCCATACGAATCGTATGCATGACACCAGAAGGATTGACAAAGTCAGGAGAAGTGTTGACGACCACGACAGCGTACATACCATCCTTGGTAACAGCAACCGACGTGGGTTCACCTCCCACATCCACAGTACCCATAGCAACGGGATTGGCAAGATCCGTAATATCAATAAAGCCGATTCGGTTCATCGTTCCATCTGTGTACACCAACGTCATACCGTCCGGAGAAGCATCCACAATCTCGGCGACGGTTTCGTTGTCTGTGTTGCAGTCGGCGTCGTCTTGCGAGCACGGGTAGAACACGTTGACGCGGTTAAAGTACATGGCGTCTTGGGCCAATACGGCCAAAGGCAAGAGAAGGCTTGTCCAAATGAGCTTCATTGTTATTCGTAGCAATGAAATAATATCCAAAAAATGAGAAAGCCGTCGTTGCCCGAAAATGATCCAAAAAACGCTTGGATCTTTGAGTATGCCGATGAGTAGGATTGTGGGGCTCATCGGCGCATACGAATCTTGTTAATTCACATTATCAAGGAGTGTCACTCCTCTCAAGAGCACGTGGTGCTAGGACGCACGTGTGAAAGGTGCGTGAAGCATGTTGCGAAGATTCGTTTCGTTCAATGTTTGTGAATCTTCCGTCTGTTTGGCAAGGAAGCGATGGGGCACTGAATTTTGGATCCACCGCGAACGACGATCGAGAAGGGCGGCCGTTATTAGAGCGTTAAATATCGGACCTTTCTCATCCCTATCGGGCCGCGAGCTTTTTGAAAAAAAAGAGGTTACTCTCTCACAACTCACAAACCTAAAGATACAGTAAAGACTTAATAATTGTTTGACTGTTTCGATACAAACTACATCTCGTTATACAGGTCTATTATTCGCGATCGTCCAATCTTACCTCGTGCACCATCGTCTTGCCTCCGGCATATTCAGTAAATGCATGGGCGACGTCGACGCCGGGAAGAGTGGCGTAATGATTGATGATACCATCAAAAATGCGACTCCAAGGTTCTCTTTCATAGCCATGAAATAAGAATTCAACGTTTCCGGTCGTCCCTTTTCAATGCGGCTTGCATCCCATCGCCATCATCCTCGATCGCCCATGTATCATTAGGAGTACGAGTGACACAAGCATTCGCTGCAGTTACCAATGCTACTGTAACTCCAGTGACACTGCCGTCAATGAGCTCAGCGATGGCAAAGGATATCCCAGTGTCTACGGAGCAAGAGCCTCCGTTGCACCAACTCTGGTTCGTGTCACAGCAAGAAGACGCCGAAGCGGCTTGTTCAAGTGGTCCATCTGCGCTTGAAGAATCGTGTCATCGAGGTATCGCGCTCCACTTTCGCCGCCGACTGGATAGAGGATATGGAGGCACACTGGTATGGTGACTCCTGAGCGCCTAGCGCCTTCTTGACGAAATTGGCCCAGAGCTTCACGGATGGCTTCTTCGTTGGCTTCGTCCAAGACATCTATTCCACATTTCTTGCTGTGGACATGGCTTGCTACAGGTGCAGCAAAAAAGGGAGACAACAATGGCAACACGAAACATACCTTTGGATCTGTCGCCAAAATGGGCTTCATTCAACCGCTTTCCATCTGTTTTGTTTTGGCCATGGAGGGAGAACGGAGAATGGCGCAAGAGACATAACTGACATAACCTACCCAATGAAAGGCGCTGCAAAGTTTCATTAAATGGTACTCAGAGGCTTTTTTTACTACTCCATTAGTAAGAGTACACCGGTACACCATACACAAGAAACAAGCTAACCAATTGCCCGTCCTCCTATCAGTACCGGTACGTCAGCAGCACCCGGAACTTCCGCCGTGACTGGATTTATTTTTTCAAACGACGTTGGCAAAAAACGACCATTATTACGCATTTATTTCATTAGACCTACTGTGAGCATCTAATTGCTTCAGTCTCGTCGCTTTCTTTGCGTTATTCACACCTCTTTTCGCAAACGAGGCTGCATCATCAAGATGAGCCGTTTAAAACACCAGTGCCTGATCCTACAATACACATTCCTACTACTCATTCTCCTCGCCGCCTCGTCCGTCCAAGCCCAAGTATTCAGCGCGAATGCAGACACATGGTACCACCGCTACAGTTTATACCCACCGCAATGTTCGACGACCGAGCAAATGAAAAACAGAACGATTCCGCCATTGGCTGGATCCGGCCCGTACGGAGAAAGCCGTTTGCAACACGTAACTGTCGTTCTGCGGCACGGCGCCCGCACCCTGGCAACCCCATCGACTTGTTGGAATACATACAATACCAGCGAACCGTGGATATGCCCGCCGAGCACGTACTTTGCCCCGGATATGGTCACTTCGTCGACCGAGCTACTCACGTTTGAAAAATGTACGATGCATTGCAATTTCCGGAACACAATTTGTCCAATTTCCTTCCCGGAACGTGCCAGGTCGGACAGCTCTTGGAGCAAGGAATTCATCAGCAACTCACCAACGGATTGCATTTGCGACGTGCCTATATCGATGATGAGACGGGGCATCACAGTAAAACGATGCAATTGCCTGTGGGGGTTCACTGGACAAGGCCATTTATTTTCGATCGGATGATCAGCAACGGACATTGCAGTCGGGTCAATTGTTACTGCAAGCCACGTTTGGAAAAGATTTGGAGCAAGTCGGTGGATTTCCTCTGCATACAGCAGATTCCAAACGCGATATTGTAGGAGATCATGAGGAACTGTGTCCTCGATTGGCGGAAATAAGGGAGCAATTTTACAGAACAAGAGACTTTCGCCTGTTCAACGAGTCCGATAACGCGAGATATTACCGAACAGAACAGAAATCTTCTCTTGGAAATACCGAAGACATTACGGATTGTCTTCTCACAACGATTTGTTCCGATCGAGAACTGGATGGGTCGATCAACGATTATGGAGGCGAGCAGGACGGTTTCAGGAGTTTGTTCTCGGAGTTTCTGCGCTTTTATGCTCAACCGAAAACAATGCTTGCGACGTTTAATTTTGCAGAATACAGTAAACTCGTTTCGGGTCCGTTGCGAGCTGAAATCATGAAAACATCCAGACCTTTGTCGAAAGCGGGGAGAAACCTATGTTCCCCGTTTGCTTTGTTTTCAGGCCATGAATCTACTATCGTATCGATCCTGGCGAGCATGGACATGTTCGACGGAGAATGGCCGAATTACGCAAGTATGCTTGTTTTCGAGATTCACGAAATCAACCTTGACGGCCGGAAAGACCCAACGCTTTATTCAGGAGATTATGGCTTTCGACTGATTTACGAAGGCAAGGTGATCACCGACAAGCTAAAGGGATGCCCAAGTGGTCAGGAAATCTGTGACGCTTCCAAGCTATTGTCGGCCATGTTCTACGACGTCAAATCGCGGAACTGCGACAGGCTTTACGCCATTCCAAAAGAATTCACTCCGGCTGTGGCGCAGGCTACCGAGATATTAGAGTCATCGCGCAGTGCGCTTGGGGGCTTCCTGTTGTTGGTCTTCGTCGGTATGGTACTTGGAGGGTTTTAACTTATATGCATTTCGCCTATTGGGTTCCTATGAAGCTGCAGCGACACATGGGGAGTACCGGGCACGGCGGAAATGGATGGTGTCATGGACGAAGAGCAAGTGTGCTACGGTGGTAAAAGCAGTAATGGGCATTCTTCTTCTCCAGAAGAGGACAGTTCAAGTCACTTCACTATCGATGATGACGATGAGGACTTTGTTATAGCGAATGTGCAATTGACGTGAGGTTGTTATCTTTGAGGGCTGATGGATTGTAAATTTTGGTTGCGATGATCGCATTCTCTGGGAAAGTTATGAAAATAAACATCAACATATCTCTAAAAAAGGTTAAAGAAGATGATCGATGCAATTCTCAAATAGATATCAATTCAAAGGCTTCCAACAAGTTAATACGTGCAATTTACAGGTCATTAGACAGTAGAAAGTCCAATCGATAGACTAGGCACTTTTCTCTAAATAATCTTAAACATCCTTGGCTCGGAGAGCAGCGTAGGTCTTGAGACGAACGGCGTTGATGCGGATGAATCCATTGGCATCGGCCGGGTTGTAATCAAAGGCATCACCTCCACCTTCTTGGTCCATGCTGGCAAGGTCGGCATTGTACAGAGCCTTGGGCGAAGATCGGCCCATCACGGTGACATTGCCCTTGTACAATTCAAGCTTGACCAGACCAGTGACATCGCGCTGTGAGAAGGTAATGGAATGGCGGATCAACTCCATTTCCGGAGCGAACCAGAATCCGTTGTAGCAAAGGCGTGCGAATTCGGCGGAAAGACCCTCCGTGATGCGCTTGACTTCACGGTCCATGGTAATACCTTCCAAGTCCATGTGAGCAGCACGAAGCAATGTACCTCCGGGCGTTTCGTAGACCCCGCGACTCTTGATACCGACAAATCGGTTTTCGACGATATCAATTCGGCCGATACCGTGCTTTCCAGCAATCTTGTTGCAGTACAGGAAGAGTTCAAGAGAGTCGGTAATTTCGGTTCCATCGGACTTATTTGTAAGCTTGGTGGGAATGCCTTGCACAAATTCAATTTCGACAATCTCGCCAGCGTCCGGGGCAGTCTTTGGCGACGTGGTCATCTTGAACATGCTCTCCTCCGGTCCACACATGGCATCCTCGAGCATGCCCGACTCGTAGGAAGTGTGGAACAAGTTCTCATCAATCGAGTAGTTGGCCTTGGGCTTGGCATCCACCGGGATGCTGTGCTTTGTGCAATAGGCAAGCAAATCACTACGTCCTTGAACGACTCGATGAACTCGGCATCACGCCAAGGAGCGACGCACTGAATGGTCGGGCTCAACGCCTGGCAGCACATTTCGAAGCGCACTTGATCATTTCCCTTTCCTGTAGCACCGTGAGAGATGTAGCTGCATCCTTCTTCGCCGGCGATGCGGATCATCTCCTTGGCGATGCAGGGACGAGCAATGGAAGTTCCGAGCAAGTAACGGCCTTCGTAGATGGCGTTGGTCTTGATGGCTTCAAAGACGTAGTTGTCAACAAAGTCTTTGCGAAGATCCGACACGATGCACTTGCTGGCACCGCACGAAACAGCCTTGGCCTGGATCGCGGAAAAGTCTTCTTCATGCTGACCGACATTGGCGCAGAACGCGACGACGTCGTATCCTTTCTCGCTGAGCCACTTGAGGATCACGGAAGTATCGAGACCGCCTGAGTAAGCAAGGAGAACTTTCGGTTTAGTGTCAGTCATGGTTGTTGTTTATCGGTATCGATGAATCAAGAAGAATGGTATTGTGACGCAAGTTCTTTTGTGACAATAATAGGTCGTCGTTCTTTGTAATTTCCTCTGGATCCTCGATCGATGCCGCAAACGTTCGCTTTTCCTTTTCTTCCAAAAAATCCTGCGGAGACGAGAAAACGTGGTTGAATGACGTAGAATTGGCCGACCAGGGTTTCGTACACTATAGCTTATAGAGCGAGGATGTCCGATCTTTTGGTTGGCTCCCGCAGTCGATGGCGCAACTGCACATCTGTGCGGCATGTTTTGCGATTGACTCATGACTGTGTGATGGAGGGACAGACGGACATCAAGTCGTGACTTCGACTCACTCATTCACGCATGATCTATCTTGATTTTCACAATGGCCACCGTTCTACAATTTACATCTGTCTCTACCTTCAACATCTATTCCAACGGATCCCTTCGGCTGAACTTGTGTTTTACATAGAGACTGAGAGCGCAACCTTTTTAGATCACGACTGCCGACCGCCCATCAACCAAATTGTGGCCACAACAAAACATCATGAAGGAAGTATGAATGATCCAAACAATAATGACACTTTACGCACTCTGGCGCATCAAAAGAAACGTGAGCCCCAGTTGTTCGAGGGGACTAAGAGAGGCGAATCTTGATCGAATTCCTGGATACCGGTAGTCTTCTCAAAGCAGTCATCGACGAACTACAGGAATAATGATGCGATCTTTCCCTCTCGCGCTTTGTTTCTTGTACATGCTGATTTCGGCAAGAGTTGACAGCAGATCACTCCCGTTTCTTCGTTCTCTAAAGGTCGACGATACCAACGATCCCATGCCTTTGTCGGTTGTGGCAACTGCTCGAGATCCCAATTCTACAGCTGTCTTGAATTCCAACTCTTCTCCAGTACCCGCCCCAACAACAAACGTATTCGCAGAACCCAACAATAGTACTACGGCCAGTTCGGATCGCGGTCCTTCATTGGCACAAGCCTGTGAGAGCGCAGTGAACGATGACGTTTACGGAACTCGCAACAGTTTTGTTGTAACGTATATTTTGAGCTGGAAACAAGCGACCCAATAATAGAGTCCAGGTCGATCCAAACCAAACTGATCCGCTATTTCTTGAAAGTGCTCATGATTGAGAGTGGCTTGTGTGATGACGTTTTGAACATTGGCGACGGCAGAAAGCTAGCACAAGCCCTTGACGGACTTTGGGATATTGGTTCGTCATCGTATCCAACGATATGAGTATGAGCTGCCAAAATATATCTGAGAGTACAAATTGCTTTCAAATGATGGGCTCTGTTGTTTTGTACTTTGATGAGTCCTCTTCAATCAGCTACAAGGGTATCAATCATATTGTTCTACCATTGATTCACAATAACAATATCGACGTAAAACCAAACCGAATAGTCTTTGAATCAGAAGAGGAAACGGAAAAGCAGGAGGATCAAGGCACCAACGGTAGCCTGGCTGGGGTTGTCGCGCCTGAGCCACAGGCTGTACCTCAGCGACAAAGACTGTTTGGGCCGGTTCGTCTTATTCTCATCACTGTATTGGCTATATGTTTCACCATCGGCGTGGGTTACTTGATCTTTCAGAAGTACGTTGTCGTGATGCGACGTCCCACTAACTTTATCCCAAAGACATGGATGCTTCGGACGACGTCAGTTCAATGGGAGTCACTCAAATCATATCACCATGTTCGTCAAATGATTATGATCATTGTGTGTCGAATGCCAAGAGCCGAAGTGGTTTCACTGCCTCAGCGCTTCATCAAGATGTTATTTCTTCAGACGAGGAGCAACCCAGTTTGCCGCATGACAATAATTGCGCAAACAATCGACAACGCAAGCTGTACGTAAGACGCCAACGCGAATTGAATAGACCTAGGCGGAAAAGATTGTCTCAACAATACGTGCCCGATACAATTGAGCTATAATATTACTCAATAGATTTCGACTTCTAGAATCTTCGTACCACAGAGGACAGAGAAACCTGGCATCAAAAGTCCACCCTAGCACGAATACAGTAATCACAAGCGCACCGGTACATTCACGGTATCAAGCACAATGTACAATAACGGCATCACGGAATTACAATGGTGTTATTTGATGCAATCCTACATTTAGGTCTATAGACAAACGCAAGCCAAGCTTACAACTTGAGTTACATAGGCGCTTTTCAAAATGAGACTTCCCCTGCAACGGTAGAATTCTTCCAGTCTTATTATTTTCGTGTCATCGGTCGACTTCATTGCAGCAATAAAAAAAGCCGGCCTTTTCATCATGACAGCTATAGAAGCAATACAATCACCGAGTTTAGCATTTGAGAAACAAGAAACCATGACGGTAAGTGCTTTGTACCACGACGAGACGGCAAACAGGCCGTGCGATATTTTTAGCCACATTCGTATGATCGAGATTCATTTCGGTGACATGCAAAATTAGAACCACTTTTGTGGAGTGTTCTGAATCATTTTATTGAGACTAACCGATTCGTTTCACTGCTACTATTGCTTAAAGGAGAATTGCTCAGAAAACGCAGTCAAAATGGACGATTCATCGAAAGAAACACGAGGTCTCAAGATTCTTTTCCTCTCGAGTGACACTGGTGGAGGTCACCGTGCTAGTGCTGAATCACTGGCGAAACAATTTCAGCTCCTCTTTCCAGGATCGACCTACGACCTTTTAGATATTGTAGAAAAGATGGAGTACCGCCATACAGTTCGCTTGTGAATGGCTACAAGCACCTCAGTGCCCATCCCTCGCAGTGGAAATTGGTATACAGTGTTTCGAATTCGAGGGCATTCGAAATGCTGGCGGATGCGCACTTGAAGCTGATGTGTGAACGAGCCGTCCGAAAGTCAATCAAAAGCTATGATCCAGATTTAGTCGTCAGTGTCCATCCATTAATGACGAATGTTCCTGTCTTGTCGTGCAGCAAAATTACCAAAGAAACAGGAAAGAAGCTTCCAATGTTTACAGTCGTGACGGATTTGGGATCAGCGCACTGTCTGTGGTTCGCAAACGGTGTGGACAAAATGTTTGTGGGATCAGAGCAGGTGAAACAGTTAGCCATGTCCAGAGGAAAAGTGCCAGAGGAAAAGATTGTTCTCGCGGGCCTGCCCATTCGACATGATTTTGCCGTTCAGTCAGAAAACCTGGGTGATCGCATGTCGCCGGAAGGCAAAGCTTACCAGTTCAAAGTTCGCCAGCAGCTGGAGTTACCAGTCACAGATCAACCGACAATCCTTATCATGGGTGGAGGAGAGGAGTCGGTTCTCTTTCGCATATTGTTGACGCCTTGTATGTGGAGCTTGTTACACAGGGCATCGACGCGTTGATTGTTGTTGTGTGCGGTCGCAATGAGAAACTGCAGAAAAAATTTGCAGAGCGCGATTGGAAGCAAGTGTTGAATCGCTGGCAGGCGGCGAAACAACGGATGGGCCTTACCAACAGGTTCATGAGCATGGATGTCTGTGGTCCGCAGAGTGTGATCCCCTCACCTGGATGTATAGAAGCGGGGAGCGTGACAGGCTCTATTCGACGCATGCTAAGTCAAGGAAGTCTATCATTAGGAGGTTCCTATTTGACGTCCTTGAATGGTGAAAAAGCTACGACAACTAATACGGACGACAAAAGAGATCCAACGGAAGAGGCCGGTGATGCCTCGAAAACGCCGACAGAATCAGCTGCACCGGAATCAGTCGACGTAGGTGAGAAAAATGAGCTCGGGAACGCCGGGACAGTGCGCGTTCTCGGAGTGGGCTTTGTGTCGAATATTGCCGAATACATGGTAGCTGCCGATATCTTGGTATCCAAAGCCGGACCAGGAACGATCTCAGAAGCTGCGGCCCTGTCGCTACCGGTCATGCTTACTTCATTCCTTCCAGGACAAGAGGAAGGCAATGTCGAGTATGTCGTTGAAGCAGGCTTTGGTGCCTACTGCAGTGACTCGGACCCTATGGGAATTGCTGAAGAAGTTTGCATGTGGCTCACTGACCCGACCAAGCTGGCTCAATTGAGTCGGTCCGCCAAGCTGAAAGGCGTTCCGTACGCTGCACGAAACATCGCTCAAGCGATTGGCGATATAACGTTTGATCTTTTGAGTGAATCACAAAAGATAATACGACCGCATAATGCTTAGATTATTCTGTACAGAGATGCTCTTGATATTATTTTTGCAAGTATTAGTAGCATTTAATAACACTCTCAAATGGCGTGTTCGGGAACTCATTCAGGATGAAGGGTTAACTTCCTCCAGATGGTCCAGCAAATAGAAAAGAGGACCATGGTCAACCTTCCTGACACGGATAGGAATCGTGCTTGATTCGAAATCAGTCGAGAAACAACATCAAGTCCATGAAATTGTGCTACTGCATGCAGCAAAAGCCGATGAAATCCACCCTGCGACGAGTCGACGGGGAAATAAAATTCCACGACAATCTTATTCTTGCTTTTAGAACTTGTCTGTTCCGGAGCTTTGATCAACAGTTCCTTCCACCAACCAGAGTCCAACTGCCATCTCTCGGTTTGAGCGTATTGCTGCACCAAAATTCTTCCAAGACGCGCACCACACAAGTAGCGGGATACGAGTTTGTGCACGCTTTCACAATCACGGGTCGTAAACGACTATCAATACGCCGCATCCATTGCTCGGGAGAATCCTCCGGTGTTGGATGGACTTTTGTTGGCGCAAGGATGGTCGCAAATTCGCCTTCAAAGAAGCGGTCTCGAACATTTTTCAGCGTTGCATCCTGCAAGAACCTATCGCGTGCAGAGATCGAGAGACAGATATGGTACAATTGAGTGATACTGCACATGTTTAGTCCATCCAGTCGTATAAAAGTGCCAAACGTACCGACTCATTTGCTTGGATTTGTGCAAATCCGGATCAAACACGTTCCGATACATCCCACCATCGGCTTCTCCCTGAATCAACACATCGGCTGCTTTCGTACCTTTGAGCTCGTGTGCTATACGATGAAATCGATCATTGTTCCATCTCCTCATTTTGCGATGAGAAGGTCCTTGTTTCCGTGATTTGGGCGTGGCCTGACGTTCTTCGTGAATCTTTCATTGAGATAATCAAAATACATTCAAATTCAAATTAAATTAAATGAAATGCAAGCGAGATGCAATACATGACGAAAGACTCACAACAAGCCCAAAACAAGAACTTACTATTGTCGTTACTACTCCCACTGCACGCCCCGCATTCGGACGAATCGTAATCCGCCGAGCATCGTCTCGTCCGAAGGAACACGCCGAAACTCGTCCGGATCTAGAGGCGATTCGTACCTCATGGGCGTCCGGGACCGCGGATTCGATCGAGATCGTCGACTCGTATCGATTGTAGTAGAATTATTAGTTTGAGAAGCTTCGGCTTCACTGATCCGAAGCGTCCGCGAAGGGTGCAAGGGCGACGATCGCCGCAAATCATTGACTGTCATTCCTCCCATGAACATGGCCGCGAGGCCTTGATTTACTTCCGGATCTCCGTTTGTCATTCTATTCTTGTATGACAATGAGTTTGACTTTTCCGGACGTTGTTATTATTGATGTGTGGGAGCGCCTATTCTGTATTCTGGCACACGTCTGATCAATCATTGATCATTGGTTGTTTTGGGTGACAACAACAACAACTCATCACTCCGACCGAACGAAAAGAACGAGCGAGGCGGACGTTCTGACGTCCGTCTGTCAGTCCGTTGAAAATGAGACACCGTTGAGGACGCCGGCAAGACAGATTCGATTCGCGCCTGCCGGCTTGATTCGCATCCGTCGGTTCACAAGCAGACAACGTTGTGAGGGATGCGCTTTTAACAACAACAACAGCGTCTTGTCTTATTGTGTCTTTGTGGTCGTTGCATCTCCAGAAAACAGACACAAGCTTCCGGACGTTTCGCGCCGACTCGAACACTATTATCGCTTGATCTCATTAGTCTTATTGCCGCTGCGCAATACAAAATGTTTGCTGGAAAATGGTTCGAACGAGGATTGGGTCAGCTGGTGGCTCCCGATGAGAATTATGCGCCCCAGCCCGAAGAACTGGAGCAGACCATTTTCTCTGTAGTAGCTCCCAACAAGAATATTAACAATCGAAAGATACCGCCGTCTTCTGCGTTCCCTTCCAGTGCTTCCTTTACTATTACTACTACTTGTGAAAATTGTCAAAGCTTCACACCACCAGCACCCCGGTGATGAAACCGAAAACGACAAACTCTTGAAACAAATTGAACAGCTCGTACTCGAATGCGCAAAGACGACAGCATCCAAATTGGGAGAAGCCAGTGACGGTAATAAGAATGCCAAGAAAGTACTCGAGTTTTGTACCAACAATACAGAAGCCAAAAGTGACAAGGCCAAGGACAAGCGCGAAAAAAGCAAACTGCGGATCGTTTCGTTACTCGAGAACAATCCAGATCTATTCACCGAAACGCGTGCTTACAACATGAATTATCCTCCCGATGGTTTTACGCCGCTCATGGCAGCGGCTCTCCGACAATGTCATTGCTGCGCAGCTCTTGCTAGAGCTGGGACCTGCCGAGCAACTGTTGCAGCAGCGGGACTTTTGGGACGAACGGCATTGCACATTGCGGCCGAAAAGGGAAATCCGACAGTGCTGGAATTCTTGAAACCATTGTATGCGACACCGCCCGTGGATCTGAATTTGCGCACAGCATACGGGAGCGCATTGTTGAGTCCGGAACCATCGGCCCGGAAATTGGCGCGATCCTTGTACAAACCCAATGATCTGTCTATTTTGGGGTCTCCGCAACCACAGCGACTGCGTGTTACAGTAGCAACACCGCTAGTGGCGGCATGGGCCGACATGCCGGGTCATCGGATCACGATGGAAGATGCGATTGTAACAAAAGCTCGACGATAATTGCATGTTGGCGGCCGTGTGCGACGGTCATGGTGATGGAGGCAAGGTTTCCAAATTTGTGGCCGAACAGCTCAAGCGACGTGTCACGCCCGATGCTATTTCTCCCGACTGGTGGTGGAGTACATGCCTCGAAATTGATGCGGATCTCAAGAAAACGTCTCGATTGGGTGGATCGACGGCTTCCATTGCGCTACTCACGCCCGAAGACATTGTTGTCGCAAACATTGGTGATAGTCGGTGTATTCTGGTTCAACGAGGTGCGCCAGAACAAAGTTTGGACGCGGACAATCCGATTCCGGAAATGGCTGCACTCTCCTTGCACGAGAACATGCGAGTGATTTCCTTAACAAAGGATCACAAGCCGAATCTACCAGATGAACAGAAACGAATTGAAGCCGCTGGTCTTTCTGTAGTCGAAGAAAAATACGAGGAGGACGGAACAGTCCATACCTTGCACAAAGTAGCTCTGTCTAAGGAAAACTTGCTGGCAACGTCACGAGCCTTTGGTGATTTTGAATACAAAACAAACAAAGATTTGCCTGCAGATCAGCAAGCGGTAATAGCTGTACCGGATGTGGTAGTACGACAACGTTCTCAGGATGATTTGTACATGATTGTAGCCTGTGACGGTATTTGGGATGTAATGTCACCCCAGCAAGTTGGTGATTTTGTTCTACAGCACATGCCGTCCGACGAAGCAAGTCAGTCCAAGGTAGCCCTTGTCGATGTTGCCGATAAGCTTCTACAGGAATGCCTGAACCTAGGTTCACGTGACAATATGAGTTCGTTGTTGTTGCTTTTGGTGATGCTTCCGAACTTCCGCCACGAAAAGTGCTAGATTTCGAATAATTATTTCAAAACGGAAAGCTACGCATGATCAAATAGATTCGATCCAATTTCTCGTACATCTAGATGAAATCTCCTTTGAATTATACAAATCAGTTTAGTTTCGTATTATAGCTGACCGTCACGCGAGCAAAAGTTTAGGTAGTCAGTAGTTTTATTGGTGCTTTAGTCGCTTTTCTTCTCATCAAGTGCCATCAAATTTGATGCCGATGGACGGCGTAACCCTTTCGAGGTCGTGATAGTCTCCTTACGGCAGCACATCACATAATGAGGGATCCAAACACCGGCTAGTTTGCGCTGGAATCGAGCCATTGTGACCACAAAGCGATCACTAGGAAAGCGGTTTCAATGATAAACTCTCTGGTCTTGGCTTCGATGCGCACGCCGTCTTGTTTGTACCAAGTGCGGATGGCCCAGTCCTTCCATGACTTGCCTGCGTGAGTGTACGTATCAAAGTCCGAAATGATAACACGGCCATCTTCCGACATGAGATTGCGAGCAGAAAGCAACGCTGTTTGCCATTCAGGAATCATGCTGAGCGAGTAACTGAACGAAATGGTATCGAAGCCACGATTCAGGTCATTGCTCAAATGCTTGGCTAATTCTTGTCGTACATTTTTGGCGTTGATATCCAGACATACCCAACTAATCTTTTCACATTGGGCTGGCGTGAACGAGCGGCGAGCCGATTCTTCACCGATTTCCAGAAGCTCCGGGCAGATATCAAGAACAACGATGCGCTCAAAGTTGTCTAGCTGGGCCCGCAAGAAATGCACATTGCGTCCTGTACCACCGCCGATATCTAGCCAAGTATGCCCTTGCTTGATAGGTCCAAACCCAGAAATCATCTCTGGGCGCGCGACCAACATATTCTCTCGCACGGCATCGTAGCCCTTTGCTTGTTCGGCATAAAAGAAGACATTTTGTCACCGTGAGCATCGACTCTACCAGCTGTAAGAGGGTGCAAAATCATCTTGGTCGTCGTCTTGACTTTACGAGCAAACGAAGCTTTTGACAGGGCGACGGCTCGGGGTCGACGAATGGAAACGGATTGATCGGCATGTAACACTCGAATGTGCCGGGGTACATTTTGACGCGATCCTTGCTGTACCACTGCGGGCTCAAGTCCTTGATATCCAGATTGTTAAAAAGGGTTTGTCGTCCATTTTGGTGAAGGCCGAGCGCCACAATACCTGTGCTCCGGGTACCGACGCACGCTGTAGCGCAATCCATTCGTCGTGCACAATGGAGTTGGGCATCCAATCCATGTGGTCCAGAAGAACCAGCTTGGTGAATGTCTTGGGAGCAATGCGCTCCATAGTTTCCTGAACAGTCGCATGATGCCATTCAAAGCAAGAAGCATTCGCTCGCAAAGCTTCAAAGTGCTCTTTCTGTAGTGTTCGGGGCAGCACGTTTGATCCTTGTAACCCTTCTCGTAGTAGAATCGGTAAAATAATTGGTCGTGCCGAAATCAGGATCAAGGAAGATTTCACGCAAAATACCTTCATAAAACTCGGTGGTGTAAAACTCGGGTCCAATTTGGTTGGGAGGAACTCCAGCAAAGGGAGCCAGAATTCCGGGGAACAAACGACGGAACCACCACGCCGAGCGCTCAATCATCTGATAGTTCTTGGAGATGAATTCGTGGCTAAAGCCTGTTTCAGCCCACGCCTTGATATCGAATCCGACGACATACATGAGCCAAGGAATGAGGAACTTGGCAGCAAAGCCGGTGGATCCAGACGTCGCAAAGCCCTTGCGAAAGACTCGTTCGATCCGGCCATCCCACCATTTGCGGCCTCCACCCGACATGGTATGACGCATGCGTTTCCACACTTTCATGGCGACCTTGACGTCCGACGATCCCCAAATACCCCACCACTCGTCGTAGGTGAGATTCGGATCACGCAACATGCGGATTTTGAGCTCAAAGAGCCACAACTGATGCTGGTTCATGTCACAGACTACAATCTTGGCGGGCCCTTCAATCGCGTAGTCAAGCACAATGTCACCCGCACTGCAAATGCGAAAGATGACATCGTCACTCTTGATTTTGAGAATTTGGTGGTCGACCGCAGGATCTTCCCAGCAAATGTTGTAAATGTAAGTGCGGTTGCAAATCGTATCAATCATGTTGAAACTTTCCTTCAGTAGCTTTCGGAGAAGGTAAAACATGGCGACACCACCGCCGACGGCGGTATAAGGGTTGAACCATTCGGACGACATGATTGTGTCTGTCGTTGACGAAACGTCGACACAACAGTGAGTAAATACAATGAAATGAAACAGAAGATGAGCAAAAGCGGTCCAACAAATGCATTCATCGGCACATCTCTTGCAGCGGAAAACGTACCCATCAACATCATGTTTATTATCCGTTCCAGCAACTCGTTTCGCGCAGAGTTTCAAGACTGTGTGTCTTTTCTTTTCTCCGACCAATGCCAAAGATTGGAAGTGAGATGAGCAGTTATCGTTGACGAGTGGATGCGCCGCGTCGACAGCAATCCGAAGATTCGCCTTGGAGATTCCTCCAATCGTCATCCTCGCGTCTCCTCGCGTTGGCGTTGCGCAAAGGAGGAGTGGGGGGCAAAAAGGGGCATTGGTGTTTGTATCGATTTTACAGTACTATCCGTCCGCCCAAAATTTGGGAAAAGCATCCGGTACTCGAATGATATAAGTAATCATCCTGGTCGTCATTGCTGGAAATGGCGCGCTGGTTCGTCCTTACTGTTTACTCTTTTGGCGCGTTCGCGGTTCGCGCACAATGCACGCGCGCCCTTGTGGAATAAATCACGGTCGAATACCGCGACTCAAAGATGAGTGCCGGACTCAATTGGCAATCAAATGCCTCTTCTTCCGCTTTCCATGTGAGAAAGCGTATTGCTTTATTTATTCTATTCTAAATGCAACTTGTAACATTCTTGATCTATTCGTGTAGATGATGAAGAGGCGTGCTTTGTCAACGGCGCTTTTGTTGACGAATTGCTTGTGCCTCTTCTCGGAGTTAAGTTGGGCGCAAGAGGTACGTTCTTAGTCGGCTCGGCAAAATCAAAAGGAAAACTGGAGTACCTCACTCCTTTTCACAACAGCAGACAAATTCAAGCTGGTCGGATTGGGAAACGAGTACACCCTGTTGTGGAGGATTTCAAACCAAGGTCCGCACCTGTCAAAATAATGACAATTCATGTGCGGGTCCCTCAGTATTGAACTTTACCTGCAGTCCAGACGATGACAATTGTGGAAATGGGGGCTGGTCGGAATGGGAGAATGCAACGGTTTGTTGTGAACGCATCCAAGTACAATCAAGAACTTGTCTCGAATCATCCTGTGAAGGTTCCTCGTCCCGAGTCGTTGCCTGCGGTCGAGCCGATGTTTGTTACTCGGCATCCACCACAACCTGCGATGTTGCGGATCCATTTTTCTCTTCTGGCAGCAAACTGTACGAAACCATCAAAGAATGCTGCACCACCGAGTTTATTGTATTGGACGGTACATGTCTCCCAGCAGATAGTAGTAGTGTGGAGGGTAATTGGACCGAGTGGAGCGAATTTTCGAATTGTTGCAACAATCGGCAATCACGCAACCGGACTTGTACCGACCCTGATGGAGCTGGTTGCGAAGGGCTTGCTGTGGAAGAAATCAACTGCTCTCCGAATGCATGCAATGAAACTACAGTTGAAGATGGTTGGTCACAATATTCCAACTGGACCGAATGCTGCGGTGGAATGCAAAGCAGATATCGTACTTGCAACAATATTTCCGACATTGAAGGAACTGTCGTAGAGTGCAGTGGAGAAGCCATGGAAAATCAAACTTGTTTTCCGGATACTTGCGCGTCGGTGGTGAATGGAAATTGGAGCGACTGGGGCACTTGGTCCGATTGCTGTTACGGAGTTCAGTCACGTAGTAGAACCTGTGACAATCCAGCACCAGAAGCTGGAGGATCTGACTGTGAAGGGATGCATTCGAGGAGATGGCATGTTCACCGGATACGTGCAGTGAGACCGCCGCTTTTGTAAACTGGGGTGAATGGAGTGAATGGAGTCCCTGTTGCAATGGGACGCACCAGCGAACTCGTGTCTGTGAAGATTCGTCGACGACAAACGTCAGCGATTCCTGTGAAGGTTCCTTTAGGGAGGAGGAGCCCTGTTCCCCAACACTTGCAATGTAACTAGTTCCAACACTAATGGATGGGGCAAATTCGGCGATTGGAGTGGGTGCTGTTTCGGGACACAAAAGCGAGTCCGCGCTTGTGAAACGCCTCCATGCACGGGGAGTTTTTTTGAAGAACAAGAATGTACGCGGGACGATGGCTTACGGCAGTGCTTCTATCCGATACAATCCAACATGCAATGTGAGATAGTCGCCGATATCGAGGTTCTGTCTTCCATCCAATCTTACTTTGAGAATATGGACAGCTGCTGTGAGAGACATTTTCCGACAGCATATGAATTCTGCATGGAAGCTATTCAGACTGTTCCGGAAGTCATATCATGGGGCAATTGGACGGAATGGAACGCTTGCTGCTTTGGTAAGCAAAGCCGCTACCGTAGTTGCTTGGAAGCTCCGTGCGAAGGCACGCCAGTTGAAGAGCGCACCTGCACTCCGGATGTTTGCGGACTTGACGACCCTTTTCGGATTCTGACAAGACCACAACGAGTGGGAGTGCTACGTCATGGCTTTCAGTCGTAGATGCACTTCTTCATCTTTTCTCGGTAATTTTCATAGTATCATGAAAGTCTTCTCCAGCCAACAGAACACCATGTTCGGTACAGACAAACTAATAAACACAGTCCGTATCTGCAAACATTTCATCGAATAAACTTTCACAATCAAATTTTTTTTGCCATAGTAATATTTCCTTTAAACAAATGACTGACCACAAGACCCGATCTCGTGGTTATCGAACAGGTTCAAGCTCGCTGGCAACGAGATTGACACGGTCAGCGATAAGAGCAGGATCAACACTATCTAATCCGATGCACTGTGATGTTAAAGCCAGCGCCGCGGTAGGGATTTCAGGAAAGAACGACGCGAGAAGTTCTTCACATTGTAACTTGACTTCCTGCCCACCTTCACAAACCTCACAAGGGCAAGCTTGATTATCAAGAGTTACACTGCATGTTTCTATTGACTTGAAATCGTCTGGTGCATGTTGCGCCATAACGCAAATCTCCGGGGCGTCCAAGGTCGTGAGTAGCAGCAAGATTTGGAACTCCAGCTTGACTGGCAATCGCGCTTGCATTGACAGTTACGTTACTCGAACCTGTGCATATTTTTGTTTCGAGTACTTGACTCTTCATGCTGTAGGTGCCTTGCAGAGATGGTTTGAGACAGGAATCAAACGGCATAGTTGTCGAGTTCCAACTGGCGCCAATGCCCTTCACGACATCCTCAGGGCAGATATTTGAGTTACATTCAAAATCGAGTTTCAAGAAACCGAATTTGCATTCACAATCGAGGACGAATGGAAAGTCAAAGCCCACGCGATCCATCAAGCCGGCGCACTGCGACTGAAGGTCGCGCTCGGTGCTACCACGCAGCATTTGCGTCCCTTCGTTGCTGCTTAGCCTTGCCCAAGCCAAAGGGGTAAAAACAACGGAATAGATCAGTTTCATGGTGTCTTTGTCGATGTACGGAAGAGTATAAAACAATGCTCGAGGAAAATGAGCTCACAAAACCTGCAAAAGGAGGAGGATGTTCGCTAATCAAAGGTGTTTGCTCGCGAAAAGGATTTCTCTCATAGCATTTGCATTATTAAACTAAATATTTCGAATCAGATTCTGTGTTTAAAGAAGTGACTTTGTGTCCAGATTATTGTGTACGACATGGGGACTGATCGAAGACTCAGAATCGCCAAAAAACTTTTGCACGACCGGCCGACTATAAAGCCGCCGCGGAAGTTTGGCAACCTGAATTTTTTTGTTTGTGGACTAAATGACAAGGTCACGGTACGTTACCACGTACCGGTCTAAGTTTATCGTAGCTAGAGAGTCTAGCTATGCGTGAAGAAAAAATTCAAAACGGACCAAAAAACATATTGTTACCACACTGTTTCAGAACGTATAATCTCACTATGCTATGCAATTTCAACTCGCGCGCGCAACCGGTTGCTTTATCCATGGCAAACCTATGCCTTCGGTTTGATACGATTAAATATTCCCTTTGCGGGAGCAGTTTGTCTTGATTTTAAAGGAGTCTTTGATCGACTTCCGAGATCAATCAAGGCCTCTGAGAATTTCTCCATAACCACAACGGGATCCTTTCCTTTCTTTAGATCATCCTTCATTTCCTTGCCCAACAGGGTGACTCGTCCCAGCGACTTTTCCAAATTCTGAATCTTTTCGTTTAGATCACGCACGGTAGATTCAAGTACTGGGCCTGTTCCATCGATACCTTTCTTTTGTCCTGCTCCTTCTTGATCTTTTCCATCATCTTCGCAACGCTCTCGAGTTTGGGGTTATCCAATGCTCTAATTTCAGCCAATGGAGTCTGTCCAAATCCGTTGGGAACATTTACCGACTCTGGGTATGACTGAAGAAGAAGTTGAATGATCTCTTTCTTGCCGGCGTGCTGGCAAGCATAGTGCAAGGAAGCTTGTCCTGATCATCTTTAATTTGAGCAGCTACTGGATACACCCGCAACAATGTTCGGATGGCTTTATCACTTGTACACTTTCGACATGCGTGATGCAAGGCGAGGCGCCCCTGGTCATCCTTTGTCTGGGCTGCTTTCGGAGAGGCCTTGAGCAAAGCTTCGATTACAGAGTCCGGGGCATTTTGCTACAAGCATGATGGAGTGCGAGACGACCTTCATCGTCTTTAACCATGGTCCCTCGTGAAAAACTTGCCAAGAGAACGTCAATCACAACTTTCGACGCTCCCTTGAGACAAGCATAGTGAAGCGGCAAACGTCCTTCGTCGTCCTTGGTCTGGGCAGCTTTTGGAAAAGCAAACAAAGAGCGTTGACGACGTGTTCACTGGCCCCATAGAAGCAGGCACAATGCAAGGGAAGCCATCCGTCTTGGTCCGTGTTCTTTGCACCGTCAGGGAACGCCTTTAGAAGTGCCGTGATGGCTGAGTCCGGCGGCTGCAAGACGCAAGCTTTGTGGAGAGGCAGAAATCGCAAATTTCCGTTGAAACCCTTTGTCAAAATCCATGTAGAAGCCTCTTCGGGATGGGTTGCGGTGCGGCTCGCAGCATTCTTCCAGTCTTTCTTCAAAATCATTCGAAAAAGTGGAGTACGATGTTCATAATCGACTTCTTGAACAGTAGGAGCTGTTTCAATCGTAGCTATCGTTGCAGCATCACTGTGTTGATGTTCTTTTGGAATCGACGAATCGCAACTAGAACTGCTTCTTTGTTGGCCGACTCACTTGTTTCCACCAACTCGACCGCAGATCGATTCTTTCTATCTTTAACCTTTAGTGACTCGGGAAAGCTTCAAGCAACGTCAACACGACACCCTTACTTGCACCATTACGACAAGCTAGATGGACAGGAAGCATTCCTTGATCATCCTTCTGCATCGGCCCATCTGGGTAAACGTCGATCAGGGCTTCAATAAGTGCCAGCGGGGCCCGAAAGATGCAAACAGCATGAATAGGCAATAGGCGCCACCTCAGTTTCATAGTCGAGGGCTCACGGCGAGCGACCCAGGCGCGTGCTTCGTGGGGAGCGAACTCTAAACGACTGAGAGCACCATCCCAATCCTTATTTTCAATGCGTCGATAGAGATCTGTTGCTCCGCGATCATAGTCGACCTCAATCTCATCGTCTGAATGATGGTGAGCGGTAGAGTGGCTAGGGCGTGAGTGCAACGAGTAGCCGTCTCCAAAATTCGAATGTTCCCGCGATTCCATGCTCTTCTTCATCGGGAGTTTACTTTCGACTTGAGTTTTCTCTGGTTGACCACGGTACTCCTTGGCCGCGTAGGCCACAGGCGACGCCGGTCGTTCAACTGCTCCACAGAATGTCATTGATCCAATTGTTGTCAATTAACAAAGGTGCAAAAGCAGCCTGTTCCTTTGAATAATTAGTTGCTAGAGTCGGAAGTGCGCGACAAGCCTGAAACCAAGAAATTGGATTCGCTAAACGCTGTCGCTGAAATGGCCGACGGGCGAACACTGATTGCTAAGTATCCAAGTTTACTTAGATCTCGCGTCTCGATCCTCAGTACAAAATCACACAGTGGCCAACTGGTTGGAGCACCGAATGATTCTTTGAATAAGACTTTGCCGTTGATAATCTCAACGGACTACGCTTAAAAGGTTTTACTATACACACTCTTTACGCTTATCCGTATGTACTGATATTCAACAGACTTTGATTAGAGTTTAGCGATAGCTTGTTTGGCGTCACAGTAAGTGATTTCTTGCAACGGACAATTGGAACGGACGAGACATACAAAAGAGGAATTTCAAACGCTTCATTCATCTTCTCCCGAAAGATGTCAACGCCTGCCACAACGACTTTCGTCACAATTGGAAAAGATTTGCAAATCTTCGAGCGACAATATCACCAAAATGGCAATGTACCAAAATCAGTAGAAGAAGGGCAACCCCTTGTTCCTCGCCGTGGAATCGAGAAAATGGCACGTTGCCATGGAGATTCTGGAGACTGATACCCGCTCTCAAGCAGCAACGTGGGTGTACTCAGAAAACTGGAAACGACTTCCTCTTCACGAAGCATGTCGCAGACAAGCTCCTACGTGGATTATTGCATCCTTGATCACTGCGTATCCAGCTGCAGTGGCGGCCAAGACCCAGTTTGGTGAGCTTCCCCTCCATCTAGCCGTAGGATGTTCGGCAGCGCCTGAGGTCGTCAACCTTCTTCTTGTCTCTCATTGGCAAGGAATTAATGTCACTGACCAGTCTGGTAGAAAACCATGCGACATTCTTGAAGAGTCCGAGATTTGTGACGTTTTGGAACATAATACAGTGATGGAGAGTTTGGAACGCAGCCAAGCATCATGGAACGCGATTGAGCAAGAGCACCGAAACACACTTGAGGCGCTAGAGAAGCAACATCAAGAAGGCATGCAAGCTTTTCAGACACGATATGATACCGATATGGCGAAGAAGCAAAGTCAGGTGTTTATCTTGCTTCAGCGCGTGGACTCGCTAGAGAAAGTTGTCCCAACCTGGAGCAACTGACGTAGCTCTTGCGAAGCTGATCGACGAACACGACAGTGAAAAGTTTAACTGGAATAAGGAATCAAGTCGCCTTAATAGGATGGTATCAAAACTTGAGGAAGAGCGTGCAAAAGCAACAAGAACCGTCGAGGAAATGGAGCGCCTAATTGAACAACAACAAGAAATAATCAGGAGAGCAACAAAAGCAGCAAGCTATGAAAGAGGCATTAGAACAGACAACGTCACACATGCAACGCAATGTACAGCTCCGCATGCAAGCCACGCAAAACTCCATTCAAAAGCTGTACGAAACGTTTGTTGATTTGGAAGCCACTGTAGACCAGCACGAAGTTGATCTCGTGGCAAAGCTCCATAATTTCGGGGTGAAACCCCTTAACGACGAAGAGAAGAAGCACGACCCTGATGAAGATGAAGAAGAGGACGATGATCGTATGGCATCCGACGTCCTGGCGGCGGTCTCATCCGCCCTTCACGCCGGAAAGAGGAACACATTCGTTTGTTGATTACCGGTGGCTTAATCAGAGATTCTTTTAAGCTAGGTGGACTGCGAGGACGCCAGCAACCCGCACTTTTCCCAACGAATATGTGTGTCTGCATAAATTTATAAACTTTTGTATCACGTAGTATTTTCGTTTGGAAGTAGTTAACTCATCATGTGCGTGCTTGCCTGTTTTACTCCGTGCACTTTCTTTTGCATTTGCGGACTTGCGGACTTGGACGCAATGACCGTTTTCTATTATCCGGTTTCGTTTGACTACTAGTATAGACTAACTCTGCCTGGCAGAACTAGAACACGAACAAGGATCGGGGATTTGATCTTGTTTCTTGTTCGTGTTACAAAACCAGCACAACTAGGGGTTACACACCGCTAAGACATTATACTGTTAATAGAGAGATTCTGGACTTACGCTAAAAAAATAATTTCTCCCGATTGATTTCTTCTCTCCACACTATCGCATTTTTTCGGAAGAAATAATCACGACCATTATTTTTTGATTTCAATCAATGCCAGAGAATTATTCTCTGTTTTATTTTGTCTTATCTTTGAAACGATGTCATGAACGAAGACATTGGAAATAAAGTATGTCGCCGTCTCGAGTCAGACGGTCTGGAATTCTTGGATGTTGAGTATTCTTTGGAAACAGCATCCATAACTCAAAGCAGACGATCTGCCGATGAGAACACATTGGAGGATCTCCAGCCCCTATCGGACACGGAAGACGAAGCAGAGCAAATTGTTTCTCAAAATCTAACTTCGGCGCTGTCCAAGTGCGCCGAGCAGAGGGCGTTAGCACCTGGGCAAAAGCGAGGACGAAAATGGTACTCGTTGCAGTATTACAAGAAACCAAAAGATGCCCTAAGCGTCCGAATGAAAGCCAATCCGCGCCATCGTCGCCTTCATCGGTATTGCCATCAACTAAATCTGTTGCAAATGACGATTTACATGTTTATCCGAGAGAAGCTTTCGAACCTTGCCTGGAGCAGGCAAATCGTGTCCAAGGTCGACTACAATATGGCGTCGATCCTATAGTGACTCATACAGTCCGAATTGTGTCCCCGAATCTCCTTTGCAACAGCAGGGAGTGGTATCAGCATCATTTGACAATCATGGTTGGAAGCGATCGAAGATGCTACCATGCGCACCTAATCAGCGATCACTCTCGTGGAGCGTTGACGAAGAGGTAAGGTATTGATCTGGGTGAATGGGATGCTCCAGAAAGGACAATCTAACTCATTTTGCACAGAAAGCCTTTTCGACTGCGTTCCTTTCGAAGCTCGCGACGACGAAATCCAACCCAGAGCTCGCTGACGATCTATTGCAGATGAACGAAATCGGGGCCGACCGTTTCATCCAGTCACTAATACGAAGACTTTAGTGGAAGAGCGTCAAAAGGGTCCAATGAGAGAAGACACCGCCATTAGCCATCAATCAACGCTGATTGGGAAGGATGAAGAGCAAGAGATTACCAATGCTTTATCTCAGTATAATGAGACTTATTCCTCCTTTCCCCATCAGCTTGCGCAAGCTGTATATGGCTTGAGAATAGCTCAGATAGGAGGCTTTCGTGAAATATACCAAGCGATGCAGTTTCCGCCGTCGATTCTTACCCACGCGAGTGCATTTTGTAAGACGTATCAGTTTTTCGACGAGAAGGAGTTCCTTGCAAAGTGGACATCGGGTATCGATACTTTGTGAACGAGAAGGAGTATCAACCCGAAAAGGGACTACTACCAGGAATCTGTACGTTCAACGACCCGTTTGCTTTCTACCCCATGACCATAGCGGTAGCATTCAAGGACAGCTCGTGGCCAGACTTCCAGGAAATCTGCATAGAGCTAGAACAACTGTAGCCCAGTTGAAAGCCTCGGAAGCCGCGACATACACGGCAGTCGAAATGCCCTTGCGGCGTAGTTTTGTACAAATTCTGTCAAGTCCTGATCAGTGCCTCCCTCTGTTGCATTTTGATCCGAGCATTGTGCTGGACTTGTACGATAATGAATGTATGGGCAATTTGATTTTGCACACCTATCACCAGAGACTGCAAAAGGAACTGGATCAAATATTCAATGACGGCGTTCTGACAAAGGTTCCTTTTCATCTTCCGTCCGAGCATCCCGATTTCCAACCTATTTAAATGATTTGTAGAAACATAATGTTCTATGTTAGTACCACGTGACTCTTTGTCTAATAGGTTATAACTATCTACTCGTCAAGTCAGCAGCTCGAGCGCACCAGAAACTAGACCATCTCTACTATAACCAATTTCTAAAAGTTGAAAAGAACACGGCCTTCGAAAACGCCAGCTTTTTGTAGCAAGTCTTTAACGGCTTCCGACATTCCTTTCATTCCGCAAAGCAAGGCACCCGAGTTACGCGGGATGGGGACGCCATCTTCTGCCAAAGCGGCTTGTACATAGCCCATTCGTCCCTCCCAATCGGCGTCAGGTTGACTCAATACCGGTACTACCTGAATGCCAGCCTTTTCCCACTCCGAAAACAGTTCCACGTAACACAGATCGGCAGCCGTTCGCTCTCCATAATAAAGACGCGCCTTTCGAGCATCGCTGATGTTCAGCTTTCCCGACTCGGCTGCGGCTTTGATCGGAGCAATACCCGATCCAGCAGCAAATAGGAGCAGATTCTGAGTAGGGAAATCATACTTGAAGCCTTCCAAGTTTTCTTCAATAGCAAAGCCGTTGCCGAGAACCTGAGAAATTTGCACTGCCGCCCCAGCAGACAAAGCTGTCATCCATTCATTCCCATCCGTTTTCTTGATGAGAAATTCGAAAACAGCATTCTCGGCATCGGGTGGTGAAGCAATTGCCAAAAACAAAGGCTTCGTCGCGTCGTCGAGACGAACTTGGACGTATTGTCCGGGATTCTTGTACTCGGCGGCTGTTTCGGGAGGACGTCCATCAAGATCTTGACGCATGCACCCGACTGACAGGCTGCTTGGTTCAATTTCACGGAAGCACTCGACCAGACAGGATCGGGGCCCCATCCCATAAAGAGAACATGGTACTTTCTCTGCAATGGACGAAAGGCAGTACTGGGTGCACGAGAATAGTGCTTCGAAGCACTTTCCACCGACCGAGAGGAGACAAAGGTCGGCGATAAAGGAGCAAAAGCCTGCACAAAGGTGCAGCAACGACAAGAATTGACGTCAGAGGTATGAAGAATCGCATGCCGAAAGATGTAGATTGATGAAGTAACTAAAAGAAAGATTGCTGATGAGGATTTCAAGGTCGACTGATCAACTAATGAGTTATTATAATTATTGTGACAGCAACAACAGCTCGAAAACGCGGATCCGACAAAAGTTGGATCGAGGATCGGCTCAAATTCGACTTACGTCACCATTCCATCACTTTGCTCGTATCCCGAGTCCCGAGGCTGACGATTCGCTAGGGTGCATGTTATAGTCTAGAAACAGAAAAAGACTTGCAAAGTAGTAAAGTAACAGCTATCGAAAACGAATATAGTACGAATGAAAAAGAGCTCAAAACTCATTATATACTAAATTATCGAATTAAAATTAAAAGCTGAACAAGCGACTGCGATCATGTCCAAGCCCGACAAAGTTGGGGATACATCCCTTGTCTACCATGATTGGCGGACCGCACATGAGATTGTAGACATCGTCGCCGGACTCGTAGAAACATTCTTCAAATAGAGCCTTGTCAACGAAACCGGTGCTGAACTTCCAGTCCGACGGCCATGAGTCGCTCAAAATATAGTGAACTCTGAATTTGCTTGGGAAATTGGCCGCCCATTCGTCCAGGGTGGTGCGCATGAGCAGATCACCTTCCTCGCGGCAAGCAAAATCAACGAGATACGGGTCTCGTCTTCCGGATGGCGCAAAATTTCGGCTGCAACTTGCATGACAGGAGTGATGCCAGTGCCACCAGCAACCATGTTGAACTTGGTAGCAAAGCACTCCTTGCCTTCAATGAAAAATTTACCGTTCGACATGTATTCGAACTCTCCAACAGGTCCTCGAATATCCAAAAGTCACCGATATTCAGAGTGTCGAGGTACTGACTCATCTTGCCTCCCTCGGGGAATCTTTCGCAAGGGCGATAAGCCTTGATCACAAACTTGACACAGCCCACATCGTAATTCGAACTGATTGGAGTATAGCGACGCATCACGGTCTCGCCATTGATCTTTGCGGATAAGAATAGATGCTTTCCGGTTGGCAATCCCAACACGTGTTGTGGCGTAGGGAGAGCAAAGTCCAACATGTAGGAATCTCTTGAAAGGACAATCTTGTTCTGTAGTCTAAATGGGGTCTTCTTCTTGGGGTTCAGCGCCAGTTTGTTTCCGTTCTCGTCGACTAAGCATTCTTCCTCCTCTTTCTTGGCAGCGGGCACGGTGCTCGTGTCCAGGTCTCCAATGTAATACTTCTCCAACATCTTGGTCGCCTTGATACTGTGAATAGCAACAAAGTCTTCGCTCGCGTCGGCACCCGCATTTAGAATGATCGAGTCGATACCACCGGGGTGCAGTTCCAAGTATTCCGTGCAGTCATAGACGCGGTCTTTGACAATGATCCAAGCATCGTGCTCAGTATTGTGCTTCTGGACCTCTGCCAACGTGAACTTTTGCCGGTATCATTCGGTGGGGAGCAGGCGCGCTCGTCTTCTCTTCGCCGCCGACATGGTCGAGGAGTCGGCCGAAACCAGCGCTCTCGGGTTTTCCTGCCAGTGTCGTCATCCAGCCTCCAGTTTGTTGTCCAGGCTGAGTGGGGTGCTCGAACCGGAAAACGTGCTCACCGCTGGCGGTCTTATCCATATGAACCTTGATTCGAAAGACTTGGTTGTTACCCATACCCATCAAGTTCCATGTCGGATCCGTCGGTTGCGGGTTGTTTGCTTCATCCCACGCACGGCACCAAATCTCCTTGACTCCGACCAAATCGGCCACTTGAATTTGAAACGTCCACCAAACCCAGCACCAGTACATGCCGTGCTCTGTGGGCTTTTCTTTGCGGTCCAACGTGGACAATTCCCAGTTCATACCACCATTCAAACTGACCTCCACACGGCTGACGGCACGGCCTCCACCGGTGTAAGCGTAGCCTACAATATCATAGGACTTGCCCATGTTCTTGACAATGGACAAGGTCTCATTGTGACCAGGTTTGGCCATGGAGGAGTTGATGTTGAGTTCATTAAAGATGTACTCGGGCTTGTACCACCAGTTGCCGGAAAGCGATTCCTCGGCGGTGATGTGAGGAGGAAGAATGCGATTGTCGTGGTAGTGATAGTGATTCTTGGTTTCGTGCTCAATCACATTGATTTCCTTTAGCCATTTAATCATGCGTCCTCCAATGTAGCCGGGGATAATGAGGCGCACAGGAAAGCCGTGATCCGGTTGGAGACGCTCGCCGTTGGCTTCGTAAGCGACGATAATATCGTACGCTGGGTTCATCGCACGAGCCAAAGGCACCGAAGTACCGTACTTGACCAACTTTCCCCAGGGCTCATCTTGGAACGGACCGGGTCCGACCTTGTTGGGCAAATCCTCCACACCGATAAACTCGACGTGCTTGCCTGCCATGTTGCGGTCCGACACTCCGCATTCCAACAAAAGATCTCGCAGCATGACTCCCTTCCACACATTGGTCGAAACCCCGAGTTTCCCCAGTTGAACCCAATCGTCTGGCGAATCATGTTTTGTTCCTTTCGACGGTTTCCGGCGCACACCAAAGTGACGGGAAGTTCGCGCGGCGGCATGGAAGCGATTTCGTCCATGGTGAATTCTTTTGGACGAGACACCAGCGGGCCTCCGATGACGACAGTGTGATCTTCCCATGTCAACTTGGGACAGGCTCCGTGGTTACGAACATAGTGCAGAGACGAAGGAGTGATGAAACGATACTTTTCCAATTCAGCGACCGGCGGTTCGACGTTGAAGGATGTTTTCCTGTGAGACGGACCAAACGACCGTCACGAGGAACCCATTCGTCGGGAGAACCAACATCACGGTGATCCGGCGGCATATCAAACATTGATTTTGCTTTTGAGATGATTTCCGCATCCGGAATATCACCTTCACGGCCTTCATTACGTAATGTCAAGAACGGAATGGGGATGGCCTGTAGGAAAAGCGATAAGAAAAAGATGTGAAGGGTCAGAAAAGAGAAAAATATTAAAATAAAAGGTTCAATTTTTCAGCACTAAACCCGAATACCCCAGAAGCAAACCGATAACAGGAACAAACGAATGAGAAGTGCCGATTCACAATTACTTACACTTGGGTAAGGACCATACAATTCCTCGCAACTCGGTTCTTTCGAGCCGACGATGTCTTCGATCATGACTGTTCTATCTTGAGGAGGCATGTTTTGTTCAAAAAAAAGTAAGACGATGCTGCAACAAAGAAAACTTGGAATGAATTATTGTGATGCTACCGTTCAACTTGTGGGCATCTCTCGAGATTTTCCAAAAGAACCGATGAGGTGTCTGTCAAAGGTCAAAGTGCGGGAAGCGGTTCTGGAACACGAAACTTCCGGAACCGAGATGACTGTATGACGCAGTGTACTACACTTTGCTGTCTGTGTCTCGGTGTGTCACCGTTGTACTCCGTGTTGCCATACATGATAAGGTTACATAGCAGTTCTGTGGCTCGTCAGTCCGCTGCTCGTTCTTCGCGCCCGTGAAGAACACGAAACGATCGAGTTCGGGATTATTCGTGCGCCTGTACACTCCGAGTGATCCTCAAGTGCCGGTCGTAAGCGAACTCTGTTTTGCCGGAAGTAAAACGGAACGCGCAAAAAACGACCAGTACGTCGTGCGAGGAAGACACGTGGTGCTTTTGTGTCGTCATCCTGATAATCGTACCGGTATTCTGTGCGACAAGATGGATGGACGATGCGCCGATGACGACAAACTGCAACTTGGAGCTTGGAGCCATGGCGATGCGGTTGATTTGTGAGAGAGTTGTGTTGTTGACTGCGCAGACTATCAAAAGGAGTTCATTCATTAATAATATTACCACAAAAGAATCAACAAACAACAATGCTTCGACAAGGTCTTCAACGTAGCTTGATTCTACTAGCTGTTCTCTTTCTTCAGCTGACAGATGGGTTTGTTGTCATAAAGCCAACAACAACATCGTCAGGAATCGCACTCAAGTCATCCCCGACCGCGCTACCATCTTCTACTCTGACGACCGCTGTCTCCACCGTAGATCCCACTTCTTTTTTATCCGATGTGTTGGGAGGCATTTTGGGAACTCCCATCATTTTGGCTGTTCCTATTCTTGCTGCTCTAGGTATCGCGAGTTTGGTAGCGTATGCCATTGTGGCTTACGCGAGTCCGGCCGCTGAGGATGACGAGTGAATGTAAAATTCGGCTGAATTTTCAGATGATGTTAAAAAAAGCACAATATAATTCGATAAATATATTTCAATATCGACAGTAATGTGTATAGCTCTTGTTATCCACCAATCAGTGTCATGGGACGATTTTTGTCTACTTTGATGGACGATGGGTCAGGGTGACCGCCCAATTGCTTTTGCTTGTGTTGCAGAGCATGATATATAACCTTGTCCAGGTCCTGCTCTGATACATCCGGCAAACGGAGTACGTTCTTTAAATTCACTTCACGGCCGTCAAATAAGCACACTTTCAATTGACCGTCGGCTGTTAGCCGAACCCGATTGCAGGAACCACAAAATGCTCCGACATGCTGGTAATGAAGCCAACTGTAGCGCCTGCTGGCGTTTGAAACCATTTGGTAGTATCACTCGGGTCGGCGCTGGGCACAGGAGTCAGCTCGTCCGTCAGCAGCTCTTGGTAAGGGACACACTTGCTCCAATCCCAGCCGTTGCTCGAAAATGGCATGTATTCAATAAACCGGACCTGCAAGTGCGGTAACTGTTCCGTTAACCGAAGAAAATTGGGCACTTCATCTTCATTGACGCCGCGCATGACCACACAATTGACCTTGACGGTTAGATTGGAATTTTCAGCAGCTTTTGATTCGCTGCGACCAGAGCATCCCACACTTTTGAAAATACGGTCGGCGCGTCAATTGTTCAAATTTATCCGCGTGCAGTGTATCCAAGGAGATGTTGATACTCGTCAGGCCCGCCTCGATGAATTCGTCCAGCTTTCGCGTCAAAATGACACCATTCGTCGTAATTCCAATTTGCTCCGGTTGAAAGGATTTGAGTCCTGCTATGATTCCAGTCAAATCTTTTCGCAAGGTTGGTTCTCCCCGTCAATCGGAATTTCGTCACCCCTCGCGACACAAAATGGGCCGCCAATCGCAGAACTTCCGGCGTACTCAGCAAATTGTCCGACAAGGGAATTCCCTCGGGAGGCATGCAATATGTGCAGCGCAAATTGCAGCGTTCGACCAGCGATATGCGTAAATAATTGTGAAAACGTCCATAGGTATCCAGTAACGTTGGTCCGCTGGGAAGTGGCAGTGCGTCGATCCAAGCGCGGAGTTGCGCGGCGTCGACGGGTTGGGATGGTGAAGTGTCTTTTGTGATGATTGGTGGTGCAGTTTTACAACATCTGGTTCTTTTCTTTGACTGAATCGGGAGAAATGAACCACGGGGCTTTGCTGATCTCGCTGTAGCTGCTCGCGGAGCGCCAGTAGTCGAGGAAATTCTTTGGAATCGTTGTCATCGGCCTCGAGCACTGCGACAGAAGATTGCCAGCGGTAGTTTGAACATCTCTTGACACGAGAAAGGAGCGATCTAGATGTCTTCATACTGCTGTGAAGAAAAGTATGACTTGAGGAATGAAGATATAATGAGAATAGAGTGCCTCCTTTCGACGCAGGCAAGAAGATAATACGTCGTAAATAAGAAGAAGAACGGCTGCTTGCTTTCCAATTTTCCGACGTCCGATCTGCGATCCGTCAAAATCAAATTTTTCTTCCTTCCAGACGCATCAAAAGGGGCGGAAGTTTGTCCTGCCCACGTGGCATGCGTGAAACGTCCGTCTTCCGGCAGAAACGCATTCCAGTCGTATGGTCCTTATTCCTAATAGCTTATGGCGCAACCTCCAGGTAGAGTAGATAGTAGATAGAGCCACAGGTTTTTACAAGGTATCATTACATAGTATAATATTGTTTACTATACATAGACTACATGCCTTAGCAAGAAAATGTGCGGACTTCTGGCTCCCTAGAATCCTTCACGGGTTGATCCTCTTCGCTGCAGAGGGAAAAATGGGTGGCTCGAGAAGCTTGCGCCAAATTGCTTCCAACCAGAGTGATCTGTCTTCAGTGGGAATATCAAGACCGACGGCGTGATCGTGTTCCATGTGATGGCCGTTACGAGTCGTTGAGGAAGAGGACGATTGGGCGTGCGAGGTTTTCGTCTGTGTACTCGGTACCTCGTTCGATGTTTCAAAGGAATACTGGAGAGACTCCATCGGGTCCGAACTATTCTCTTCGTTCCTCCTTTGTACAACAATTTCACCGGCTGCATCCTCCAAATAGCGCTCACCTAGAAAACTTACTTCAACGCTCTGATCGGGTGCATTGATTGTCATCGCTTGTTTCATTTCTCGAGACCTCCTGTTACCCGTCAACAATGTACCCGACTCGGAGAAATCATCACTGTCGCGCCATACCTTTTCCAAGCCCGCCCGTAGTAGATATGGAAAAGAGGATTCTTCAGTAACTCTGCTCGGTCATCGAGTAATGGAAGGTCCTCCGGCAAATAAGAGACTATCAGCGGCCACAAAGTGTCCAGAACTTCTTCGTCGTCTAGCAGATCCATCAGCGATGTCAGAGAAGTCGTGGTTCGCGCATTCTGTGTTTCGTCCAATTGTAAAAACAAATATGGAAGGTCGAGATACTCTTGCAAAACATCCAGACACATGACTCGAGTCAATGGAAGACAAACTTTTCCACTGATTCGAGTAAGTAGGATGATGTCGACGGCATCTTGGTGACAGGGTGGTACGTGACGCGAACCTCGTGACGATTGTAGACCCAGTGCCGCCCGCGCCAATTCATGAACGGCATGAGATACAGCATTCTTGTCGGATGAACCATCGTCTGGGATCACTGTCGCAAATTGCAACTTGCTCAACAGTAAATCGCATTCGCGCAGAAGAACAGTCAATTCGAGCTGTTCAAACCATGGTAAGAGTGCTGGCAGATTTCGGGGCGTAATCGAAGCGGACTGGACGGAACGAGGTTGCAAAAATGCTTGCAATTCGTTCCATTCGGAGGGTGACTTGTGGGGAATGTGCAGTTCATCTGTCCCGCTGTTACCGTCAATGTGTCGAGCCAGTACTTTCGATGCATAACAAAGAATGGCTCGAGAATGCCGAAATTCTTTGTCTCCCACTCGAATCAGTACATCATCATTGCTGGAAAAATAACTCGAATTCATGATTCGCACTGTCAAACCGGAGGACATGGAAGCATAGGATACTTGTGACACCACGGAGCGTGGCGGTGTCACGACAGGCAGATGATCGATTCCGTTTTCAAGATTCCGCTGCTCCATATATCTAGAATACGCGGATGCTGAATCATCGATTCGAGCTGAACGTTGTTGTTGCGGAGTAGTAGCACGAACTCGGGCGATTGCTGATCCCGATGAGCTGGAAGCCGTCGATGAAGAACGCTGAGAGTGACTTGTCAACTGTAGTTTCTTCCACTCCCGTAACTCATGTGAGGCGGCGGAACCGACGCGTTTCCCGCGTCGTCATCCTTTCTATGATATCTTTCCTTTTGGTTGTTGGATCGGTTCGGATTGCTTTCTATATCATTGAATTCGGTAGCCGTATGTGGGTTCTTCAGCCTTGTTGTTTCTTGTTCTTCGTCGCTCGGTGGTTGATCTGCTGGCTCTGGTGAGACAAATCCACTTCCGGTAGAGAATTGCTCTATACTGGAGGCTTCGGAAATGTCAAGAGAATAATCATCGCCCATTTTAACGCTATAAGTCACATGGCTACAGCCGCTTTCGATGATTGTGGTGGTTTCTTGATTGCATTCGAGTGGTAGACGCTCTTCTGCCCTCTCTTCAACATTTGCGGAGCATTCTGTAAAAGCTCCTTGTCTCCTTCTCTCCCGACGCAAGTGTCTGTGTCGATGAAGACGATCATGCGCCAATCTCATGGTTGATTTTGAGTTGAAAGGCGACTCTTTGAGGACAGCGGCAGAAGTCGAAGGGGATGAGTAGTCGCTCTCTTTTGTTGCCGAAGCCAAATAAATGTTTGGGAAGAAAAAGTGCGCCAAAATCTCTCCTAAACAATAAACCACGTCTCTCCGTTGAAGCAAAACGCGTTATCGATCAAACAGTGCGATTTGCCTGCCCGCGCGCGAGGGGCAAAATTGAGGTCGGAGGCGAATGTCGCATCATTTTCCAAAAAATTAAGTCATCCGGATGCCATTATTTTCTCAGGTGACAACCAAGCAGCGCAATGTGCTTTTGTATTATTGACATTGACAAAATCATGCCCGCTTTTGTGATAATAATATGAAATCCCCGCAGACGTTATTAAGATGGATTTCCGCTGCTATTGTGGGGATATTGTTGTCGCGCTTGCTATCCACTGCCTTGCTCTTTCAGGCGACGCGACGCCGTTCGGCATCCTCCCTAGTATGAATTTCGCGCAGCAGCAGCAACAACAACAACAAGAAACAGTTCCGAGCAACAAGACCTTGGTCATCCTTATTGGTAATCTACGTGGAGGCGAAATCGCTTGGAAGACTCTGTACGATCGTGTTCTGGACGTGAACGATGCCGATCTGGCACTCATGATTGGCCGTTCGACCAACCGAACCAGTAGCCTGTATGGACGAGCCAAGTATTTGTGGGAATTCGATGAATACGATGATTGGGCGGATGCCATTGATCTCATCAATGGGACGTCCTGGCGCGAAAGGGTGCCTCCGTATCTCTACAACGAGTCTTCTATTTTGGGAGGCGCGAACATGTTCGGATACAAAGGAAGCGGCGCTGTGATATTCGTGGTGCGATGGTTCTTGTCCCAGAAAATTATTGAGCATGATCTTATATCGGCATATCATCGCTTTGTTGTTACGAGGGCGGACCATTATTATCTGTGCAACCACAATTTGTCGCGTCTGGATCCCCAGTATATGTGGTTACCCAAATCGCAGAATTTTGGGGCATTACAGATCGCCACTTGGTGGTGAACTCGTCCCTCCTATTGCCTGCTCTGGACATTTTACCTGACTTTTGGAGCACCCCGAAGATTATGCATCATTCGCTAGTGAAAAGTGGGAATCCGGAGCGATTGATCCACTTTCGGTGGAAAAAGGCCGGAATCCGACAGCTAGTGAAGCGTTTTGATCGCATGATGTTCACGTGCGCGGCATCTAGTGATCAGACAAGGTGGCAGGTCAAATCGGACTTTATGGTGCCAGAAGGAGTGTATCTAAAATATCTGAAGGAGTACGAATTGAGTCATGTGACGTGCAAAGGACGGGTGTAAGGCAAATCTCGAGTTGTTGGTAGTGGCGGAGATTACTAATCAAACCTTTCACCCAGGCGGATGTGGATTCGTTGCATTCCTTCAACCTTTGGTAGCTAAAGGATGGCATCTCGATCATGATCAAAATTTTAAATACGGGTCCTTATAAATAAGTAATTATGAATCAATATCTTAGATCGTCGTCTGACGCCCCGTGAAGTTAGAAGCAGAATCTCCAAAACTTTGCGACACGTTTAGCAAGGATCTTCCGTGCGAGTGTTCGTATTCGCCGGCCTGTATGTCATCCCAATCACGAAGTGAGTCTGAATGCTCCGACGATGGGCAATCGTCGCTATCTTCAATAAGAGTGTCTAAGAACGTTTCTTGTCGCTGCATCACCTCTTCCATGGCCTCCACAAGTCGGTCGATCTCAAGCGATCGCACCTTTTCGTTTGACCAACCTCGAACACACGAAACCCAGCATCTCCTTTGCTGTTCAGTCAATTTTCCAGCAGACTTCATTCCGCACGAATCTTGATCTAATTTCAAGGAGTCGTTCTCTCTGAAAATTGCCAGTCAAGCGTAACCGGACACAAAATGGGGCTTGAGTGGCCTTGGATTCCAACGGTTATTGCAAACTCTCGTACATTTACGGTATCCTTAAATGTGACATGGAATTCTTCATTGCTAGATTTCTCAAGCGAGGCTGCAGAGAGACAGCGTGTGAGCTGCCCAGTCGCATAGTCGTCGAAACTTCCATCCGAAAACCTCCTAGTATCGTCATCAAGACATCCCCAGGTATCATCACCGTGGGAAAAGTTTTTCAGAGTCCTCCTGATGGTCCGATATCTCGCAGTATCCACGCCCAATTGAATCAGATTCTCGTGTTTCCGTGTCTAAGCTATCACAAGATGAAAGGTCGCTGTCGCTGAACTCTTCCGTCAGTGATGTCGATGTGACGGAAGCGCGAAACGAACACATTGCTTTATAATCTACGATTGGTGCTTCGCATAGATGCACGCTTGTTAAAGCACGCTTCGGTGCTATTCGAGACATGGATCGAGCTGTCCTGATGGGTGAGTTCATTAGATTGCAAAGCAGAGGCATACCAAGCATGTGCAAAGTAATACGGAGTATAAAATATGTAAGATCAGCGACTTTGACACGAACACAAGTCTCGTTCCGTCGGCCTTCGTTCATTTCGCATCAATCAATCTTTCACCGGTTTCGGTTTCGGAGATTTCCCAAAAAGAAGTGTGATTTCAAGTTTCAAGGCCGCCGCGACAAACAACAGATTTTACCATTTTCGATTTACGACGTACTCAATACCACGTATCAATATCAATATCAATGACAAATGACCAATGACCAATGACAACGAACAAGATCAATGACTTATGTCCATTGTCCCATTATCACCATTACTGTACACATCGAGAAATCGAGAAGGAAGAAGGAACGAGAGAACAGAGAACGAGCGCCGAGCAGCGAGCAGCCGAGAGCCGAGAGTGTTGAGTGTTGAAACCAGGAGAACCCGGAGGTTTCGAAGAAGCGAAGCAAGCAGCCGACCACTGGAAGCTCGCACTCTTTTAGATTGTACCTGGTACTTCCTTATTGCCTTATTGTCGTCTACTTTTTCATTAGCGGCGTCTTTCAGCTGAGAGCCGAGCACGTATCAAGTATGACAGTATGACTGTATGACTGACTCGAACAGCTGGGATGGGATCTGGGATCTGAGCATCTGGGATCTGTGTTCATGGTTCATGGCAGTACTGTGTTAGGTTTACTGTTCGCTTTCAGATTATTCATTACGGAGTATTATTTTTATTGTTCTCTCGTTTTCTGCGGAGAAACTCCAGACTTGGACGAATAATTGGTCGTGGACATAGGACTGACTGGTCAGCTGGTCAGTGGTCAGAGTCAGAAAAATCTTGCCGAACCTGTTCCGCTGCCGTTGAGAAAATTATAAGGTTAGTGACAAGTTCAGAAAGCGATGAAAGCAAAAGCGGGGCCTGTCGAGCCTCGAACTCGACATTCTGGATCAAGGCTGGACGGACGACAAGCCGTCACCTCGTCTCACAGGTGTGTACGATTTCCCTTTCAGCACGGCACCTCCGATCCGCGATTGGATAAAGTTCAACCTCAAGATACAGCAGCATGAAACCGAGGTGGAAGAGCTGACGACGCACGAAGCGATTGCAAGTAAATTCAACAACATCTTTATTCCGACACAAACAATATCTTTGACCCATTTTGTTAACCCAGCTTTAAAGTCTTACATCATGAAGACCGCTTTGATTGCCTCCCTTGCCTGCAGCGCTGCTGCTTTCACTAGCCAGAAGGCCTCCACGAAAACAACGACCCTATCGGCCACTTTCGAGGATGACTTCGGTGCCATGTTGCCGTTGGGTTTCTGGGACCCTCTTGGCCTTGTAGCGGATGGTAACCAGGAGAAGTTCGACCGCCTTCGTCTGGTTGAGCTCAAGCACGGACGCATTTCCATGTTGGCCGTTGTCGGTTTCCTTGTCACTGAGGCCGGAATCCGCCTTCCTGGAAACATTGATCTTTCCGGAACTGCGTTCGCCGATCTTCCCAGCGGTTACGCCGGACTTGAGGCCGTTCCCTACGCTGGAAAGCTTCAGCTCTTTGCCTTGATCGGACTTCTTGAGGTCTTTGTCATGCGCGACTTTGTTGGAGGAGAATTCCCTGGTGATCTCCGCAACAACTACATCGACTTTGGATGGGACACTTTTGACGCTCAGACCAAGCTCCGCAAGCGCACCATTGAGCTCAACAATGGACGTGCTGCCATGATGGGAATCCTCGCCTTGATGGTGCACGAACAGCTCGGTGTTTCCCTCATCCCGTCTGCTGCCACCTCTGACTATGTTTTCTAAGAGCGATGCTTCACGGGGTATCCCTTGTAGGTAATAGAGACGCATTAGGTGAACCTTTTCTCCGGGATATCTTGCAATACCTTGTAGCGATTTCATAGATGTTCACTTTTTTTAGCTCTAGCCGCAATTGCATTCAAAATTGAAATGTGTCACGAAATCCATCCGTTATCCGTCCAGATAGATCCATAACCTTTTATTTCATACGGAGTATAAAAAAATAAAACATTACTTATGCTCAGGACCACACTAGACGCACCTTCACCTAAGGTGCTTAAAACAAACATACTTTGTCACTATAAGCCTATCTTGATAGCACATCAAATCTCATACCTCGATTCACTTACTACTTTCTTTAAGCTTTAATCAACTTGTCTTCACTGCAATTCTCGTCAATTACGAAGGTATCACTAACTGGTTGCGGCTCATACTTTTAGAGTATTCACACTCTAAATATGCAGTCTACATAGCATTTATTCGATGAGGTTCCCCAGATTGTAGTTTCTAATCTGCGCGCTCGCGGCATGATCTGGAGCTACTGTTTCTAACTCGTTCAGCAAGCTAGATTAAAGGGAAAAGCATTGACTATAACGAAGAACACCGTGGCCGTTTCGACTCGATTTAACATAGGATTATGCGTTATGGGTTATAAGGAGTTGTTACTGTGCAGGAAAAGCCATTTCAAAATGTCTGTTGAGGGCTGGCTTTCTCGGCACGTGGGGCTAGCTAGTACTCTACTGTTGTACTTGAGGTAGACCGAAATCATCTTCAGCGATGTTCCAAGGCAGACCTCAGATAGAAATGTTGAATATTGGCATGGCTATTGGCGAGAGGAGATCCGTTCTAATGATCCTTTTCTTCTCAGCGGCGACGTGGGCGGTTCGTCGTCGCTTTTCTTGGGGTCTTTTCACATTTGGATGCCTTCTTTTCTTTATAATCTTTTGGTTTCTTCTTCTTGATCTTCTTGATTATTGGGACGTCTTTCAGGTAGTCCACCACGTCTAGTTCGTCTTGTAATCCTCTCTCATTGGCGGCCTTTATACATTTTACCGAGACCTCAAGGTACTTCCTGGAAATGGCATCCCAGTCATCTTTATCAAACTTCCATTGTCTATCTTGCTCGTCTAATACAAGGTTATATGCATCGCGTTTATTCTCATAGCGTGCCCAAGCTCCGTCTTGCGTTCGATACTCGAGACCCCGCGCGGTGTCTTCTACCTCATCGAGTTTATGGCCTGCTTCCATCATAAAGATTGTTGATTGGTACGATCCCTTGATCTCGGCATACTCCTCTCCGTCGTACCATATATCTGCAATCATAGATTCCGGGAAGTCATTGATATGCCAGATCTCAAACACCTCGTTATGCTCTGCGAACGAAACAGACTTTATCAAGGAGCTGTGCCCTTTTCTTAAACTCCGGATCATCATCCCATCGCGATACACAAACAGGACTCCGGTCGGTTAATGTTGCTTGTCTGGGGGCATCTTGTGATTCTCTGTAGGAAGCAGGGTTCAATTAATCAATCCTGCAACACCAATTCCAGAGAGAGCGCTTTTAATAATCAATCACCATGTATCAGATGATCTGTGAGAGACTGCGGGCACTGATCTTGGTGTAACGGTGTAACAGACTTGAGGCATTTGGGGCCGGCGGCCGGCGGAGAACGCTGGAACTGGGTTTTGTCCGCGATCGCAAATTAAGACCAGATGACAGTCTTTGAGTACTGAATGCCGGATGGCGCTTTCAAAGAAGTTTGAAGGGCGTGTCGCCTTGTTAGTTAGTATCTAGGATATTGTAGAACATGCAACCTACCAAGTACATACATGTCGCACCGGAACCCGCAAGGTGGAACTCAAGTATCGCCTGCGGCTTTAGGGCCATTAAAATGCGGTAATATCAAATTTTAAGTACGAAAGTGTCTTCGTGCTTTCTCGAAAGTCATTGGCGATGGCGTCTGGCGTGGCGCGGTCGGGTTTAGGAACTCAGAAGCATGAAACATTACTGTAGTCCACAAAGTACCCATCGGACGCAGTCATCGCCGCCTCCCATGACCATGACTTTCCGACAGGGTTGAGGGTAAGGTTGATGTTCTTGATGTCTTTGTAAAACGTTTATGCTAAAGCTGTCCATGGATTTTAAACCTTATCCTATGGTTTTGAAAATAATAACAACGTCATGCGGCTGATAAAGCCAACAGGAGTAGACGGTCCGCCATGAGATCCGCTTTGGGTTACGAAGGGTTTAAAGTCGTGAATACAAGCGTGCCTCCCAGCAGGTCACGACGCGAGTTCATCGTTTAGCTCAACGTCTTCGCTATCCTCCTCGGACTCTAGCTCGGATTTCTGCGTTACGACTCTTCTTTTGGAAGAAAGCAAACTATTCCTCCTCGACGGGACTTGGCCGTCTCCCCTCTTGCTGCGGCTCCGCGTTGTTTCAAGTAATAGCCTGACAGATTCAGTATAATATTCGAGGAAAAGTAGGGCGAGGTCGGTGTGGGGGCAGCAGTGGACAGTCCGCATGTCGCCGAGTGCCGTAACAACCAGGCCGGAGGCTCTATGTTGCTCAGAAAGAGCTTGCCGAGAAAGGATTCCTCCCATAAACTAGTCAATGTTGGTGCTACAGAGTGCCAGCAAGATCTTCGAAACTCGAACCCATTTCCTTGTGATATGCGCCAAGATGCAGACAAGCCCAATCGCTCTTCGACTGTTCGGCTGTACCGAGGTTTTTCCACGCCGCCGCGTGTCCACAAATGTGATACATATTCGGGGATGACGGCAAATTGCTTCCATTCTCGCGTTACGGGGTACGACAGAAGAGAAAAACACATGCCGAGATTCCTCACAAATAATATCCAAAAGACCCAGAGCACTGCGGCTACCATTTGCTCCGAGATTCGACGTGAAAGCCACTGCAAAACTCAAGACGAAAACTTACACTCAAAAGAGCCCAATACACCAGGGGTTGTTGTACATGGCCACGGATCCACTGCAGGAGGGGAGTTGCGGATTTCGATCAAACGTATCAAAATTGAAGGTAATCGGGAAACGAAATGCGACTCCGGCAGAAGTTGGGCGAAGTAACGATTTGTAAAACGTGAACCCATACCCTTAAAGTTGAAATCGTCCCGGACGGCCTGCATCCACTGAGGGAGTTCAAAATAAGGGCCTTCACGCCCTACTAAGCTGTCTTCTGTTTCTGTCGATGACGTCAATGCGGTGCTGTCTGAGTCTGTTGTTCGTTTCGCACTGTTTTTGGCCGAGGTCTTTTGATTTGATAATTCCGGAGCCAAACTCGCTCGCGTATTCCCTGGTGAGGCCGCTTCCAAGTGTACTTCCAACCATCCTTGCTTTCACCAACAACAATTTTCCAGCCAGATGTCCATTGCGATGCTCTAGGCGGTAAAGGAGTGTCCTCGGGGAAGAGACAGCATTTTCCCCAGAAGCATCCATCCATTGAGCCGGCTGCCACTTGGATCCGTCCCATATTTCGGTCTCGACGATTTTGATGCGGCTATGCGCTGTCGCATTAAGGAGTGTAGAATTCTTTGACGATAACGATGCCCCGCGTTGGTGCTCGGAGAAGGTTTTGACGATGAAGAGGCAAGTACAGGCTGAGGAATCGAGAGCCACGAAACTAATGCTAGCAGCAGGCAGCAGCACAACGAGCACCTTATTTTCCGTGCCATAATTTATTTTCCACGTGTTCAGTGCTGTATATCTCGCTAATCAGCATCAAATAACGGCATCGCTTGTTCGTTTCTCTATATCCTTTTGCTCATGGTGAAAGAGCGCTCTGCATTTTTCGTTGACACGAAATAATAATCGATACGTTGGTACCAGTACGAGCAAAGGACGTGCTACAAGGCTACAAAGTAGACAGTTGGCTCTTCAGAAATAATTAGTAATTAGAGCGAGTCAAAAGGGAGGCATAACGTAGACTATTCACTTTCTTCAGATCTAGTCTAGAATATCAGAATGAAATATAGCAAGCAGATGGGAAATACAGGACTCCACTTGCCGAGCAGATCTGTTGCCAGTGTATCTAGGGTGAGTTGCAACCATTCTGTCGGATAGTTGGGCGTTCATCATGTGCGAAATGGGCTTCTTGTGAAGATGAGTCTAGCTTCAATATCTTGACACTGGGTTGTATAGATCGACATTAGGGGTCATTCAATCACTGGTCAAGAAATCATAGAAAAGCAAGACGCGGGCTACTAAGCAGCTTGTCTTCCAAGAAGTTTCACCTGCCTGCTCGTCCACCTTCACCGCCTCCCTTCCGTGAATTTCCATAATCATATCCCAATTGCTTTTGTAAGCTTCTTCCTCTTCGTTTGGGCAGGGCAACGTGGATTCTAGAAGGTCAAAGAGAGCCGAGTCACATGCAGGTAACACTGGAATACTCCCATCGGGAAGTGCAGTATTTATTACGACTTGAACAGCTGAAATTCGCTCGTTTGTGAGTTCGGGAGCAGCCGCGTCGCGCGCGCCGGACAAGTCCAAGTAGTTCCGCAGGACCTCTCCTAAAATATGGTTGGTTTTGTGATCGTCGGACTCTTGGTCAAGAAGCTGCTGTAGGAAGCGCCATCGACTGAAGCGATCGACGAACTGTGCTGCAGCACCAAAAAGCTCTGTTCGCGTTCGATCATTGTAATTATACCGATATCCGACGCACGTAAAGAATGCGATAGACTCACCAAAGATGAGAATTGCAAGAAAAGGAGAAGCGGTCGAATCATGTGCAGCCTTTTCTCTTTGCGCTCGGTCTTTTACTTTAGCAATAGTGTTAGGAGGATTTTGCGGTTGACCTCTAACGAAAGTGATTTGTTGATAAATGAAATGATCTTATTGTTGGTTGTTGCTGTTCTCGAAATAATCATCAATGCAACGTGCCTTTAAGGATAGCGGTAGCTTCTCAATTTTCGACCAAGTTGGCGCTTTTCTCGTCCAGCAAGAAGTCCCGAAGCCCAGTCATTATTCATTATCGGCCCAAAGATACTTTTTTCTTTCAGTTCGACTGGGTTACTATTGGAAAAGAAGAACCAGCCAGAAGATTACTTAGGCGACTGGGAACGATTTTTTTACTATCGACCAGTACCCGATGACCGATAAGAAAAATTTGTCAGTGTTTGATTGAAACTGTCATCGTTCGTCGATAGCTGATAGCTGCATTTTTTCCACGGAGTGGAGGGAAAGAACGACGATCAGCACTATATTCAGTGCCCATCACATCCTAAAAGGTTTCTAACAAGTTCCTTTCGAACAGACGTTGAGAACCCGACGACAGGAGTAAAACTGGACGAATTTCGAATGATGGAGCCACCGTCAATTGATTCAACTTTAACGCCTTCACTTTTCCTGATCTAGCATACGATCATGAGGAAGGAGAAGATGATGACGACGACGATGAGTCTTACGAAGAAGAGATCTCGTCCGAAGAATCGGAAACTTCTGGCGACGATACGAACAATTACACAAACGCCACCTCTCTTGATTTCGATGCATCCCGAGAGGATCATGTCCCTGAGGAAGAAACAACTTATCTCGAAGAACGGTCGAACTCGTATGCGAATGTTTTTGAAGATGATTTGAATCGCGGTACCGGGCTGCTCAAGCCCGAAGCTGCACTTACTGCGCAAAAATCAAATAGCAACTACCGATACAGTGTTGTCGGGGAATCTTCGGATGCTGCTATAGTTACACGTGCTTTGCGATTGTCTTTTCGGTGTGGTCATTGTCGGTTCCGTCGTGATCAAGATGGCCGTAGATAAGGGTGGAGGCTCTAGTCCTAGCGTTATTTCGCCAACTTCTGCTCCGAACAGTGGACCTGCTATTTCTATACCAACTTCTCCTACTGACGATCCCTTTTGCCAAGGTGAACACACTCAGTTCGACCTCTGCCTGGAAAGCTTGGGTGGCTCTCAAAGCGCTTGCACGGAATGCTATTACGAAGCAAAGGAAGCAACCGAGATTGCAGCCTCCTGTGATCGCATTAATTACCATCTCTGTACCGCTGTTGCAGAAAATGCCCAACGTCCTGCAAAACGTGCGCTACTCAATTCGAAGAATGGAACGCATGCTTCTTTGAGGAAACCGGAACTTGTAAGGTAAATTGTGCAGCAGCTCCCCAAGTAGAGCCAGAAGCTCTTTGCGAGAAACAAATCATTCAATATCGAAGTTGTCTGGATGGAGTAGGCCCCGAGGCTGCTGCAGCCTGCGTTGATTGTGTGAATGGTGCCATTCAAAAAGCGGACGAACAAGTCATGTGCTCGGCATTTCATGCCGACTTTTGCACAGCATTCGGGCAATGCACGGAATGTGGAGGCTGCATGGATCAGATGGAAGAATGGATGGATTGTATGACTGTTAACTTCAATAAGTGCAATACTGGTATTGACTGCGACAAACCGAAAGAGCCCTGCGATGATGAGATGGTGTCGTACCATTCGTGCTTGGGCTCCTTTACCTCTGGGAATCGGTTGGAATCATGTCTTGGCTGTGTTCGCGACTCGTTTCAAACGGCGCTGGATGTAGAATCCACTCTCTGTAACGATATTCAAGAGTCATTCTGTGTTGGATTTGATGCTTGTGATGATTGCGGAGGAAGTGGAAGCAGTGGTTGCAGAGATCGAGCTGAAACATATGTGAGTTGCTTAGTGACAACCAACGGCTGCAGCTCTGGAGTTGACTGTGAACGCCAACCCGACCCGTGTGGATCTGAAATAAATGGGTATCAGACCTGTCTAGCAGAGATCAAAAATCCAAATAACATAACGGCATGCCGCAATTGCGTCAACACAGCTGTCGAGACCCATTTGTCCGCCGAATGTGGAACCTTCAATGATGGTTTTTGTGCCGACTTTCAACTATGTGAAACCTGCAAACCTTGTTCAAGCGAGTTGAACAGCTTCGTGACATGTCGCATGCTCAATACATGGGATTGCAGCAGCGGTCTCAAATGCAATCAGACAGGTTCCTCGTAGTTCCTAGTCGCTTGTGTGTGTTAGCCATCATCTGGCCCAAAATTAATATTACCCCTTGTGTGATTGATATAAGTTTGATTAGGTAGCAAGACCAAGCGACGCAAGCGGACTCGGTAGTTGATCGTTTTGCTCATACATTAGAGACAACTATTTTATGAAGGGTTGACGTAACATCTTCTTAAATAATAAAGTCGCTTACGCGCTAACGGGGCAAGAGCTTCCTCGAGGCGCTTGCAGGCTTCTACAACGGCTTCACGGGGTGCAAACGCCGACAATCGTAAGAAGCCTTCACCACCAGGTCCAAACCCTGCCCTGGGATTGTCACTACTTGAGTCTTCTCGAGAATTGTTTGAAAGGCGTCCCAGCTACCACCCATTGACTCGGGAAGCTTGACAAAAACATAAGGAGCATCGACTCCTCCATACACATCGAATCCGATCTTTTCAAACGTTTCTCTCAAAATACTGGCGTTTTTCAAGTAGTAGTCGATCAAGGAATCAATTTCGGCCAATCCTCGTCGTCCAAACAAGCCAGACCACCAGCTTGCACAATGTTCGAAGCTCCATTGAACGTAGTTGTCATGATGCGGTTAAAGTCGTTGCGGACGAGACTTCCATCTTTGAACTTCAAATCACCAGGAATGACCGTCCATCCAAGGCGAACACCCGTGAATCCAGCATATTTACTGAACGAGTTCACTTCAATGGCCACCTCGCGAGCACCTTCAATCTCAAAGATGGATTTAGGGACACCTTCCGAACGGATAAAAGGAGCGTAGGCAGCATCAAATACCAAGATAGAACCGCGTTCCTTGCACAGCTTGACCAAGCTTTCCAACTGATCCTTGGTGGCAGCAGCACCAGTGGGGTTGCTATAGAAAGAAATAGGATTAGTGGAACTGCACATGAATCACGACATCATAACGACATAGTTCGGTCATGCACTTACTTGGGCGAACACAAATACACAATATCGGCACGGGGTACACTCGAGTAGTCCGGGAAGAATCCATTCTCGGGAGTGCACGGCATGTAAACAACCTTCTCGTACTGCTTCAAGCCGGTGTCTTGCTCTCCGGTCTGACCCATGATTACAGAAGTGTCCACATAAACAGGGTAACTGGGATCCTGAACAGCACTGACGACTTTCGGTCCAAACATTTGTTGCAAGCGCATGATATCCGGCTTGGCACCGTCGCTGACAAAGACTTCATCGGCAGAAATAATGCCGTTGTACAGTTTGTCGGCAATTTTCGCACGAAGCTTTGCATTCCTTGTTCGGCTCCGTATCCAGAGTATCCATCCTTTGTGCCAAGCTGTTTGGCTCCTTCAACGAGTCCATTCAAGATATGGGGAGGAATTGGCTGAGTGGTGTCACCGATGCCCAACGAGATGACGCGGTCTTTCATGTCGGGGTTCTCTTCGAGATAACTCGTGCGCCGACGAGCGATTTCCGGAAACAAGTAACCGCCGGCCAACTTGGCAAAGTTCGAGTTGCGCTCGACTCCGGCGTAGAGTGCTGATGAGCGACCATTCGAAGGGCTTTGCAGTTGAAAAGCAGAGCTTGAAGCTAGGAGAAAGGACAAGGCGATGGACAATTTCATGGTGAACATTATTGCAGGTGCGATGAGTTTGTGACGTTTCGGCTGAAAAATCAAAAAAATCTGACGGCGAATTGCGTGCGCGCCAACGCAGCCATTCATTTTTTGGCGCCTCCTGCGTACGTAAAACCTACGTGAGTATACCGGTTCCTTGTTCTGGGGTCGGTTACCGTTAGGGTTCAGGATGATATTGCCACGTACAGGACGACTCCTTAGTCCATACTAGTAGCCACGTTATTGCTTTTGTTCCACAAACTTTCTAGGCGAGGATTTATTGCTTTGTCGAATTGAAGGTCAAATATGTTTCAAAGGGAATTCATTCTTTTTTCAGGCAGCGAATAGGACAAGGTGGCCAGGCGTAAAAAAATGCTGCGTTAATCTTCTATCTGCCAATGCTACGTTTTCAAAAGGATAATGTATCGTTTACAGACAATAAGACTAAAAAACAGATTCAGTCCGATACCTTGATATATAACTAGAATGGTATCCAACATCGAAGCTTTTGCAATGGCAATACACCAGTGACAGGTCTGCGTTCAAAGGTGATAACAGTGCCAGGGCTCCCGTCATCACTTCTCCTTCCACCCTCGATTGCACCAGCCACCATAGTCCCAGTCGTCAAGTCAACAGCCAAAGACGTTCCAAAGTTGTCTTCTGTCGGCACTTCACCACACGCACCGACTGTTTCCGTATTTCTCCACTTTCCACTGCGGCTGCGTTTCTTGTAAACAAAGATCCGCCCAACATTTTTAAAGGCAATGCTATCCCAGCCGGGTGCTCCAATGAATAGATAATCTCCGTCAATCGCAAGCGCTGATCCAAACAAACCAGTCGCCGCCCGACCGGTCACGCGCGACAGCGGGTTCGTGCGGGTGATCTTCTGGTAGAAATCCCATTCCAAGGCGACTTCATCATAACTGTAAACAAAGACTGAACCAGCGCTGTTCCCAATAAAGTTGTCGTTGTCACTGCGAGACCCTACTGCTGCGGTCAAAGGACCGATTGCCACCGCGTAGCCATACTCATCGCCGGCCAATCCAAACTCCGCCACCGTTCTCGTCGTTTCCACCAAAGATCCAGCATTCACGTCAAAGATATAAGCGGATCCGCTTTCTGCACCATTGTCGTCGATACCTGGAGCGCCAACAATTACTCTGCTCCCGTCCGAGTCCAACGAGAATCCAAATAAATCATTGGCCGCAGCTTGTGATCCTTCCACTCGATCCGTTTGCTGGAAAATGCCGTTGATGTCCACCTGAAACACATAAACAGCACCTGCCTTGTTTGAACCAGCTTGGACGGGTGCCCCGACAACAAAGGTCGTCTCATCGACAAACTTGACAGCGCTCCCAAATAAATCGTTGTGTACGGCTTCCGTTCCAACAACAATTTGATCCTGAGACCACACACCATTCAACCGTTTGAAAATGTAGACAGCACCCGGATTATCACCAATGGCAACACCGCGTCGCGGAGAACCAATGGCAATCAAGTCTGGAAGTAGAGATACGGATGTACCAAACCCATCATTCACGTAATTCTCCTGCAACCCATCGTTCGGAACTAACTTTTGTTGAAGCGCCCACTTGCGACGCGAACCTTTGGTATAGATATACACGGCACCGGCATCCGTGCCGCGATCACTGTCACCAATCGCACTTGCAGCAAGCGTTTCACCCGCAATGTCCACAGAAGTGCCAAAGAAATCACCAGGATCACCCCGTCGCGTAGGCGGAGCTTGTCGGTCGGGCCCCATTCGTGAACAATGGGAACGCTGCAGACTAGATCTCTGCATAGAAAGAGAAGAAGAAGAGTCAAGCGAGATGGAGTGATTGACATTGTTGTGTTGAAGAGATAGTGTCAAGTTGTTTGTAATCAAGGTGTCTGCTGCAGATCAATGAATGTTCAATGTGGCTTCGAGGCGTCTCGGATCTTTTGCCCAAAATCTCCCCCCCCACTGTTTCGTGTTGCCTTGCTGAAAATCGCAGAACGTGTCCTAAACTACTTTCTTATATCAAAAGAAATCGTATGTGGTCAACAGCAGTAAACGTGAAGTGTAGCTACATTTGAAAAATTTAGATTAAAAGGCACTTTGCTCCGCTATGTAATCATGTGGCTGTTTCCGTTGGAAGATGAAACGGTTAGGAATCGAGTCAGTCAGACGTCTGTCGTCTGCCCGACGGCGTTCGCACTGTCTCGTGAAAACAGCAACAATCACACGATCTTTTCGGTGTTTGTTGAACTCCGAAAGGAGAAAAAACCAATCAGCTTTGATTTGCAACAATGTAATACAAATTAAATGGGAAACGTCAACCCAGCTTCCATCGTAGACTCCCTTGTGGTTGAAATTTTCTGACGTTCTTCATTTCGGAAAGCAGCTTAAATTGAGCAGGTTCCCAAAAAACAAGAAATTGGCTGCTGGCTGATTGTCGCGTCGAAATCTGGTCTCAGTCTCGATAGCAATCGACTCGGCAATCAGAGCACCTCGCCGAAAAATAGCTTTTAGTTGCAAGAACAAAATCCCGAGGCAACGACATTCCGATGACATTCCTTGAAAACGCAGTGCTGGTTCGCCCGTAAACTTTGCTTTCGCCATTCCGTGGATCCTTCGATCAGCATGAAAACCAATCTTGCCACACTCTTGTCGGTGGGCGTAGCGCTTCGACAAATGAAATTAATGCAACGTACAGTTTCACTTTTGAGATAGTTTGTGATTGCAAAATTGTTGTTTCATTATTCATTGTCGTCCATCGGTCCATGTAAATTTTGCGTGGCGTAAAAGTAAAACTCACCAAAGCCGAAGAATTAAACAGAGTATTTATATAGAATATCCCATTCTTCAATACGGGTTGAGATGGCCGAGTTGGTCTAAGGCGCAAGATTAAGGCTCTTGTCTTCATTGGCGGGGTTCAAATCCCCTCTCAACATTCTTTTGTTGCTCCTAGAATGATTATCGTTCAAACTTCAAACCGAAGGTCGAATGAATGAATATAGTTTTTTGAATTAGCAATGATCAATGATTAGAAGCGGCATTTGTTGCGAATCAACGAATGGTTCAGCTTTCGATTTGGGACATACATAATATTTTATGAATTGTTCCTCCTTGTGCCTGCAATAAATCGAGCACAAGAAAGCCGCGTTCTGATTGCTATCTCAATCAAAGACCGACCTCGGCTTGCTTGGAGCAGAAAGATCACATGGACGTCCTCTCAGCTCCTGTTCAGCTCAATCATCTAGCTTTTCAGGATCACAAATGGTCCCATATTTTACCATTGTGGTGCTCGTCGGGAGGGTGCAAAATCAGTTCCTGCAGCAAGGTATCCTCCATTCCGAATGCATCTCGTAGCACTTGCTTCACATCATCTTCTGATTCTAAAGATTCGGTTACAATGGCCGGGTCCCCAAATCTCGGACATGTTCGCTTCAGTGTCCAGCCGCTCAGGGTCAACTTCTCGTTCCGTTGAAGCTTGCAGACAATGAGCTTTCTCGAAAACGTGCTGTTCGGATGCGTCAGAATGGGAATAACGCAGTGATACTGTTGGAGACACGACGAGATGTCGACTTGTTTCTTGTCAAAACCGCTTCGCATTCATCCCACTGAAGACGAGGTTCCCAGGTGTCATTCTGAAACCATTCGAGAATGTGACAGTTCCTCTCCCTTCCTTTGCCATCCTTCCAAGCCCCACGGGGATCCTGCGAAATTCGACTTTGCATACCGTCCGGTGTAACCGTTTCTTGGCCCAAACGATATGGCAACGGATGGCAAGGTGGTTCTCCGAGTCCTACGTCGACCAAATACTTCTCTGCGTCCTTCGGAGCTTGGACTAACAGTCCAAAATGAGTTTGCTGGACTCTGAATTTGGCTTTTTTGGAAGCGTGACCTCTTTCCGCTCCGGCATATACCCAGCATGGCACCAACTGAACCCGAAAGCCGAGTTCTTGCAATAGTATCCCAAACGCGCCGTTCAATTCGAGGCAACAGCCGCCTCTTTGTTGAACTAGAATTTTATCCAGCAGCTTTTCCTTGCCAGAACGACTGGTTCTTCTTCGTCAGCCATGTGCATGGATATATTTTCAAAAGGAATGAATTGCAAGTGCCGTTCCTTCAAACGTTGAAGTGTTTCGATTGTCGGTTCGAGGTGCCGTTCGTCAATGTGAAGGCGCCGACAGTAGGCAGCGATGCAACTCATATTTCCCCGATTCTGTCCTCTTGCTATGATTATCTTCAAATGACATTTTGAATTGAGCTGATATTTGTTTGAATGTGGCTTTGTGCTCATTTCTTGTGACTTCATCGACAAATTTTGTGCGTTGTGTTTTTTTTTTGTTGTTTCGAACAAAAGAATGGCGCGCCAAAAGGATGACGGGTACCAGACTACGTCGTAGCGGCATAAATTTCGTTATATATTAAAATACAGTGCAGATTCCTCAAGCAAGGCGGCAGACAACAAATAAGATCGCATCGCATCAATCGACAACGAAGTCGATCAATCAATCGTTTGTCATCAAAGTGATTGTAACATCAGAAAACAGTCATCAACAACAACTGATCATCAATTACGCTTATTGGAAGTGTAAGTGCAAATACTTCTGAAACGTTAGTACCGCTGTTTCAAGTGCAAAAGGAAAAGCTGACAAGATGTGGACGCACTGCGGAAACGACAATCTTCGTTTGGTTCTATTGACATTGAGTTTCGTTACAAAGTGACGCATATTACTAGCGTGAACGTGAAGACACTTTTGAAACTTGACATTTTGAGAAGCTTGCCATCTGCTCTTTGGATGAGGAATGCTCTCTTCTTCCGCTTGTTGCCACGGTTGTCGCACTAGAATACGAGATCGACGGACGCTATATCTCCCTGAAGATTTTCGTTCTATTGACATCTCTGCTAAAGATTTAGATTTCACTCTATTGATGGTGCGTGACGATAACTACAGCAACTGGGATGAGATTTCGATTTCATTCTTCAACCGTGTGGTGGCTGGCCACTTCGAGAGAATCGTTTTTTCAATCCTGTGGCAGGACCCGAAGGAGGGTCTGGAGGAGTTCAACCTCTACGAAATGTATGGATTCGACAAAGTAAAGCCTGTTGCGGAAGCATTGGTCCGGGCCGTTCATGCGAATTCTAAGCTGACGTATCTAGATTTGGGACGCACTTATAGCCGGGTGGATTGGGCACCCCATTTAGAGGGCATTTTCAAGTCTATGGAGGATCACAAGGCACTACGTACATTTGTTGTACAAGGCCACACATCGGAGGACTATTCTGACGACGACGAATCGGAAGACGAAGTGCTTGAAAATCTATTCAATTCAAAGTCGACTATTCCTGCCTGGAGCGGCTACTCTCCCGTAACAAAAAACATCACGGTACAATATGATTCAGGCGACAAGTGCTTGAACGGGTCAACCATTGACAAGATCTACCGGTATTTCCTGCGCAGTTTTGCCATGGATCGAAAAGCCTAGTGGAAGAGTCTACATTGTTGAGAGCAATGTTGATGGCGACTGCTTTGATGGAAAGCGCTTCGGCAAACTTTCAACACTCAGCGTTACTGATGTCTCACCACACGGGCATGCTGTGTGAATGTGTTCAAGAGGTGACCTTGGGCAATATTATTTTGGTATCGAGTCTCATGCTCAAACTACGGGTCGTTCGAAACGTAAGATACAGAATCAGCCGCCGCGCTTGTAAAGGAGCAGCACGTGATGAGACGTGAGTAATAAGTTTTCATCGTGTAGTGATCTCGCAATAATTTTATTTTTTTAAAAAAGGTACTTACTGCATAGGCTCAGTAAACATTGAAAATAGTCGGCGACGATGCAAGCCGCCATCACCTGATGGCTGCAGTAAAATGCTTTCAATTGCTTCCTGCGACGACGCGATGCTCGGCGCAATTGGAGACCAAAGAACAAAGCAACCAAGAGAAAGATCGTGGGAATGAAATAGTTGAAGGTCTGCGTCCACGGTCCAGGAGGACATATTTTGGTCGCCAAATTTCAGCGAGGCGAAGCTTTCCTGAAAACCGGCAATTTGGACGCGAGTCGACCAGAGTTCACCGGAATCTTCACGAAGTAGTCTTCGCCCTCGTGTTGCGAAAGGTCATGAGACCAGGGAGCTCGTTGAATGAAAGGCAAACGTCAGCAAGAAGATGACAATAGGAAACTGGGAACGGGTATGCGACAGTCCCACTGAACTCTTGCGCCGTCCAGATATATGAAGTGTCGGCAGAGTATGCTTCATCAGTCACTACAGCATGGCACGCGGAGGTGACCATGCCTTGGCAACGTCCATCTCTTTCAAAAACGGTTCGCGTTCATTGGGGCCGCTAGTTCCCTTCTTGTACTCTACAGGAGTGTGACGCTCTACGGCTTGCAATAAGGGCGTGAAAACATCCCAGGCCGCTAAAAGCTCGTCATCTCGTACAAAACTAGCGTGCTCTCCGCGCAGAACATCAAAAGGAGGCGTGTGTATGCTTCCGGCACATCGCAATTCTCTCCATATTCTAGCCCCAAATGCGTACGGATGGGAGACATTGAGAAGCCTGGTCGTTTCATGTTTGTAGAAAGCATAATAGCTGGTTGAGGTTGTAAGCGCAGGATCAAAGCATTCGAACCATTGCCGCGAAAATATAGACGAGCCTCGCAAACTCTCTCGTCGAGAGCTTTTCCAGCCTCTAACACAAACGGAACGCCTAGCCATGTCGGCGTGTTGACAAACGTTCGTAAACACACATAGGTTGGTGTTTTCGAATCTTTGTTTGCAATCGTAGTATCATCCCTGTACCCCTCGTATTGCCCAAGCAAACAATCACACGGCCGAATCACAGGCATATTTCTCAACACATTGACTTTTGCATCACGTATGGCAGCGGACGTCATTTGTTCGGGCAAATCCATCGCAAGAAGAGTGAGCATCTGCAGTAGATGATTCTGGTAGAGAAAGAAAGTTGAGACTACCATTCATTCTGCAACGCACTGTATGAGGCTTGCCGAGATCTCACTTACCTGACAAATATCTCTGACGATACCGATACTATCGAAGTAACCGCCACGCCCTTCTGTTCCGAATGGCTCTTTGAAGATGATGTGAACGGACTGAATGACGTCCTTATTCCAAATATGTTGTATCCATGGGTTGCTCTGTCGCAAAGTCAAAATGTTCTGAACCATTTCTTTCCCAGGTAATGATCAATCCTGTACAATTCCGACTCGTTCCACTCTTGCTCTTTCAGCGAATCCAGTAGCTTTTACAACTCTGTGTATCATGTCCAAACGGCTTTTCGAGAACCACGCGTACGAATCCGGGTATTCCACTGTAAAGCCCAAGCAACACCTGTTTGAGAGCAGAGGTTGCCTCGGTAAAGACTTGTGGGGGTATTGCCAAGTAGGCGAGAAGGTTGTGTAGCTTTGTGCGTGATTTGAGAATAGACGAGACAGCAGACGCATCTCCGTATCCTTTTCCGTGTGTGTAGAAGCAGAGCTCCAGAAAACTATCCACTGAAGCAGCGGAGGTGGAGCTTTCCATCAAGTATTTCCGGAGATTATTGCGCAGTTCTTGATCGCTCTGCACCGTGCGTGCGAATCCCCATATGACAGTTTGCCGAGGTAGCAATCCTCGCTGCCACAAGTCATAGAGGGCTGGATAAGTCTTTTCTTGGCAAGATCGCCGGAAGCGCCAAAGACCAAAACAAATAATGGTTGCTGAGTGAAGGTTTCAAGACGAGCGATGCAAAAGAATATACGATAAGAGAAACATGATGAGAAGGTCGCAATTCGATCGGCATCACTGACTAAAAGCCTTAAACAATCGCTAATTTCTTTCAAAAGTTCTTGACTCACCGTAAACCATTCCTCTGACTGAACACTTTGATGGATATCGTCATGTGATGTCTCTGAAAGGTCAGGGCAACTCAACTTCCCACCCTGGCCCGACTGATATTGAGGCATCCTCCTTACGGCCGATCAATGATACTCTGCAAAGAGATTCTAGCTTTGATGAAAGGAACGCAAATAATGAAATAAATAGCCAACTTCCTTCGCAATTTGTAATCGTCGAAACTTTTTTTGTTTGTTGTGGAGCAAAAAACGAGGAAAATAAAGATGGTGTCACAGCAGCATCTACCGTAGATGAATGCAACACTTACGACAATCCGGACCATCCGTAAATAACAACCGAAAGGAAAAGGTAAAACCACAAGCTGCAGCATTTGTCTAATCTACACTATGTGTGTGTGAATAACTTGGATTTCTTCTGAAATCCTCAAATCGAAATTACTTTTAGTAAGCAGCGGAATCGGCCGCACCGTCCCCAAGTGATCTTGCAGCCAAACGTCGTAACCAGCCCAGTTGAATCTGTCAAACTGGTGAACTGTTCGGGATCGCGAGCCGTCGCTTTCTAAAAAATAGCCCTGACGATCCGTCACGTTGAATTCCCACATGCGATCCCAGCTGATATTGGTATGATTCCGAAGCTGCTCTTCCACTAACTTGCCCCAAACCGCGACCGTATTGACTACTCCTGATGCCCGGAACGGAATAACCTCTGTTAAAGGCGGAAGCTTCCCGTGTAGTAAACGTAGTTATGAACAGCCTGATCTCCGCCTTCTCGATTGACGAGACGACAATCATCTTGGCTGGTCCACTCCACCAGCTCGCGATGCATTGCCTCCAAATACGCCAAAATTGCCTCTCTCGTGCCGACTGTCGTCCCTGAACACAGCATCGGTTCATTTAACTTCATATGTTTGCAGCGACGGATCGGCTTCTTGACAAGCTTGTGTAACGTAGTTTGATACGGATGTTCCGCAAAGAGTTGTAAGCCACGGACAACAATGCCCTCAAAGGGATCTCTCTGAAACAAAACATCCCGCACATCAGTTACTAGAACCGGGCCCGTGCACGTTTTACACTCTTGCAACCAATCGCGCGCCAGCGGAAAACGCCCCAACGCACTTTTAAATTCGAGTACGGCTGAGCACACACAATTGTCTCCAGATTGTATTGATAATCGCAACGAGTCCACTCAATCGTTTCACGATCACTCTTTGTAGATGCAAATAGTGCAAGACAGAATCGGAAACGTCCGGGGCAACGCCGAGAATAATATGGCCGCAGTATCCTGTTTTCCGCAGCGATCCTACAAATCGACGGAGTACGTTCAAATCGTAGCCAGCCGCGAGGCCCATGACTGTAGCATTGGATGTAGAACGATGTAAATGAGACCAAATTTCCTCCGCGCTTTGCGCTTCGAGTTTGTCAGCAATCTTCCAGACAAAAGTGACGCTCGAAAAGGACACAACCAAAACGAGAAGACGTAGGAGCAACGACGACGTTCTACATTTCCTGGGTGCCCTGTGCGCGTCTTTTGACGTCTCATCGCTGTCCCCATCACCTTATCTTTCTATACGTTGAATCATTGAAATGTATCATGTTATAAACGGTCCGGACACCGAACAATAATGAAGGAATAACGGCGACTGCTTGTTTTTTTGGAAAGTGTCTTCAATCTTTTTTGCAAGCAGCAGACGAGGGAGAAATGGGTCCCGGATCCTGATTCCCGGGTCTTTCCAACGCCGCGAATAAAACAAGTCCGGTCGTGGGTCTGTCGTGCCACCCAAGGGTATCTTGTGCCACCTGCCACCAAAACGGTACGAACGTTCCAGTGCTATTTTTTTGCTACTCCAAATTAGACAATCTGAATCACGAATTTACAGTAGAGTAGAAAAGAGTGTAGCGAAAAGTGAAAAAGAGAAAAGCCTCCACTTCCCTCTTCCTCAAATACCGCACACGTCGTGCATCGTGTTTTGCAAACAATAAAATAATAAACCACACAAGATCACAAGCATTCATTGCTATTCATCCTCTCCCGATAATAAGTTAAACAAATACGTTATAATATAGACCAAATGCGCGCTGGCTACCAAGAAAGCGGATACAGCGGTGCTGTGATGCATCCTAGTATGAATGATGGCCGAGGATACAATAATGATCCTTATCATGCACGACCGCAGGGATATAACATTCCTCCAGGGATGCACCCTGCAGCGCATCCTCGACCGCAATACGATGCTGCGTATCATTCCATGCCGGATCCTGCTCACCGGCCGCCGTATGCAGGTCCTCCGCATGATTATCCTCGAGCGGATCCTCGATTTTCCGGGCCTCCTCGGCGGTCGGTCTACCCGGAAGAACAACCCTACAATTATCAAAGACCGGTGTATCCAGACGAGCGAACTTACCCGTCGCCCACGATCCCATACGAGAGACAGCCTGCGCACTATCTGCACAAACATCCTCCTAGCAGAGATTATCCTGTGCACGCGGCTCCTACTAGAGATTATCCGGAGCAGGTAGATCGTTATGGGCGACCTTATGCTGCTGCTCCTTTTGATTCGCACTATCCGGATAGTCGAGGACCGCCGGTTCCCTATCCCGCTCAGGGTCAAATGCCGCAACCCTGTAGACCTCCATTTCACAATCCGAACTCGCTGGGTTATCCGTCACAGCATGGATACGCTTCAAACGGATACGATCGTGCGCCTCCTACTCCTCTTTCGGACCACCTCCGGATGCTAGAGCAATGGGAGCATACGATAGTTACGCAAATGTTCGCGGAGAAAGCTGGAACCAGCAACAGGAAAATTTGCAAGGCGCACCGATGCGGAAGGAAGTTTCTCCCATAGATAATTTTATAGACAGACGCCCTCGTGAACGGATCGTTTCGCCGGATGCGGACCCCAGAGTACCAGAGGTTTTGAGTTCTTTGGACGACGATGCTAGTTCTCTGGAAGAACCCGAACAGCATTACGACGACCGTTATGAAGATGATGACACGATTGCTACACAAGATGCCTCGAAACTGGGATCGATTTTTTGAATCTAGATGGCTCCAAGCGTTTCGGTGTGAATTTGGATTTCAGTCAGCTGGAAACAGTCGGAGAAGACGAGACAGAACCAGAATGCACCCCGATCGCATGCGCTCAACACAGAATCCTATGGACCCGCGTTGTTGGTTTGTTCTGCCCCACCCAACGGTATTTCTATTCTCAAAGGCACACGACTCGCGCGGAACAGTCCAATCGAAAACCGGGTAACATTCTGGCAATGTGATGTGACGAAAGTAGGTGAAGCCGACTACATGTACGGAGTGCCAGTAGAAGTGATCTGGTGGACCAAAGCAGAACTGAATAATCGTGTTATCGAAGATGACAAGGATCGCTTAACGAACCCAGTTGCCATGGTATACGATCAGGAGTGCACAAAAGCCTTCGAGAAATTGACAGAAAGGGTCAAGAAGGCCCTAGACCGAAAGCGGCATCCCAAGCCTGATATCGAAGCTTTGTGGAACGATGTGAAGCTGGCAAAATTGATAAAGCAACCTATCTTGACGGGACTGTCCTTTGGCTACCGCGGCATTGAGCTAGGCGGCATGGGCGGTCGTCGGCTTCGAGCACACTGTCATGTGGGAATGATCAAGGAATACACAGATGAGTCGAATTACCGAACGAAAAGAAGAGCGAGAACTGCACGACGAGGCGATGCGATGGGTCTTGCATCGGAAGAGTATACTCTAACCATTCGACTATGGGCGCGTGCAATCGCAATGGCCGATCAGGCAGGTGCTCACGTAGTGCATGTCCTGGATGCTCGGGAGCAGAGAGTGCGGAAACAAGTAGCTCGAGAACAGTTTGAAATCTAGATATAGTCGCTTCATATTACACAATCTATTCTAGTTTATTTACTAACCGAGCCCAAAGATGATCATCTCGTCGGCCAGTCCCATCATGTGAGCAAACACCCGGTCGCAAAGCGTCGCGTCCGACGCAGCATCAGCAAGTCCAATTTCCTGTCTATTCATCTTCGCCCTGTTATCCGCGTGATAGAAATTGCATGAGATGTAGTCGAACACAACGCGGTACTGCTCCAAGGTCTTTTCTCGTCGTCCTTCCAACCCGTCTAATTCCAAGCCACGATGTCCGTTGACCAAGCCCTGAATCAAGGTTGGTGTTAGAAACGCCCTTACATTCGTGGGATTCCATAACGCAGAGGATCTCGGAGGATTTCTTCTTCTATCCTGGTAAACTTGGCATTGGTCGATGACCCGGTCGAACACGCGTTCGCACTCTTGATCAAAGACATATGCCGACTCCCTAGTTTCTAGCTCGCGTTGATTTTCCATATCGATATAATGCAGCTCTGAACCCGTCCACCACATTTCCTGTGGATTGAAAATGGCGTAGATGGGCTCACCAACGAATGTGATGAATTCTTTTGGCCATCGAACCTTCAGTGATGTCCTTTGCTTCAAGCCTTTCCTCAAAGACGATGGGAAACTCGTCTTCGATTTCCTCCAAAATCTTCTATCGAGTGGATCGATCACCTTGGTGTGAGAAGTCGTAGGATAGCGGAGTCGCCGCCGCCAGGGACCATTTGTGCATGAAAGTTAGGTTGTGTTGAGACTGGTAGGTGGTTATCAAAAACTGTAGTAGCGCAATGCTGTGGCCTGCCGTAGGTAGTATTCATATTAGTTATGTTGCCGGGATGGTAATTGAGAGGACGCGGTGCTCCGGGATACGCATGGTCATTTCTCGGATGGGTGTTGTGAGAGAAATGGGCAGTTGGAGGGCCTGGAAGAACATGATTGCGAGGATTGTTCGATTCAGGTGCCCCGTGCGTCGGCTGTCGAGATTGTGTGGCCCAACGGGTCTGTGCGCTTGATGTGCCTGATTTCCACTGGGAAAGTGTTCCGACGCCCTACGTGATGCATGTCGAATCTCGCCTTGGGAGAGTTTTCTCCCCTCAGTGATAAGTGCTGACCTTGTTCAACACCATCTTGGTTTCCCCACTGAGGAGTGCTTGCGCAGCGACGATGGCCTCTTCTGGAGTGACCATTCCTGTAGATTCATTCCAATTCTGGCCAGCTCATTGTATTGCTGCACATATATGCGAGTATGGGATATAATTTTCCGTTCGTTTTCTGTCATCGTATCTTCTCCGGACTGCAGATGATTTTGGGGAGATTTGCTGGATTGCAGTACCATTTGAGCTGCTGCAATGATTTCTTCAGGGGTCATCATACCTTTCATATTTTCACCTCTTTTCGTAAGCTCGTTATATTGCTTAACGTAGGCTTGTGTTTGCTCCAAAATGCTACGTTCGTGTTCTGCAAGGCCATCGCTTTGCCGATTGTGTTCGTGGGCAAGCGGGGTACTTGCTTGCTTGTCAGCTCTTGTCTCCTCCGTTGTATCTCCTTCTTCTAAATCAGCTGTCTTTTCCTTCGCGTTATTACCGTGTTCAACGTAAAATCCTCTCTATCGTCTTTGACATTGTTAGCTGCGTCGGTGTCGACGCCTTGAGTATTAGCCGGAGTCAGTTGTCCTTCTTCTGATGGCTGCAGTTGATTATCAGCAGGAGTCGGTTGGGAGCTTGTGCTATCATCATGTTCACTTTTCGTATCATCCACAATTTCAGCAACAGATTCATGTGAACGCCTCCTCGTTGGCACTACATCTTGGCCCATTTGAAGCAGGCGATGCTTGTGTTCGCGATCCTCTTCGTCCATCATTTGGCCTGCCAAAGATTCAAACAAGCGCTGCTCTAGAAAATCCCGAGACCACCATAGCTCCTCTTTCGAACTATCGGCATAGTAATCATCGGGAGGATCGTGAAAACTGCGACGTAGAATGGATACCAGTGAACTTCCTGGGGACCCGCTTTGGTTGCCCTTCTCGTGTTATTTTTGCCAGCGATGCCCGACTTGGATATAACTGCATTGCTATTGCGTGGTTTTAAATCGCGTTTTCGTTCGTCTTTGCTGCTAGCTCCTGCGTGACGGGAGCTTGCTGACGATTTATCTTCGACGGAGCCTTGTCTTTATTCCGACGAAAGGCGAGGAATCCTCTCGCTTTCTCGCCATCCTTGCTAGCCATAATATCAATCTTGGAGGAAGAGAATGGCTTTTCCGCAATAATGTTGCAATTTGATCGATTAAATTAGCAAATTTCACTTTGTCAGGTTATTTCGAAGACTTGTTATCGCTTTTGTGGGCAGTTTGAGTGTTGCGAGGAAAAGGAAATGAAGCGACGTTGTTATTGTGCTCGGTCGGGGCTCGCGCGATTATTTTTTTCACTGGGTTTTTCCGGTAAATTTGGGCCGTACCGTACCGCAGTACTTTGGAACGACATTTTTAAGCAAGTACCGTACAGACGAAGCCACGGATTGCAATCGGTGCCGGTAGGACGCTTTTCTGGCTCGATGTTTTGCCTTGTTTTGCGTGGATGACACCAGCAAACCAAATAAAGCATCAACGCAGGCCTCTCATTTTGCAATTGAATGCTCGGTTTATCGTCAAGCAATGTCCGAAACCGCCTCATTCGTCGACCCTGTTTTCCTGGCTCGATTTGGGTTGGTAAGCTTCCCTCGGAATGCTGTGATCCTCGAAGTGAATTACGCTAACGCTGATGATTTTTTTCCTTGAAAGTACCGAGCAAATGTTCTCGATTACTTTTTACATCCACTCAATCCCTTTCGAACAGCAGTGAACACAAGCAACGAAGTGGTAGCCATGCAAGGTATCGGAATCGCAATGTTTATGCAGCACGGAATGAACCCTGGTGAGCCGCCTTTGTCTCCGCAACAAGCTGAAATCGAGTATCACAATGCGTTATCGAAGCTTACCGGAGAACAGTATGAGCTCATGCCTCCGGCCGATCCATCACTCTATACACAACCGTCTCCGCTTTACACAATCCGGCATGTTTTGAGAACGAATCCGACGACAGCCAAGGTTTTAGGAATCTATTATGTTGTCGAAGGAGTCATCTACAAGGCTCCGTCGGTTCGCTCTGTCATGAAAACGAACGTTACACGCACTTTTGAGGACTTTCCGGAGCGTGTGAGGCATTAGGACCATGTGCTCGATATCTGCCTTCTCTGGGTTACATGGGTGTTTACGGATAAGGAAGACATGGATCCTTACTCCTTGATGCAAATGGCAAAGAAACGTAAAGGAGAAAGATTCTTGACAATCGACGCCCTGGTGAGAGAACTGCTGCAGAGGAGGAGGGATCCGAGCGTCAGAGGCTATCGATCAAGTTTTAGTGCGGATCAGTAAGAGTTCCTTGCTTGTGAAATAATGGTATTCGAAGCTGCATAATTTTTGAATAAATCGTCCCGTTTACCGGAAGCGAATCCACTCTTTTGTCAGGAGTTTCTAAACACTATTGAAGAATGGGCGAATAAAACATTCAAACTAATCAATGAAACATAATAACATGGTTTTAGCCCATAAATAGGTGAAAGAATAAGGTCAAGCTTCACAGGCGGTCACAGGGCGTAAGGAGCGCTTCTTACTCCTTGTTCTGCAGCGGCATCACTGCGTTAACCTTTTCCTCCAACATATCGACCCTTGATCAGGCTGAACTTCCGTTTGAACTCCGACCTGCAGAAAGAGAGAGCAAACAATCCAATTGTGAGAATTACACTTCACTCGTTATGCGCAGATCTTTCAAACTTACATAATTGACAATTGAGTTATCCGAATCGCGAAGCGATGCCAGAAAGAATTGATTCCAGAAAGGCGTTCCGTCGGCCTTGTAATTCAGGATGCAAACGGTACAATCCGAACCTGTCGCCACCGCTTTCCGGATCAGATCCACGTGTTTCGGGTCTGTACCAGGACCCTGTAGAAAACGACAGTTGCGGCCCAGCACCTCCTTGCTGGTATATCCAGTCAAGTCATAGAAGCCCTGACTGGCAAAGACGATCGGATTGTCCGGCAACTTGGGGTCCGACAACACAAAACACTTTTGTCCAGACATCAAACTGTTCATCAAAGCGCTATCCGCTTGATCCATGGATTCATCCGTTGCAAAATCTAACTCTTCTGGATCGGCAAACAATGGATTCGGATGGCAGCACTCCGTTATTATTTGTTGCGAATGCTCGGGAATGTGCTCCTGAATCAGCATTCGAAGTCTTTGATTTTCCTTCTGAAGACCTAGGACCTGTTGCTGCATCGATTCGAGCATGAACTTTTTTCGGACACGGCTGCGTTTCGCATGTTCTCTGTTTCTTTGCCGTCTTTCTGCTACCACGTGCTCTGGAGCACCATCATCGTTACCCCACAACATAAATTGCGACTGCATCCCAGAAAGTCGCGCTGCACTCTGAGCTGTCGACGGCGCAATACCTCCCACACCTCCTAGACGAATTCCTACACCAACAGGAAGACTCATGCCCGCAGCGGAAGGCTGCACCATCGGCTTTGGCTGATCCTCTACCCTCGGTTTTTTCGCCGGAGGCGCTGCTACCTGCGCTTGCTCCACGGAACCATGAAATACCGTCCGAATTCCTCCCGTTGGAAGACTCATTTTGTTATTCGTTTTGAGGAATTATCCGGTGCATACGCCTGGGCAATGGCGGTACTGTCAAAATTCAAATTGTTATAATTGTTTGCCATCGAATTGGTGTATGCGTTCAGTGGGTCGTCGAATTCATTGATGAAATATTCCGAGAAAATTTCATTGAAATCCAAATCATCTTGCTGCAAATTGAAGCAGGTAAGCGTGATGGAAAGTTAATACGGAGTAGATTTTAAGCAACAGACATAGAATACATAAATCCTTACCTGCAATCTCTGCGTAGCAGGTGCAAACAAGGGCTGCTGTATTTTGTTGGGAAACATTCTTTTCCGTCTGCAGGATATATCCTATTCTACGAAACGCCGATTCAATTCCGCTTTTTCCCTCTCAATAAACAGCTGAAAAGGTGAGCAACAAAATGAAAACTTGTAAACTGTTCCTCCACTTCAACATGAAGAGCGGAGCGAGATGTGAACGGCTGATCTGTCCCGCTTTCCGCATCTTGAAGCTTGACGAAGGGCAAGATTTCGAAACGAGGAATAAAATAAGTCATCCGTAAGGTTCGCTAGTTCTATAATGGTAACCTTATCGTAGAATGAAAGCTACTGTTGGGCGGACAGGCAAATCTAAACGGAAAAACACATGCTTCTGTTGGCTCTTGGCAGTTAGTAGTTCGTAGAAGTACCTGGTACTTCCTGTGTTACAGTGGTTTTGCATCCTCTGGCATCGGTATACGATAACCTATCTAAACATAGTGAATGCGTCATCACTCGGACGCCAATTTTGTATCACTTTTACTGTACCATTTTTTCTGGTGTGGACTGAACGTGTCACAAGTCACAACGACTTCAAAAAATGTCTCGAGCCGACCTTTTCTCGCAAACTCCCCATTTTTGGCTTTTCCAACCAACACGCAAAACAAATTCATCGAGAACCAAATTCTTTCTCAGAGAAAACAACATCATAAAATCACAAATTGCAATCAATCGATCCATAATTGTACAAACAGGCAAACTCTCTCATTCAACACTCCTCTACCATGTTCTCAAGTCGTGTCATTACAATTGTTCTTTTCTCTTTGGCGCTGTAGCTCTAGCCCAAAAAAACAATGATCGGCCTGTACGGCGACTACGTCGCAGCTTGCACAATGTTTGGCAAGTAGAGGAAGCAGAGCCTAAACATGACACTTTCATGGATCAAACGTTTGCCAACAGAGAACTAATGTCACGATTGCTACAAGGCGGGAGTTTCAGCATGAGTATGAGCATGTAATCCCTCGATTCGACCATCTGAACAAAAACATAGACGACGATCACTTCTCGATCGAAAGAGACGAACTCTTCCTTTTAGTGAATACATCGTTTGGATAGATAAATGCGGTTAAATAGATTGATAAGCGATTTTAGTAGATTGGTTTTCAAAGTATGAATTGGGAATTGTACTCGTTCATAGTCGATGCTGTCGTACATGCGGTTCATGTTGATGCGTTTTATTGTTTGCCTGCATTTTAAATTAAGGCGGCTAGGAAGGCTCGAACCAGCAAGCAAATGTTTGGTGACGGCTTGTAAAATGAAATTATCAATAAAATTATACGGAGTATTGCTTACTAAAAATAAATAACTCGAACACAAGGAAGTACGACCAAAGCGTGAAGAATGAGCTACTCCAACATCTGGTCCCCCACTCGTCCACCGGAACAGGATCGGACATGATCACGTCCAGATCTTCAGTACGGAGCGAGTTGAATTCAACGTCTCGAATCATATCGAACGCCAAACGGTTCAATGAGAAAGTCGCGAATATCTTCGCTTCGCACAGAATCAAAATGATCTTCGTAGCGCGAAATACACACTTGTGGTGCGTGTGTTTCGTTCGCTTGGCTCGCCAGTGCACTTGTTTCCGTACTACTCGACAAAACCACGCGTTGTTTTGCAAAAGTGCGGTCAGCGCAGTATCCTGAGAACTCAAGCTTTCAGGTGCATCTGGATTTTTCACCTTTTCGGTTGCCGTCGATGAGGAGTCGTCGGGAGACTGGCTGCGCTCACTCGATGGTCGTCTCGGATTCGCAGCGGCAAACCGTATCGCGTGACTGACTTTGTCTCGCGCGAGCTGGTCAGGAATCTCGCTCCAAACCTCTTTACCGTCCACAATAGACTTTTCAAAAGCGAGAATTGTACTGCGTCCTCATCTCTATTACAATCTCTCTTGTCAAATTCATTTTCTCTTGCTTCGTCGAAGATTCTTGGTAACGTTTGACCATCGAGTCGATCATCGTGCTGAAAGCCTTGTTACCGGGATGATTCTTCAAGTTCTTATCCTTCCCGCAAAGGATATCTAGCTCACCAGGAGCATCCAGTGTGATGAAATTTTTATTTTGGTGGATGAAATGCTATTCCCAAGAAACGATATAATGTTCTTGCGTGGAGTTGTTTCTTCGAAGTTTTGCATGAATCGAATATTCATGACAGTTCACTTACGTGTCGAGAGAGCTTGACGGCACCACAATACAAACAAAATAAACATCAACTGAAGATGGATACATTCAGTGATGGCTGCAGTATTTTGTGAGACAGATGAGAGAAAGGTGCAATCTCAAAACACGACTTGCCCAATTCTAAATGAGCAATCAGGGGCCGTGTCCGTCAAATGCAGCATGCTGGCTATCCGTGACGTTTGTACCAATGTTTACGGCAGTCTGTGCGGCTTCCCAGTTACGAGTGCGCTCTGTGAGAATTATTTCGTGACTGAATCGTGGATGGAAGATGCTTCTTGCTTCAAACTTCCGGCATGCAAGTGCACAGTATTGGTGTCCGATATTTCCGACCCAAGATCAACCTTTGTACTCAATCCGCGAAAACGGGATTGGGTCCATAGTTATTGAGTACCGGTCTCCGTGTTTTTTGGTCTTACTGGACGGCTCACGTTTCGATGGTGTGTTTTACTACATTGTGTTCGGTGTTCCGAAACATTAGACTACATCTGCTATTAAGGTTAAGGATTTCGGAATGGTGATGGTTTCCGCAGAGTTTCGGATTACGTAATTGAAGGAATGAACTAGGTACCTGGTACCCTGTACCGTAGTCACATCTTTTCGGTGCCGCCGTCGTCGTCACTCGTCGACCGGGAAGCTCGGACCGACAAAAATGCCTTGCCTTTTTTAGCTTGGCGTTGCTCGGTGGATCTGGACAGCCAGCGGCCTCTCGCAAAAAATTTATTGTCTCGATTGTCTTGAAACAGCGATTCAGGACGCATTCTACTTCCTCTACAATAACCCTTTCTTTCAATAGCTAGTTTTAACAGAATGTGGGGTGCTTTGGCTCGTAGCGCAAGTAAGCTGGCTTCAGCGAACCGTTCATCGTTGCACAAACCGACGGTTCGAATGTTCGGGGCAAAGGCGTTTGTAAGTATATACCTTTTATCGTCGTCTTATCGCTGCAGTTGATTCATGCTACTACTTTGTAAAATTGTTGTGTGTGAACGCCCAAAAAATATCAATATGGAGCGTCGAACAGCGCCAACGATTGTGTCTCGTCACGATTGTCGTTTATAATTGATGCATCGGCTTCTCTCGTTTACAATAACAGCGCGAATGAATAACTTACCCAACTTGAATTTGAATTATTAACAGCACATTGAAAGCCCCGAAAATGATAGCAGAACATCCCATTTCGACTTTAATGCCGAAAATTACGAGCGCGTTTCGCATATACTGGGTAAATACCCAAACAACTACAAACAGGCCGCCATGATCCCTCTCTTGGATTTGGCTCAGCGCCAGAGCGGAGGTTGGCTTCCGATCGCTGCCATGAATAAGGTGGCACAAATTTGTGAAGTCGCTCCCGTTCGTGTTTACGAAGTCGCCTCCTTTACACAATGTTCAACCGCACCCCGGTAGGCAAGTACTTTATTCAACTCTGCGGTACAACTCCTTGCATGATCTGCGGTAGCAATGACATTCGTCAAACCATCGAGAAGCACCTCGGCATCAAGAACGGTGAAACGACTTCCGATGGCCTCTTTACTCTGCTCGAAGTCGAATGTTTGGGCGCGTGTGCAAATGCGCCTATGGTTCAGCTCAATGATGATTACTACGAGTGCTTGACTCCAAAGACCACGATTGAGCTCTTGGAAGCCTGCAAGAAGGGAACACCCCGCCGATGGGTAAGTGGGGATCTCTTCCGATGAACGGGCAGGTATCTTGCGAGGGTCCCAAGGGCAAGACGACGTTGACCTGGAAGGAACCTGTGGCACCGAAAGTTGACCCAGATCGCTTCAAGGGCGGGGAGGTGAATCCTGCCAGTGTGAAAGATCACATGGCTTATTAAATTCTGATTGAAGCAACCATGATTTTTATTTAACTACGGAATAGTATCCTAAAGGTGACGTTTGTGATCGTCGTACTATACTGTACCGGTTAGCAAATAGCAAGAGGGTCAATCATAGGACGAATCAGACTACGAAGGACGGAGTAGACTAAAGAAACCGGGATAAATGATCTCCAGCTAGCTCGAGTTCGGTGCCTAGTCTGTGCCTCGATAAACGTTGAGTGTTGCTCGTTGCTTGCCGTGACGGCGCTTTTAAAAATGAGGTACCTGTGATTATATAAAACGTCTTCCTGTCTTTCATGATTCATGAGTGTGTATTCTACACAATGCCGATACTTTTCGGAGTACCAGGTACCGCTAACGCAATGATTTTATTTGTGAAAAGGCTGAACATCCACTTTCAATTTTCAGGGTCATTGCGCGCATGCTCGTTGCTATTGATCGAATTTGTATCTCCGATCTTCATTCGACCATTCTCATTCTTAGCATTCACACCGTCCGTGACAATGGTCAGTCGTAACAACAGCTCGAGGTCTCCCCTTTCGGTTGCCAGCGGCGCGGCCGCCGCAGAGAACAGCAGCAATGCTTCCGCCTACAGCTTCAAGCTTCTCTTGCTTGTCATGATGGTGTTGCAGAACTCGTCGACGGTCCTGGTTGGTCGTTTTACACGATCGGGTGTCCCTGAAAGTGAACTCTATGACGTCAATCACCTGATTGTTGTTACTGAGCTTTCGAAACTGATACTCGCAGCCATGTTCGAGTTTCACACTACTTCGGGCAATTTGATGGCATCGCTCAAGCAGCACGTCTTTGACAAGCCTATGGATGCATTAATAATCATGGTACCGTCTCTGTTATATCTTGTGCAGAATACTTTGCTCTACGTGGCCTTCTCGAACTTGACTGCCCCATTTTCCAAGTGACCTATCAAGGAAAATTGGTCACTACTGCAATTGTTAGTGTTCTTATGCTCAAGCGTCGTTATTCCGTGCAGCAATGGGTCTGCTTGGTGGGACTTTCTCTTGGAGTAGCTGTTGTTGTATTGGGAGAAAAGAAAGGATCTGATAACGAGGATACGAATCAAAACTTGTTTGTCGGCTTGACTGCAGTGTCAATTGCATGCTTTTGTTCTGCATTGGCCGGTGTTTATTTTGAAATGGTATTGAAAAAGTATCTTCCGATGCTACCCAAGAACCGCAGGCGTCACTCTGGATGCGAAACATTCAAATGGCATTTTTCTGCTGTATGATTGCCATTCTGCAATCTTGTTTTCAGGCTCCGGCAAATCCTGGCAAGCCGTATTTGCACGGTTTTAGCGGTTGGGCGTGGATTTTGGTAGCTTTGCAAGCCGGAGGAGGTATGCTGGTGGCAGCGGTCATCAAATACGCCGACAATGTCTTGAAGGGACTAGCGACCGGTGTATCCGTGGTAGTGTCATCCGCGCTATCCATGATCCTATTTGGGACTCCCTTGGGTATGCAATTCAACGTGGGCGCAGTCTTCATCTTGACATCTGTCTATTACTTCAGCAACCCACTGCCTAATTTTGGAAAGGTCAAAACCGATTCGGAAAGCAAAGATCTCCTACCGAAATAACCCAAATTGCGCGACGCTCAACGCATTTGTAATGACAGAAAATACATATCTTAACAAAACAGTTACAATAACGTGTGAAAAGTTATAAAGAGATACTTGTAGGAGAGTGCCCTTTGTATTCAGCCGTGAATACACCTTCGCCTCCAGTTAAACTTCGAAGACTGTTGGAATATCCTAGAATACCAACGAGCGGAACCTCGCCTCTTACCAACGCCTTGGACGTAACACGACTGGTAGCATTTTCACCCACCAAGATGTCTGCGACGTTTCCGCGCCGACTTGACAGATCCGAAATGACAGTACCGACATAGTCGTTGGGCAAGGAGACTTCAATGCTCATCGTCGGTTCAAGCACGGTACAAAGCGATCGATTTTCCGAAAGGACCGTTGCTACAGCGTTGGCAGCAGCAGCCCTTAGTGAGCCCGGCATTGACTGCAAGCTACTTAGCCCCTCTTCAGCTTCGATGTTCAGAACCGTGCATTTCAGGTTGACCATTGAGTATGAGCTCAAAGGTCCTCTCCTCATAGCGCCTTGACATCCCTGTACAACTGACTTGAACAGGTCGGATCGCACCATCAAGTCTTCATCTGATGAGTCTAGGTCGATTCCAAGGTACGATTTTGCCTGGTCGCTTACTGCCACTATCGGTTCAGAGAGTAACATGCAAGCAGATTCGTCCTCACTGTCGTCGCCCCAAGTTGGTTCCAAAAGAAGGTGGACAGCCGCTTGCATGCGCGTTCCTCCAATTGTTTTATCAAAATTACAAAGGCCGACTGTTTCTACATCGTCGATGATGGTCTCTCGATACGAAACGGAAGGTGAGCCCGCTCGTACGTTCAGACCGAACTCGCGTTTCAGTCGATCAAGTGTAACCTCAATATGTAGCTCTCCAAGGCCACCCAGTAAAGTTGATGATTCTACTTCTTCAACGACGAGACTGGGATCTTCCACCGTCAGCAGGGATAAGGCATCCAGTAGAGCAGTCTGCTGTTCCGTTGAATCAGTTTCCAAACGAACCTTCAGCACTGGCTTGGGTGCAGCGACACCTGCTAGACAGACCAAAGGGTTATTTTTCCGCTGTTGTTTCTTGTTGCCTTTCTCTGGTCCAATCAAAATGGTATCGCCAGTCACTACAGACTTTAAACCGACTAGAGCACACACTTCGCCGCTCCTGCAAACGCCAGATTCAAGACGGTCAAACCGGCCACCAGCTAATTCGAGCATAGAGCCGATGCGCTCAACGCGAGGGGTAACAGAACTTTCACCAGGTGACGGAGGACTCAGTACGCGAAGGCAGTCCCTTTCTCGTAATTCGCCTGAATAGACTCGTGCAAACACAACCCGTCCGTCACCGCTACCTCCTCGCCCTTTCATGTGTACAACTTTGAAAGCGAACGCAAGGACCTGGGAATGCAAAGGGTGACCAACGGTAATACCTCCTTGCTTCTCTGTAGCTTGAGTCGACCCTTGTTCCAGTGATACGAGCGCTGGTGGTAAGCGGTCGAGGGGACTTGGCAACAAATCAGCAACGGCATCCAAAAGCGGTTCAATTCCTTTTCCACGCAAAGCAGCTCCAGTGAGAACAGGCAACGCTTTCCTAGAAAGAGTAGCTCTTCGCAAAGCCATTCGCAACGCTGCATTGTCCGGTTCCTCTTCCGCTAGGAACATTTCACCAATTTCTTCATCACAGTCCGCCAATAGTTCTATTAAATACGAACGAGCACTTAACGCTTGCTTTGTGACTTGACATTCCGGATCGATGACTTCGTGTGTTGTTGGTTGAAGTAGCTGTATTGTCTGAGGTACACAGTCCTCCACATGCGCTACGTTGCTGGATTCGGGCCAAACAACTGCCCGCATATGAACCAGGTCCACCAAACCAACAAAATCCCCACTGAGACCTCCACCCGTAGAATCATCCTTCGCAGAGGCTGCGACTACTCCATAAGGAAAATACCAGGCTTTGTGGAAGTGGAACGGAACAACGGTATTTGTATCGGAATCGGATTAGCCCCGGAAGTTTTTGACGCAAGGACGCCACGGCATTACCAAAATGGCATCCTCCTTGTCCATCTTATTGACCATTGCCAGACAAGGCAGAGGTTCGTGTGCATGATCTTGTCGTTCGACATTGTGTTCGACCGGACTGTGGTTGTTCAAAGAGGGGCGCGTCATGGCTCGCCAGACCGTCTCCGTCTGTGCTTGAACACCGGCGACGGCGTCCACCACCAGAACAGCTCCGTCCAGCACAGCTACAGTCCGATTCACTTCGACACTAAAGTCGACATGCCCCGGATTATCAATGAGCGAAATCGATACGCTGTCATTCGCTTCGTAATCATCACCTTTTCGATTGTTGTGCCAGTCCCATTGAAACGAAATTGCGGCACTTTGAATTGTGATTCCGCGTTCACGTTCAGCAGGAAGCCTTTGATTGGAGTAAGAGAGTAAGTTAGCATCACTTTTCAATTTTCGACACTCTTCTAGAAAAGCGCACAAAAGAAAAACGCACCAATCGGTCACGGTGTTTCCTTCGTCTACCGATCCGGCTCGCGTAACAATGCCCGCCAGCGCCAACATGCGTTCTGTAACGGTCGTCTTCCTGCATCGACATGCGCAAAACACCAACGTTCCGAATGTGTCGCAACCGTCTTATTTCAGCACTCACTGCCGCGGCAGGGTCTTCGACCGCAGCTACGCTGCTTTTGTACAATCTGCCGCAAGGGTGTAAACAGCGACGCGAAATCCGACCCCCGAAAGTATTCGTAACATTATTCTTTGAACCAGATGACGCTCAACCCAGCATGTTGAAACAAATTCGCTACAATCGTTGATAAGAATCGTTTGCTTTGTGATGAAAGTATCGTTTCGGGTGCATGGTGATCGGCGCAGTCCTCGTGCTGACGAAGGCGGTTGGCGAGAGTCGATGACCGTACGCCGTACGTACACTGTATTGTCCAAAGTAGTTCTGGTACCGGATCGACATTGACAAACTCTAGCGCTTCCGCAGTCTGATGTCGTCTCTAGCTAGAGATGCTGCAAGCGATTCATAGCTGCTACCTAGACTAGACGGGTAGTCGGATAATGATAAATGTCTCCAAACTAATAATGTTATGATTATCTCTGGTAATGTGTTCCATTTCGTTTCTTGCCAGTGTTGCACCATTGGACGAGATGGACAGCCTTTCGCTGATCTCCTTCGCCTGCACCTCCTTCCCACGCCTTTCTTCCCTCGCGCTCGAGTTTTCGAGCAATGTCGACAGACTTCTCGTCCTTCAATCCCATTTGAGAGGGTTCTCTTGGGCGAGAGTGACTACGGGCCCGACTCAATTCGTCCTTTTGGAATTCTGCTTGTCTTTCTTTACCTTTTCAACTGCTTGTTGCTCATACCATCCGTATCAACATCTTCCATTTCAGCGTCGTCTTGAGCATCACGTCCACGCAATCGGCTCAAAGACCTTTCTCTTTCTTCCACGCTCTTCCGCCATTTGACGGCCTCGCTCCACAATCTTTTCGGATTCGATTCCCAAACTATCGAGCTTCTTCTTCATCTCCTTGCTCTCGAAAGCTCCCTTGTCATGCTTGTCTTTTGCTTGACCACGAACGGCAAGCGGAATAACAGGCTTGTTGCGGCTATTGTTGGCTAGCTTCATCATCTTGATTGTCTTCTTGCGCTCACGAATCGCTTCTACAGCAGCTTCCTCTTCACTGTCCAAGTCGGACTCGGGTTCTTCGCCCATCTTTGCGGCTTCCATCTCGGACACAATCTGCTCCTCTTCTCGTTCCAACTCTTCCAATCTGCGAAGAATGTCCGGATCAACAAAGTCTGCAATGTTCTTGCCGTCAATGATCTCTGGAATGGCATCGTATTTCCACGAATCATCCTTGAGATCGTAAATGTCTCTGTAATCGGGCGCCCACACACCCGGGCCTCCATTCTCCCACATGAGTTCGCGGGCCAACTTGGGTGTCTGGTTCATGTCCATGTCGTCATCGTCATCATCGCCGTCGTTGATGGTAGGAGCGTAACCAGCACGCGACCGCTGAGGAGCGCTGGACTTGTCGTTCAACACGGAATCCGGAACATAGGCTTCTCTCTTCACGTGATCGCGGGGCTTGGGGTAGAACACTTGCAATCGATTCATGACTCCGTCAATCTTCTTGCCCGCAATACGAGAATCGACGCGAGACTCGAGCAGTTTGTCACAAGCTGCCATCTTTACTTCTGAAACACCGTGTTCCGAAATATTGGACATGGTCATGAGCGAGCAGTTGGAATCTTTTGCGAGATCGTCGACCATGTCCTTCTTGGCGGGGTCAAGCGCCTCCCATGGTTGCTGGTCCACCTTGTTGACCACCACAATAAGCTGTTTGTTGGCAAACAAAGGCTTGATGCTGCGGAACAACGAGCACTGCTGCTCAATGGTGTAACCACATTGTTCCGAAATGTCAACAAAGTACAAAACACTGCAGGTCAAGTGTGCCAGGGCAATAATAGCCTGCATCTCAATGGTATTGCGCTCCTCAAGAGGGTGATCCAAAATACCAGGAGTGTCGATAACCTGCCAACGCAAGTATTTGTAGTCACAGTGACCCACGAAAAGCGACTTTGTCGTGAATGCATAAGGCTGGACATCGACATTGCCTCGCGTGATCTTGTTCATGAAGCTCGACTTTCCCACGTTGGGCAACCCGCACATGAGCAAGGTTCGCGTGTTCGGGTCGATAGCTGGCAATCGCGACAAATGCTTTCGCACTTCTTCCAGGTACGCCAGAGAAGCCTTTTGACGCTTGAGAACGGTGCACATGCGTCCCAAAGCAGCACGCTTGAGGCATTTGCACCGGTACAGGGAATCTCCGTATTTGACCATGCGGAGCATGTCACGGGCAATCGAATCGACAAGCGAGCGAGCAGTGTTGATTTGACCAAGGGCCAATTTGTAGTGATCGCGATCATACAACGTATTACAAAGATCGGCGTAAAAGGGATGAATGTCGTTGAGGCGAGGAAAATCAGTGAGGATGTTGCTCAGACGTTCCGAAATGGTCTGTTGAGTAAATTTGATCTTTCGCATACTGTAATTAGAGAAGAAACCGTGTGTTAGTAATGCATATATCGGAGATAGGGCAAGAAAGAGATATCGACTTACTAGAAGGATCGAATACGCGTAATCTTGTATCCAGGATGAATTACTGTCGGGGTTCTTCGCTGTGTCCTCATAAGCACAATGTCGATCAGTTCCGGTGCCGTCGGCACCGGGCTCATCGATTTGAAGTTGTAGACGGGCATGCTTCCTTTATTGAAAGAGAAGAGCAAAAGAAGATATGCACTGGAGGAAAGACCGGCGTTTTCTTCAAACCTGTCGTTTCAAGGAAAAACTGAAGAGGGGGGTCTCGGATTTTGTCTTGTGCAACTTTTTTTTGGTTGGCTTGCATTTGCCTTGACGTACGCCGTATGGACGCCGTTTGTTTTGGTGCGGACCGAGTTTAACGCTAATCCTAGTCGACAAACAACGAATGCGTTGTCTGGCTTGATGGTTTACCGTTTACCTGGTACCAGGTACTGCGCACTGCGCAATGCGCAACTGCAACTTTGGTGGACCACAAGCAATACCAGTACGACTTCAACGGCGACTCAACGACAACACGTGTCATCACTCGCTGTCATTGTGCGCACACGTTTGCAGTGGCACCCGGCCACACATCCGTCTCATACGTCAGATCGTTTCTACCTACCTCATCGATGTGCGTACTGTACTTACTTCATTCAGAAAACCAATCTGTTTCTGAATTTTCCAGAAACAGGTATTTAAAAAAAGAAACACACAAAATGACGTACGTACTGAGTACAGTTCGCTGTTTCTGATGTAAGAATTGGGGTACTTTTGCTGTAGACTTTTCCGAACCGAAGAGCGACAAGTATGCTGTGTTCTTGTGCAAGGTGGAAACAAGAAACAAGTTGTGTTTCAAAGTTACCTGTGCAACCAAATTGGAGTTGAGGAAATGCCTGTAGACATCAGCAAAACAACTAGCAACTCGTTTCAAAAAACAAACAATCACCACCATGTCCGATCTACACGAGACGGCTCAAGTGTCGGAAGAGGAATCAGGATCAGCAGCAGAGCCTTCACAACGGAAGAGTGCGCATTCCAATCCGGTGGTCTCGAGAACTGTGGAGTTCCAAGGCATGACGAGGGCTCATTCAGAAGATGGTGGTCCTCCCATCGCTAGCTCGTCTCAAACGTCTGACATTTCGGGAGACGAAGAGGAGGCGAGTGTAGGTAAAGACGGCCCGGATACACTGAAACTGCCCAAGAAGAAGAAAGGAATGAGTGCGAAGGAACGATCGATGCTTCGGAAAGGAAAATGGACGGTAAGATTTGCTGTGCAGTTGTGCCTCATCGCCTCATAAACAAACACTCATCTATTCAATCTGTAGCCTGAGGAAGAAGAATATACTTCACGTATCATTCATTATTTTAGTACAGGCTTGCTGATTCTCCCGGAGGGTTACACCCTGCGCTCCTATCTCGCTGAAAAGCTGAATTGCGATCCCATGAGAATTACCAAAAAATACGCGGGGCTGCTTGTCTCGGGCGAAGAGCGTACCAGTACCGAGAACACGCTCCGCCGACAATAGGGGAGATTCAACTGGCGAGATCACAGTTAGATGATTTGGAGCATCGATTTCGAATGCGTGTAGAGGAGGGATACTCTGGTCTTCCCTATGCAGCAACGAACACACAACAAGATACCATCCATTCAGCACCACATCCAAGCGTAGCTTTGATGCTTGAGCAGATGAATTCAGCACTAGGTCTACAGAATGCTTTTAATAATTTCGCAGGCAATGCTCGACAGCAGTCTGATGTTCACAGCCAAGTCCCCGCTCCTCCGTCCTGGAACCATGCAGCAAACGTGTTTCAAAACCAACCCGCTCCTGCTATGTACGTCAAAGTGCTACTTTTAGCAACTCTCACGTTTGAGATTCTCACTTTTGGCTTGTTCTTTTATCTTTCAGGCCACAGCAGCAATCAAATGCAATCGAGCTTGCGAAGCTGTTGGTTGCTCAGAATCAGACTGCTCCCAACCTGATTCCTGTTTTGGCACAAATACTGTCGACAGCAAGCGCCCCAGCCGCGCCTGCTCCTGCTTCCTTTCCAAGCAACAACGCCAATTCTTCTGCAGCTCTTCTACCGATCCTTGCCAGTATTCTCGGTGCTGCATCGGTACCTCCACAGGCTCAAGCAGCAAGCACTGCCAATCAAGCCACACCCTTTTAAATCAGATGGATCAGACCTCACAGATGTCGTCTCATCCGATTTCGCTAGCACAAATTCCAAATGCGTCGTATTCAAACACTTCGCACATTCCCAGGGTGTGGCACATGCATATTTAGACACAAATTCACAAGGCAAGAACCAAAACCCTTCAAACCCATTCATCAATCAATTAAAGAGCGTCTATGACATGCATCTGTCATCCTTTGGGCAGTCTTTTGCGTCCTCATCGGTGGCGCAGGGACAGAGCACTCACCAGTCCATGCCGATCGCTTCCAAACTGCCAGCTATAAGGAGTCTATTCCAGCAGTTCCGGTCCAGAAGGCACCACCTGTCTCTGTTCAGGAGAGGCCTTCCTGGCAAGAAAACAGCAATGAGGGCCAAACCGATGGCTCCATACTAGTTGGATTTCTATCGTCATTAAAGGCGTCTTACCTGAAGGCTTTGCAGACACCCGACGAAGACAACGTCGGACAAGGTCCACGGATTACAGTCACAGAGCCTGCCAGAGTCACCACAGTGACGGATACGTCTTCTGTTTCCCAGCAAGAAAGCTCCACTGAAGAAGTGGACTGGAACCCACGCAAGAGAGTCGATGCGGACGATGACAAGCGAAAACTTGGAAGCTCCGGCAGGGGACCGCCGAGAAAACGTCATAAACAAAAACAGCAAGTGAGGCGAGACTAGATGCGACTTGTCTGATCATGTCAATAATATCAATCATACCACGGGTATGCAGATTGATCCCGTATCAAACAGACGCTATACATCGTTCGCTTCTTGTTGATTTTGCGACGGTCAAAACTGACCTGGCAGGCTTGAATTAAAACTGCCACCAAATTATCTATCAACTGACGTAGCATAGTCATTTAACAAATAAACAAGTTCAGAACTCATCATAGTACTAAACTAGACTACAACACTTGAGAATTATTATCTAGAATACTAGTTCAATATATAGCCAGCGTTATGGAAAATTAAAAGTGAGGAGAGTCTTAGCGGGAAGAGCCTTGACTGCGGTAAAACTCACTTTCAGCTTCTTGCTTGCACTCGAACCGTTTTGAAATGAATCGTGGTTCTTCTGGATTCTCCGAATGATATTGTGGATACTAAAAGAGTTGGAACCTGTAATCATTGTGAACATATTCAATCGTATAGGCACCTCATACCGCATCGCATCGTCTTTGGCGAGGGTTAAATCATCACTGCAGGAGCCCCTAACAACCTCGGAAATGTTCAAGCTCTGAATCATTTCTTGTGTTATGTTGTAGGGTGCGTCAATTACAACGTCATTCACATATCTGCACCCTAGAACAGCTAGAACTCTTTCGTGTAGATTCATCAGCGGAAGGTTTCCGCCGCGTTGTCGATTAACTGCGTTATCACCGTGAATTCCGACTAGTAAATAGTCACCCCGCTGTGCGCAAAAGTAAATATTGAGCTGATGCTTGGTCATTCAAATATACGCAATGGCAAGGAACGAATATAACTAACCTGCTTTGCCTCTTGGAGGAACGAAACATGACCAGGATGGAAAAGGTCCCACGCACCATCGACGTACACCACTTTCTGACCCGGTTTTGGTGCATGAACACCAGCGCTGAAAAGCTGCAGCATGCGACTTGTCGTCAAAAATTTCGACTGACGGCTCGCGGACTCTTGTTTACAATTATCGCCCACTTCGTCGTCCACATTCTGATAGTGATGTTGCCTTGTCAAAAGCAACATTCGACCCACGATATCTGTCGTTGATACACCTTCCGTTCGAGGTATGCTACGGTATTTTCCAGTCTTTTTCGCAGCTCTGTAAACATCTTTTCCGTCCACTATGCACGGATCTGACCCGTGCACGACATAATCTATATTGTAAGTCTTGATGACCCAATCAAGGTACTCTTCGTTCATGATATAGGGGCAGTTTGGAACGACTTCGTCGACGAACTTGCAGGCAGAGACCATGACAATTCTATCTTCCTCGGCCATCAAGGGAGATCCTTTGCATTGAGTTATTGAATCATCCGAGTTGACACCCACAATGAGCTTTGTTCCAAGCGAGCGAGCCAATCGGAAAGCATTCATATGGCCGAAATGAAGCATGTCGAAAGCTCCGTCTATGAAAATTCTAATTTCTTTCTTCTTTTCTTTTCTTTGCTCGTTGAACCTTCTTCTTCCTCTCGCATCAGTTTCTCCTGTAGGAAATGGAGCTTCGCTCGTGCGGCCTCCAGCTCGCGAGCCAGCGATTTCCTTCGCATTGAATTGTTGGAATAGAGAAAACCACTTGCAAAAATCAAAGCAGATGTCAACAAAACGACGCAAACCGAGTGAAAATAATCTGTCAAAAAGCCATACGCAAGAAGCATCTGATGTACTGGGGTGCAGCAATCCGAAGCCGACACGAAAGGGTTCGAATCGGAGGAGACATTTTCGAGTGTTTAGTTCACTGTTATCTTCGTCGCAATCCGCAGTCCTTGCTAACAGGCCTCGTAATTATGAATCGAAGAAATAACAAGTCCTTGACCTCTGCAATGAATTTATTATACTGGTTGTTATTTCACACTCCCGTCTTATTTTAGCACGCAACGAATCTCTGAATTTTCAAGCCGTAGAACCATCAATGTCGGCGGTGGGAGGAACGATACCGCATTGACGGTTTCCACTTATGAAAGGCGCGTCAGCCCAGCGCAGCATTGCCTTTCAAAATCGCCCGTCGAGCCGCTGTACTTTGTAGGACTGAGTCGTCGCCGATGCACGTTCCTTGTTCCTTCGTGCTCGCAAGGTGCGGTGAGCGGTGAGCAATAGCATCGATCTGTCAGCCGATGCGGCAATTCGCACGTTTTCGCTCCGAATGGTGAAATAATGGGATTGGATTAGGGCGTTGACTTTTTATTAAATTAATTAGTGAGCACAGGTCTTTCTGTAACAGCTTCAAGTTGATAAACGGTCAAGGGTGTCAAGTGACTAAATGCTCCTAGTTCTTATGTAAAAGTTACCATTCAAAACTCACACTCTAACTTGTGAGGGCCTAGGCTAGTTGTCATTATTATTTCACATGCGACAATCACAATTCACTAGCTTTTTGCGCTTGTTCCTGTTGCCACTTTTGTTTCCTTTCCTTTTCGGCTTTTCCTTTTCTTTTCGTTCTCTCCTGGCTTTTATTTTCTCTTGCCGTTCAGCCTCTTTGTCTTTCGCAACTAGCTTTTGTTCTTCGACAATTGTGCGCACTTTTGCAGTAAAGAAGATGGAGTTCCGTCCTTGTCGTACAAGTAACCCTCCAGCCATCCGATTTGTGGATACTTTTCCTCTTTTATATAGAATGCTCGCCAATCGTCGAGTGCCTTGAGCTGCGCCGGTTCCAACACCTCAATCGACTTGGCGGCTTCTTCGGGAGTGAACTGTCCTGTAATAAAGGGACGCTGCCGTCTCGTCCAGCAAATACACTATATCCACCTTCGGCATAAAATTCTCGGCCTTTGGAAACATCAAAGACTTCTCCCATGATTGAAAGCCAAATAACATCGCCATCGCCGTGCTGCGCTGTCTTGGTCGCCAATTCTTCGGCTGTGACGACGCGTAAAGGCACGGATTGCGCTGTTGCCACGGTAACAACATTTTCTATTACTGCATCTTTGCATTTGTATATCGCCAATATCATAGCAGCCGTAAAAAAGAGAAGAGTTGGAATGTGTTTGCTTGCCGACATTGTTCACTTTCAGGCTACGTCTGGATTGTATTCTGATTGCCTAGCAAGCAGGATTTTTCTTGTCGATCATAAATAAATATGGTGTTTCAGAGGCTTTAGTGGGAATGATGCAATAATTAGCGTCCCCATTGCCCTCCAAGTTTATAAATGAAAGCGACAACAGCAACAAAACAAGAACTCCTCCGCAGTCCGCATTCCGCATGCATGAGCGAAACGCGCATGCCCGATACCGATACGACACTAGGCAAAGCAAACCGTGATCTCTAACGCTAATGCAATTGTTTTAAAAGGTGGAAACTCGTCCCCAAGTTGTCGCTGCAACAAAGATTTGGCGCTCCTTGAAAGGAAAATGAGACGTCGTTGTGAAATGATAACAAAGTATACCTTGAATCGACATGGAATATCTTCCTCCAGAGCATAAACATTATGGGGCCATAGAAAAACAATTTAGAAGGAGCATATCCGAAGGAAGTGATTTCCTGTTCAATTGCTCCAAATTTTCCGAGGAGCTTTCGAGACTAGAAACGAAATATGGCTTTCCTACGATGTAAGTGATTTACACGAGATGCAATAGCAGCATATATTTTCTCAAAGCGACATTTACGTTTTTTAAAGTCTCTCGTGTCATTTTGCGCAACTTGCACTTGCATCGTGTCAAAAATCAGCACCACGTGTCAAATCGTTGCTCAAAAACATCGTCAAGCGATACTGCGAGGGCCAATCGATTGTTGCGCTCGCCTCGCAAGTAAACTACCCGCCCTATCTACTGAGTCGATTCGTAGTCGAGGAAATTTCACAAAACGGAAGTAACAAAAAATCATTGGCAAAGATAATGAAGAATCCTGGAACATGCCTCGGAAACAAAAGTGACATCAAAGAAAAGTATGCATTTAGCGAAACAACGGTTATGGATTCTGCAATCGTTCCTAAAACTGTACACGGCTAGCTGCGGAAATTATGAAAGCTATCGAATGCGATCCCATGTACGGTCCTTCTCATGACAGACAGCGGCATCTGATCGGAGTCGAGTACGAAGTTCTTCTCGAACATCATCTGAACGAATTAAGTGAGTATACGGAGTTTCCTGTGATGGTGTTTGGTAGCACTAACACCCGCTTCGCGTGGAAGATATTCCTTTTGAAACAGAGACTGAGCTACGACACCGTGGTACATCCCGAACACCCGATATTCTTCTTTCCTACCCTCTCGCCATTGAAGTACCCAATAAGACAGGTGATAGTATCGAGTGGAAGGCAGTCTATTGGATCGACTCAAAGGTAAGGAGCTCAATGTTTGCTTGGATTGTTGAAGTCGCAAGGAATTGATGACTAATCCCGACCCCAGGCACTTTTGGAGACGTTGACACGCATCGAGTATCCGTCTTGTCGCAGGCGGAGTCCTATGTTCATCGATTCGGCCCCGGACTCGTTTTGTATTGGTTTGGCCACGCCCCACTGGAGCTGATGGAAGATGCGCAGGGAGACATTTCCATCGTCGGTTGGGAGTTGCCGACTCGACTCATGCTGCCAACAGGACAAATCATATCATCGCGATGAAATGGTGATAATATACTTCTAAGAATGGATCAAAATGCAGATGTCGTGCTGGAGGTGGATATTTGTTAGTATCGGAGGTGGACACTTATCTTATTACCGGAAGCCTAGCTGTTACCGTGGGAGCAGCCCAGCGCAGAACGCCGACATGCCATAAAGTGTGTGTCTTGGTTCTTGCTCGTTTCGTGTTCTGGGCTTACTGTCACTGACTTTTCTTCCAAGACTGCGGTTCATTAAGCCCGTCGCTGACAGTTCAGTACTAATCTGCTGGGAACTGGGCAACTCTATTCGTGAATTCGACCCAACAAATATCTCAAATCCATGACGTTATGCGTTGAAGGTACCAGTATATGTTTTATATTTGACCGTATCTTGTCTTACAGGTGGTCCTATACGCTAAACCCAAAACATCACGCATCTAAATACTCTTAACGTTCATGTTTCAGAGCTGAAAGGAACATCCTTCAAGTTTCCCATAAAATGAATTCATTATTCACATATATAATTACAAAACACGCTGAAACAACCAGTACAAATAGTGTCCGCGCTGCCAAGACACACGACCTAAGTGGGCTTATCTGTTTCGAAGATCGTAATGACTGCAATTTATCATTATTAGAAGGGTAGCGGAACGTTGATAACGGAAAACAAGATCATTCCAGTATCAAGCGTTTGTGGCGTACAAAATGACTAATGGCAATTTGGGCGCAAAGGCCCGGACAACGTTTTTAGACCGCTTCAAACTTCAAATGCTTGGGTACCATCGGAGGAATGAAAATGGAAAGGAGGGCAAAATATTTTCTCTCGGTGTGCAAAAGCCTCTCAAGCAATCGGATCGATTCATTTCATTTCAGCGGTCGGCTGGTCATTCTGCTTGCAACTTCTATAGAAAGGCAAGAGCTTTACATTTCAAGAACCTTCAAGAACCTTGATCAATATCGTTCTTGAACTTCTTTTCGAAATACGTACAGTGACAATAGACCATGCAAATTCAGTCGAGACGAGAGAGCAGCAACGATCATGCCTTTGAGGCACTTCTTCAGTCACAACGAGAACTCTTGAGTCAGATGAAGTACGGAACTCCCGTGAAATGGGGATCGCATTCGAACACTGCGAATAATACTTCGCAAGAATGTGGGTTCGAGAAACTTGTCTTCAATCGTCGATCGAGCCTCGACAAACTCTTTCCTTCGGTGTTGACGACGAAGAAGTCGATCAGTGGGACTACTCACGACGACACGTACAAGCTTCCAAGTTTGGATAATCTCGACTTGAAGTCCGGTTGTCGTTCCTATCCTGCAAAGCATAAAATCGACGCTGTCAGTGATCCCAAGAAACGCAAACAGAGTTCGTCCTGCCTGTCAACGACGGTTCTCATCGACGACGACACCCTTCCGATGAAACCGGACTTTAGTGAGTCAAGCGAGCGATCGTTCGAGCTCGATTTCGAGCTTCTCGATTTCAACGATGTCAGTAGCTTGATTGAAGAAAAGGAAGAGTCGGACATTATGGAAGTTGAAAATGCCGATGACAAACTCGAAAAGCAGACGGAGTCGACACTAGCCACCGAGCCAGAGACTGACGATGACGACGACGTTCCCCTTGAGGTTGATGAAATCGATCAGCAAGAGAAGGTACCGTCCGATCCAGAGGAAGTCAAGAAGATTGTCCAGGCTTTCCGAGTTGCCATGGAGCGCAGTCAGTACACGCAACAGGCGATTCATGACTGGGACAAGAAGATGGGCTTGAAACGCTCTCACAGCAAAACTATGCGTCTTTCCGCTCGCTCGCGAAAAAAGCTGCGAACCATGTTCAAACGAGAATTCACTGTCAGTGTGCTTGCATGAATTCGCTTGCGCTTCTTTCTCGTTTACCAAAACTGATACAGATGAGTTTCGTCTCGTCTCTGGTACAGTCTATTCAAAATACAAGTTCATAATTATCACGTAGTGCAGGAAAAGGTTTATAAATATTCTATATTGAAAATAATAGTGCCAAACAATCTATTTTCGTGATTCATGCAAGCCGACAAATGTTCACCTCGGATGTTGGTGTGAATGAATGATATCCATAATATCCGGATGATCAACATCCGCTTCGGGGCGAATCTCCGGGACATTTAGATCCGATGGGAGCTCTTCTTTGGTTCCATCATCGATGTCCGGTAAACTCTGTATCCAATCGCCCGGGATGAAGGAAGCGGAAACAATCGTTTCCATCAAAGTCTCATCGTCGTAGATTTCCTGCCAGTGCGGGTTTTCTGTTTCTAGACCGAGATGAAGGACAACAAAGGAAGAATGAAGCACCGCATGCTTTGGTGATAATAGGGAAAGGGCGGGTGGCAACGCCACCGATAGAACAATGAGAAGGAGAGGCTTGATCATGGTCGTAAGGTTGAGTTGTCGACTAGTAATAAAGCTGGCGAGGGGAAAGATATTTATTTGATTTGATAGGTTTTAGTTCAACAAGTTTGAGGGTAATGGAAGCCGCGTGAAGCATGAATCGTAACACTTGATACGAAACCGAACACAGGATCCAAATCCGCCTTGCTTCTCAAAGTGACAAAAAAGTGTCAATTTGGGATCGCGGAATGCACGTGTCAACGTGTCAATCGTGAAAAGCGAAAAGTCAGTCCACAGTAATCGTGACCCCAGGTCAAAAAATAATTACTGCTCCGTACTGGTATTAGCCAACGACGGTCTTCTAGGGAGAACAATATCTATTTGGAGTCTAGATGAGACTCGAAGACGGCAAGCTTTCTCTGCAGTGCAGCAATCATGTCTTCCTTTCGGTCCAATATTTCTTCAAGCATAGTCGCATAGCGCTCGATTTCTTCATCCGAGACATTTGGTCGCTGCACATCTTGTAGCAAGGCTCCCTCTTTGGAAAGAAGCTTGGCGTTCTCAGCGATAAATGTCATGTGCATGTTCAAAACGCCCTCTTCTTCTTCGAACAGCTCGCGTACAGTCTGATTCAAGTCGTTGTCCTTGACTGATTCCTCTTTTCGTCTTCCGAGAAAAGCATTTCGTCGTCGTCATTCTCCGAAAGTTCAACCTCAGGACGAAATTGACTCTCTTCTATACTATCAAAGTCATCGTTCGAAGTAGTAGTTGATGACGGTTCGACTCGTAGAGTAGAATCTGGCCGAGACTGACTTGTTCGCGCTCCGTCTGCCGGGCCCTCGACTTTCACTCTTTCTTCCGGTAGCTTGTCCGGATACATGGTAGCTGCTTGGGGCACAGCCGAAGGCTTTCGAACTCGAGCCGTAAGTCGTCTGTTGACGGGAGAAACAGTTGGAGCTGTCGACCGCTTTTCTTTGATACGGTCGGCATAGCGCAATGTGTTCAGCGAGTGGTCTGCAGCAGAAGCGCCGGGAGAAACAGTCGCTATCATTGTAGTCATGGCCCGATCGGATGTAAAGCAGTCTTTCAAAATCAAGGTCAGTTTGGATCCTCGATAAGGAACATGTTTTGACGCATCACGGTCAAGAGCCCGGATGCATTCTTTCAACGACAGAAGTGACGTATTGATGTCTGAACTTTCGGCGCGTCTTTGTGAATTGTGCGACTTAGTATCAGATCCGCGTTCACTGCCAGCCAAGTCAACAAGAGAAAGCTTCCTCTCAGTTTGTTGGTTTCTGAGTCGCGAAGCGTTATCTGGCATATTGCGTGCGAGCGAGAAGATGCATCATTGGCTTCTGTCATGTGCGTTGTCCGTTCGCCATTCCCTTGTCTGAGAATCTCTAGAAACGTTTCTGGACTACTGCTCTCCACTTCCGTCAACCCAGCAATGACAACTTCTCCTGTTCCGTCTTCTAACACCTTGACGCGATTCCGATTGTTCAACAGGTCTTGAACGTAACCACCGTAAAGTTCAAAGAATGAAACCATGACAGTCGTGTTGTCTTTCGAGCATTCACCTTCGGCCGTGTTCTCGTTCAAAAGAAGATACAAGTCCTCACACATCATGTTTTGAATTCCACTCATTGTGTATGTCTTTCCACTTCCAGTTTGACCGTAAGCAAATACAGTCGCTCGTCCTCCGTGCCCACTGCACACAAAGTCGATGAGAGGGAGTGTTGTGAAATTGTACACGTCTTCGGTTGTATTGTTTTCACTGAACGTGTAATCGAATTTGAACGAAGTGTGATCTAGATATTTCGTAATACCATCAACGCGAAGTTTTGCGCTATGTATCCAAACTTCGGGGTTCACACAAGTCACCGAATCGTGGTCGTTTCTGTTGCGCTCTTTGTCGCTGATGGGCCGTTTCCGGACACAGATGCAGATCTTTGGCGGAGAATTTTGACAAGAATCGAGAGATTGAGCCTTATCAGCATTTGCTGCACGCCATTCGCGAACCATGCCAATAAAGTCGACGTCTCCTGGATTTCCGGCGGCGATATTCCGTTGCTCTTCTTGTGCTCGTGCTTTTTTACGCTGCGAAAAAAGTTTAGATTTTTCGGTGCAAATACGAAGACAGATTGCGATTAGGTTTATAACATACCTCTAGCATAGTACGACGACGCTCTTCACGTTCTGCATTCATCTTTTCGATCCGGAGACATGTCTGGTCCTTTTGGGGACGATCGACTGAAGATAGAGCATTGCTTGTGAGTTTCTGATAAGTTTACCATATGTTAAGCACAGGAAGGAGCTTACCTTTCGCTTGGAGCTCATTGTAATGGTTGAAATAATAAAACTAGTTTCGACTTCTGTACTTTGCAGATGGCAACATGCTAATGTAAAAAGTCATGATGGACGCAAACGCGAGGAGCAAGGAGAAAAAACAAACAAACGAAAAAACGACGGTTATATTTACGAATGTCCGAGCCTCAATCAACGGCCATTATTGACTAAGTAAGAAACCTCCTATCATTCACCCGGTATCCGTCCTCCTGCACAGTAAATAGTAGGGCTCGGGCAAAATGAGGTGAACTTAGAACACATTCGACGCCTAGACTAAGGCTATGCTACTGGCATTGTGTGTTTGTGCGAGTTCGACGTGCCAAACACGTTATCGTTTCTTGCATATCTTTACAGTGGAACCATTGATCGTTTCGGTAATCACTTTCAAGTGCTGCAAAAGAATATCACTTTGCGATGTGGCAGTTGCATCCACCATGGCATCCAAGTATGGCTGGAGTTCGTCCAATTCCCAACATTCTTTCCACTCGAACAACAAGCCGAATGAGTTCTCGATTTGATCAAAAGTTGAAGTAGACTCGGGCTGGATGTTTGCAGCTGTCATGATCTGATCCGCCGGAAGGTACCTCCACAAACATTCGGACTGTGCATCCGGACAGGCGCAATTTCGACTGTTGACAGCAATGCCTCGCAGCATGTCAACGGAGACTGTGTAGGCATCTCCTACACCAGGAGTCTGTGATTGCCATCGTGTGAAAACGAGGACTCTTCCCACGGGGAGGACTGCAAAGAGAAAAGGTGACGGGCGACCCATTTTGCTACCTGGAAAATGAAGCAATTTAGAATCTGGATATGATAGAAGAAAATAGCTCAATCAAAACTTACCTTTGCAACATCAAGCTTGACGATTTCTCCTCTTTAGAACTTGCTTTTGAGCAAGTCGAAGGAGACAGTAGTGAACAACATCACGGTCCTGCTCAAAACGTTCTTCCTTGCTCATCCGTTCTACAATCAAGTTTACACAACCCTCCACATGAACCCCACTATCCGCGTAATTGTGGCATTCTTCGGCTTCGGCAAGAGTCGAAACGATTGCTTGCTGAACATTCAATTGCGTTTCTTCCGACACTAACAAAACTGCATCCTTCCCCGCTTCATTTTTTGTTGACAAACACACCTTCCATGGCCAATAAGCCTCGTCGAATTTCCGCCAGGCTCTGCTGCAATTCGGTGGCCAAGTCATCCACAGTTACTCCGCACGGTTTCGAGTCGTCATTATAGGGATCCAAAACAGCCTTGGCATTCACCAGCGCCCTCTGCAGTTCGGTGACCTTGAGCAATTTCGGTCGAAGTTCGAGGAACGTGGCACCCGATCCGCCTGGTTTTAATAAACGTGTCGGGACAGTTCGAACCTGTTTGGATGGTTTTCTTTCTGATTCTCCTACTTTTGCCTTTTTTGGGCGTTTGTTCGAGCGACGAGTCATCATCGCCATCATCTTTTCAACAGACTCGCCAAGAGGAGGAATCAGCACAAAACAGTTGGAAGACTGGACATTGGATACAAGAAAACTGGTTTCCTTCTTCTCGGATACCAACGCGACCTGCTGTTGAGGCTTGGAGATAAATCGAGAATCGTTGAGATCCTCCGCTTTCCATCCAGGAGGAAGTTGCATCAGCAGAAACGAGGAGGAGGCTTTCGTTGCCGAAGAAACTTGCAAGTCTCCTCGTGGAAGAGTCAAGAGATTTGGCTTTCCCTCGTTGGAGAGCTCTTTCATATCCATTTTAAAAGAAACGAGTATGTAGCCGTGAAAAGGGAGAAATCGGGCGTCGCTTGCTTTATTGTCGTCCATGGTCAAAAAACGTTTCCGAAAAGTCGCGTCGCGCTCCTTGGTGGGAAAAGTTGGTACCGGTGCGTCGTGCGCGTCTGGCGGTTGTGCGCCTATCCGTCGTCCGCTACATAATGGTTCTCTTTGCTTCATCACAATGACAAACTCACTTCCGAGCGCCGCTGCCACTTTTGCATTCATTCGACGGCAAGTCTTTCACCAATTACAATCAAATAATAAGAATATAAGAAAATGGACTTTATCACACTCGCTACGGAAGCAAGTCCGCGTAACATTCTCCGCAAACTCGATCAGATCTTAAACGACGATGACGGAGTCGATCCGACACACACAGGCGACGTTTCCGCCACCATTTACTCGTATGTGCAAAACGAAGAGGCCATGTCTTCTGCTCGAGCGCCTCTCATGTCCAAAACAGCGGAAGCGGAGCTTTACTTGCTGGCCACCAATTTTCTCCTTTATGTTGCCTTGGTCATTATTACAACCATAGTCGCCAAGATATACTTTCCCGAATTTCTCGAGCGAGATACATCGGCGTTGACTCCGCGCAGTTTCAAATACCGAGTTGCTACGCAGGAAAGTGAAAACTTTTATGCTTCGGACGATGACGAAGGTAACAGTGATGACGAAGCGGAATTGCTGGACAGTGATTCTGCAGGAGAAGGTGCGGAAGGGGTGACCGTCCGAATTACTCACACCGCTCGTATGATTTTATGGAACCAAATGAGAGTTTGTCGAAAATTCAAGTACTGCGTCGGCTCGTTTTCTGCTCTCTCATGCTGAATGCAACGTTTGTCCTGTGGGGTCTTATACAAGTGAGTGTATCGTTGCGTTGCTTATGCACTGTGAAAATGTGAAAGCCTGTGGCTAACCCGTGTTTATCATTAGGAACGAATGCTCACGAGACGATACCCGCGTTACACGGGCGAATATTTCACATACTCGTACGCTCTCGTGTTTACCAACCGATTCTGGACATTGGTCATGTCGGGGATGCTCATGTTGTATTTGAAACCTCGCAGTAGTCGCACCACTGTTATCTACGAGTATTCGTTTCCGGCCATTTCCAACATGCTGAGTAGTTGGTGCCAATATGAATCTTTGCGATACGTTTCGTTTCCTGCGACGACATTGTTCAAATCCTTCAAACTAGCGCCTGTCATGGTGATGGGGAAAATATTGGGCAACAAGACGTGTAAGTTATCGGGAGAATATTATACGACGTGCTTGGTTCATTTTAAAGAGACTAACGCGACTTGCCTCCCGCAGATCCTCAGCATGATTATCTAGTAGCAATCATGATTGGAGTGGGCATTACCATGTTTATGACCTCCACTGATGATCTACGCTTTGGTATCAACAGCTTTGGATACGAAACCAACACAACATGGACTGGTGTCATGCTTTTATTCCTGTTTCTTTTCTTTGATAGCTTTACGAGTCAATTTCAAAGTCGAATGTTCCAGCGTCACCGCGACTTGAGCATGGTGGAACTCATGTTTGCCACGTCCGCATTTTCGACAGTTTTGTCGTTGGTGACATTGATTCACACCAAAGAGTTGTATCCTGCGCTGAGCTTTGTTCGAGATCATTCTGAAATTCATGTTCATTTTCTTTTATTTTCGATTTGCTCGACCATCGGACAGCTATTCATTTATTACACAATCAAGAATTTCGGGGCGGTGGTGTTCACTCTCATCATGACGACACGCATTCTCTTGAGCATAGCTCTCTCGTGCATCCTTTATGGGCACAAGGTTTCAGCGACGGGATTCTTTGGGTTATGTCTCGTCATGGCGGCAGTGCTCTACCGAATATAACGAAAAGCCCAAGGGCAGCAACTGCTAAAGTGGCAGGGGATGGAAGATAATGCAAAAGACCACGAGCTGGTACAAGAGTGGCATGAGCATGTCGATATGTAGTTTGGATATCAAGTTCTCTAGTTCGTATTACATAAATAAAAAAGTCTTTCTCTTGAAACCGTAAGCTAGACTGTTTTCTTCCACCTAGTGCGACGTCTGTCTGCATCCGTCATAATGGTCCATCGGATTACCGGTACCTATGCGCGCGACGAATGTCCGACCACCAAAAAATTCTAACTGTTTTCTTCGCGACGCAGAAAACAAAGATCGAAACAGGTCAGTTATTCGAATACACCATGGTTATTCGGTCAATTTATAGTGTTATTACTCTTGTGCTCCTCCTTGTATCATGTCAAGCATGGATGCAGCCGGCACGCCCTTTTTAGTGGCTTCGATGCAGCGATCTCTGTCGAAATATGTGGATGCCGAGTTTGAACGAGTCCATGAAGAAGCAAAAGAGGAAGACATGACAGAAGAAGAAGAATTTGCTCCGCTGAGAGATCAGTATAAATCGCTTATTGATCTCTCACTTGAAGCTGATCCGGAAATCATGAATACAAGAATACCTTTCTTCGAGAACGAGAATTACATTGACGTCAAACTGGCCTTCATGGCAACATTGGACGGTGTCAGTTACGGAATCGGAGTTCCTTTGATCCTTCCGTGGCTTTGGCAATTGAAGACAGTGATGGATCTGCCAATTTTCTGTCGCCAGATGATGATGAAAATGAGGAACTCATGCAGCTTATGGCAGCACAACTTCATGAGCATTTGGGCAAGGACTTGCAGTTGAAACGCACACCTCGAGTTTTGACGGTCGACGGGCCTCTCAATAACTACACACGAAACTGGGAAGGAAAAATACTGCCGCGGCCTTTTACTGCAAAGGAGTTGATGGAGCGAGACGAGCAGGACACGGTTGATTACTTTCTGGAATTCATGAAAGAGGAATTAGGGGAAGAGGAATTTGAAAAGACCATGAATGGAGAGGATGACGATGATATCGACGATGAAATAGCGGCTCTTTTGACATTCCTGGCCTTGGAACTAAAGCGGATGATGAAAAGGGTTTGAAGAGTTGATAAAGTCCATGCTCGACGATCCAGAGGAACAGTTAAAAGAATTGAAGAAATTCGGAAAGGTGGAAGGTGAAGAAACGTTGAAGCTTGTGGGATACATCATACCAGGCGGTAAATCGTACACACTGGTTCAACTTCTTAAACCCTATGTGGTGGTGGGAAGGTATATCCAGGATGAGGTCGAGACCCGGTTTGAACTGCTTTCGCCCGAGGAGGCGCTCGTCGTGGAGCCACGATTGGCCGAAGTGTGCCGGACGGATCTAGAAAAATCTGGCTTGAGTTTGTCTACAATGGAAAAATAATTAACTAGTCAATTGACAATAAAGATGCTAAAAGTTACATGTTGTTCAAGGCCAATCGCAAAACCTTTCTCCTCCAGAGGCACAGCCGCCCGAACCGCACCCGCCACCACATTCCCACACAAAGCTCCAGCGACTGCCGTTCGTATTGACAAGCCGCCTCCGGCCCCAGCGCACGAAGTTGCTTGAGCTGATCGATATTCAAATTCGTCAAACTGCTCCAACAACGTGAATAATGCTGCCAACCAGCGGGGCACGTCACAAATGTCAAACATTCAATGTATTTGTTTCGTTCCATTTCCATTTTCACCAATTTCGTCTTGTCATCGCGGTGTTTGAGCCAATCGGCTCGAGCCTCACGAATGGCTCTTTCGTGTCCCTCGCACCGTGTCATGGCTTGTACAAATAGTTGTCCCTCCTCCGATTGGAACATCCGGCGGCGTTCGTCGTCTGTAAAGTGCATCCGCTGGTCGTTGGCGAGGTGCACCAAGCCGTCGATCTTCGGAGGAGGTTTTCGTTTGATCATTTCAAAAGTGCGTCCACTTCTGGCCGGGAAGTTCGAACGCTGCTGGGCTCTGTCATGATGTCGTGCAATTGATATTGTATTTTAATTATTGGTTTGTGGATGAAGAAGTGTGATGCTGTGATATGGAGGCAACTCAATCGAAAAATCCGATGTCGCGATAAAGGTGGAAATTTTGTCACTTTTGTAGTTAGCTATTTTAGTACTTGTGCGACGTTAGGTGGTTTTCCGGGTCCCCACAACATTCGATGCGAAATGATGGAGCAGAAAAGCACCAATGAAATTTTGAAAATGAGAATCAAACTCACAATGAATACAAGAGAATACATGGTAATTGGTTGAAAAATTCTTCTATCCTTTCCCTTATTGACAGTTCCAAAGAACAATGGAAAGCGCAAATAATAATGTTCCCTATAACGAAGAAGCCAGCGTCACATTGGACACGAACTGGATCTATCAGAATCCGTCGACTGGAAAGCCATCACAGCACCCGCTCACGACGCGGCAAATATGTTTATTTGTGTGTCCCAATAGCGCAAAGGCTGTCCTGACCGCGGAGACACAAATTCTGAGAATGCTACCCGATGGGACTTATTCGTCTGCGTGGCAAATAGCACGGAGTGTTCCGATTGTAGGCTACGTCGTGGAGCATTTTATTACGAGTCTGGTGACGCCACAACAAGCAACAACCATAATAATGTAAAAGGACCGATCAGTTGCAAGGAATTGGCAGAACTGTTTTATGGAGAGTCATCATCTGTCAAGCCCACGACCCATGTGTACTCGCAATGGGCAAACGAATGGAAGGCAATCCAAGATGACGCTGAACTTCAAATGGCTCTAGAGGTCTTTTATGTAGATCGCAGAGAAGTTCTTGTGGCATCACAAGAGAATGCAAAAACTGTTGATACGGTGGATCATACCGAAGCGCAGAACGAACTCGAAGCCTTTTATCGTCTACAGCAGGTCCGCATGTCACAGAGGACGACGACGATGCCTCGTACGAAAGCGACAATGGCACCCGCTACGTCAAAGATTATCGCACGGGAAAATGGATTCATGAAGCATTGGCTCCTCCTTCACGAAAAGAAAAAGAACACCATACGGACGACGACAATCCGCAGAAAAGAAAAAAAGCAGAAAAAGGCCAAATTTGCGGCACGGAATGCTCGTTGCTGGATTTACATTACGGGGCTCCCAGTCGACACGACGGAAGACCAGTTGGCTGCAGAGTTTGTCAAAGCGGGTATTCTCGATCTGGATCCAGCGACACAACGTCCCAAGATCAAAATTTATCGCCATCCTGTAGATCACCCATTGGCAGGCCGATGCAAAGGAGACGCGAGTCTATGCTTTGCCCGTCCCGAATCGGTCGAATTGGCCATTACACTACTCGATGAAACAGAATTTCAAAAGGGCATGTGATTCGAGTGCAACCGGCGAAATTTGAACAGCGCGGGGAACTAGATGGGAATCGAAACCGAATCTCCAATGCGCAGCGCAAAGTGGCCAAGCTGGCTGCACTTCAAGCGCGAGATTGGGACGACACGAACGGACGACTGGTGGGTGGTCGGAAAGGCCTCCGCATCATTGTATTGAAGCATCTGTTTGAGCCCAACATGTGGGACGAAGCTCAAGAAGATGAATTCTTTTCCGAGCTGGAAAGTTCCTGCGAGCCGAACTGGAGAAATTCGGTGTTGTTGAAAAATAACAGCCTTCTCAAAACGTGTTGACGGAGTTGTTGTGGTCAAATTTACGCAACCTGCCGCTGCCAGCGAGGCTGTCAAGGACTGGGACGGGAAGCTTTGGGAAGGACGTCGAATTGAAGCTATTTTCTGGGATGGCGTCACTGACTTTACTGTAAAAGATGAGCATAAGGAGAAAGAAGAGGCTGAAAAGAGATTGGAAGAATTTGGAAATTGGCTTGACGAGCAAGACCTTCCGGAGGAGTTGCAGCTGCAAACCGAATGAGTCAAGCCGATCCTGTTGCTGTTGATTTTGCTGTACTCGCAGAAATACTTTGGACGGTATTGAAAATCCAACGGTGGGTAAGATCAGAGACATCCAACTCCAGAGTTGCTCTTCGGGTGTGACCTGTTTATCACCATCCTTCATTATTTGTGTCATTCTTTCTTTGGTTTGACAAGGATGCAGAAAGAGTGAAGGCGCTCCCGTGGCAGGATGTTCATCGTACGATAAGAATTGCCAAGTATCTTCTACATTTTCATTCAGAATTGTCAGTACTTCTTCGCGTTGGCAAGGAATTCCGTCTTTGGAGACGTCAAAGTACAATACAGGAACATTCCATGTTTCACTGTAAACGACACTAAATATCCATTTGAATCCATTTTTGTTTGGTACTTCGTGCGCAACATCCGGATCCTCCACCATCGATTCGTCCGTCATAGGATCCTCCGTTTCTTCTCTCAAAGCATTTTCACAATACGAATAAACCGGTGGATGCGTCAAGAAAATGCTCTCTTCAAAACGAGACTGTTCTGTGGACCATTGAAGCAATGCATTTTCTTCTCCTTTGTCCTCCTCTTGTAGAATTCGGCACAACGAGATAGCACCTTTTTCAAAATCCCTCAATGCAAAGTCGCTGCATTCATTGCCAATCATAGGTGATAAACATTGCGGGCATTCATTAGCAAGATAGAAATAAAAAAAGGCGACTGTGTTTCGTGCAAAAAAATAGGCGACAGAATTCGACCATTTCATTCGATTCGTACCGGTACCAAAATTCATTGTAACTCGTTCCATACATAGCAACTTTTAGGGTCATGTCGCGCCGGACACAACTTTTGTTCTTGTTTGCCTCTCCGTGCTTCGTGACTTGCGGGTTGCGGTGCACGCTGCTTTGCTGCTTGTTCGTTGACAGTTTGAGAAATAGGCAAACGAGAAGTCATCATTGCAATTATCAACCCATTTGCATTTCCCACAAAGTTTCTCTTTGCATCGCTAATTCTTATTCACTAGAAATGGTAATATTGGCAGCAGCAGCCCTCGGTGCCGTCGGTTACGGAACGTATCGCGCTGGTGAAGAAGCTGTTCGCGAAGGAAAGAAAACAGCACGCAGTGCGAAATTAGCCGGGCGTGTTCGGGGCATCAAAATGATTTGATGGACAAATCAAAAGAGCGACAGGAACGAATTGCTGAGCTTCATGCTGCTCGTAGCCTGTCGGGAGGAAGCACTGAGAGGGCCCCACAGCGTCAACATCTAGAGCAAGCACTAACGATATAAGCAACACGAGCTTACGGATGCAAGGTGTCATGTCGCGTCTGAAAGAAGATGATGGCAAAAAGAAATTGCTTTTGAAGAATCCTTTTGGTCGAAATAAGAAGTGAATTACGTAGAAAGGGGCAAATGATTTGTTTCGGGAGATGACTGGGTTGAAGAACAGCCTGCGAGTGCATCATGTTGATGTTCTTTATAATACCATCATCAAAGAGAAATCTCTTGGTATTTACTTATAAATGTCTATTATTTAGCGAAACTTTAGTTCACAGTAAATCATGGATGTTATTATTTCAGACAACGAAGGTCTAGTTTGGGCAAAAATATTTACATCATGTTGACAGACGAGATTGGTATACACTACCGCCCAAGTTCTCAACAAAATTGATCTTGTTCATTTCGAGGGCAGTTCGGTGACGCCTGCGCTGTTGATGCAAACCGTTACGACTTCGCTACGCCCTACTCGTCTCGTAGGATGTCCTTCCAGCCGGATCTGCGTCATTCGACTTTCCAATGTTCCCGTGGCTTCCATCCAAATACGAATATCTTCCGCTTTGAGCCAAGAAAACGCTGCCTTGTGACATGAAGTGATCGAGCGGTGGAGTGTATGGCTTTCGTCGTTGTCTTCTTCTTCCTCATCATCATCCTCGTCGGGGACGGCCGAATCGTTTTTGGAAGCGCCAACGGTTCCGTTGACTAGAAATATCGCAATGTTGTAATGCTGAGCAACGGAGCGAAGCGTCCCTCTTATTTGTTGACGCAATTTCCGTCATGATAGTCTACGTTCGTCAAACAGGTTGACAAGGAATCAATCACCAACACTTCAGGACGATTCGATAAAGTAATTTCATTCAGTCGCTGCAACAAGTCGAATTCGTTGGTAAGTGTCAAAAGGTAACGTTCTCGCAAGCCGGTGACAATTCCTGACATCGTTTCGCGAGAGGTTGCAAGGCGGGACAACTCGACCAATATTGACAAGCGTGGTCGGAGGATCGCGCCAACAATTGCAAGACCAACTGGGTCTTGCCCGAAGCGGACGGACCTGCAATTTGTGTCACAAGCCCTCGAGGATCCTTGTTCAGCCAGTCGTCTACGGATGGACATCCCGTCGAAATTTTTATCGGCTTGGATGTTCTCAGTAATTCATCGTACTTTACGAGTTGCTGAAGTGTCACTGTTCCGGGAAAGCGAATTGTGGCGACCGCTACTGGTGTGTCTTCTACATCGTCGTCATTGTGGAGTCTTTCACTGTCATCGTCGTTTCCTTTTATCTTGACATTCCGTTCGATCGTCTCCTGAATTTCTCGAGCGCGCTTTCCCATTTCCGACTGCGTTATCAAAGCCTTGGCAACGTCGTGTCGAAGCGTTTGCACCACATGCAGACCCACTGTTTGAGGAAGTCCGTCGCCATCGAGTAATCTCAAATACGTTGGATTGCGTGACAGCAGTGCCTGTGGTGTTTCAATGACCTGGTATTCGCCGGAGGACGATGATTCTGTGACAAGTCGTTGATGCAAGTCGGGATGAATGCGGATGGTTTGGAAGGTTGGCATTATGGATGAAAGAAATAATATGCATTCGATTGAGATGTTGTCGACGTCGTTCCTAAATCAGTAGAGGAAACAAAACTGGGAAAGCCCTATTAAAATAAAGCTTACTTTTACAAAATGATAATCGAAAGCATCAAGGAGCCTCTCTCGTCAAAAAAAAAATGTCGAGGTTGATCGCATCGCATTTGTTGGCAGCTTTCATCCAAGCGGAAAGCGGGGCAATGAGCGACCTCCTCCAATCCATGCAATAGGGAACCGGCACTCGATAGTGTAGTTACTTGTCCTGGTAGTCGCTATTTACAATCCGTGTTCTGCAACCCAACGATCCGACGACGAGCAAAACGGCAGCTTGTTGCATTAGTATCAGGAAAGTGAGGCAGGCTGAGAGAAAAGACTCTCGTAGGCAAAGCAAACAGATAACATGCAAGCTGGGAGTCCTCCTTTTCCGCGGCGCCTGGACAGCAGCAGAGTTACCAGCCGCAGTACGCCCCACAGCAACCTGCCGCTTCTCCGGCACAACCAGCGCCGCCAAAACGCGCGCAAGGAAACAAACACATTGGTAATATTGAAGACGAAGTACTAGTCCCTCAGGCACCGGATGAAGAAACAGAAGACGGTCGTGTGCGAAACAGAGAAGCCATTGCCAAGATTCGAGACATTTGGATCTACAAGCAAGTGCGGGCTCGTCAAGATGAATTTACGCAATATCGTCCGGTAAGAACCATTATTATTTGTTTTATAATACAACGATTTGTATTCACCTGTCTAATATTCTCTCCTCAGGCCCTTTTGTTCACGGGAACCTGGAATGTCAACGCCAAAGGCAAGGAAGAGCCCTGGACGAGTGGCTGTGTGCCGATTGGGGCCCAACTTGGATCGGCTGCCCGATATGGTGGCGGTCGGTTTCAAGAGATCGTAGATCTGAATGCCGTCAATGTAGCGGTGGACAACAAGACGCAACAGCGTTCTCAGTTTTGGACCGAGCGACTGAATACGACGCTCAATTCCAAGAATCCAAACAACGATCCAAATCGGCGTTATGTCTTGGTGGCGCAAAAGTCCATGGTCGGTCTTTTGGTGTGTGTCTTTGTTCGGTTTCCTCATTACAATCGTGTCAAGTATGTGAATACGAGTAATGTGGAGTCGGTGTCATGGGGATGATGGGAAATAAGGGAGGTGTGAGCATTCGCATGCAGTTTTATGATTCCTCTCTATGTTTTGTCTGCAGTCACTTGGCAGCCCACCGTGAGAACGTAACAGGGCGAAACGCTGATTTTGCCAACGTATTCCAAAAGACCATGTTTGATGTCGGAGATGCTGCGATTCGAGAAGTCATTCGCTCCGGATCTTTGTCGCACTTTGCCAGTCAGTCAACAACGGTAGGCTTGGCAGATCACGATCATACCTTCTGGCTGGGGATTTGAACTATCGCATTGACGAGTCTATGCAAACAGAGCAAATTCTAAAATTGTCAGAAGCTTCTCAGAGCTTGAGAACGGTACCGGAGGAACTGCGCCAACTCGATCAATTGAACATGGAACGAGCCGCCGGCCGTGTGTTTGAAGGATTCAAGGAAGGTGTCTTGAATTTTGCTCCGACTTACAAATATCAACCAGGAACGGATGTGTATGAACAGCGGCCGGAGAAAAGCTTAGAGCTCCAGCCTGGTGTGATCGCATTCTTTGGATGTCACAGCAAGAGGACCATGTCCAGCAACTGACGTATGCTCGAAGTGAACGACCCAATTGCTCCGATCACAAACCCGTTTATAGTTCGCTCAAGCTCACAGTGAAAGACGTCATCCAAGAAAAACGAGAATCTATTTACGCTGAATTAACTGCTTTGTTGGGACGATACGAGAACGCTACACCCCATTGATTGAGCTGGATCAAGTTGCTCTAGATTTTGGACCCATTCGTTTCAATGAGCATAAAACTTTGCCAATTAGAATAACGAACAAAGGCAGCGTGGTTGCGATCTTTCGTTTTGTACCGAAACCCGATGAGGTAAGAATGAGTCTGAATTTTTTGACTTTCATTACCTGCTGGCCAAACTCATTTTCTATACACTCTTCAGGTTGGTATTTGCAAGCGATGGCTGTCGGTCACGCCTGCGTTCGGTATGCTGGTTCCTGGTGATCAACCAGTGACCGTGGATTTCTCCATTACAATCGATAGCTATACGGCCCAGTTGCTCAATTCGGGAAGGGAAGTTCTGGATGATGTTGTCATTCTCCGGCTGGAGGACGGCCGCGACTACTATATCACAGTCAAGGCTACATTTGCGAGATCGTGCTTCGGTATGTCTGCCGATGAGCTGGTCATGTATTCCGATCCGATCCGAAGTATTCCTATTGATCCACTGGAAAGGGCAAAGAAGATTGACCCTACCAACACTGGCACGGCGCTTTGTATTCCCAAAGAGCTTTGGCGATGCATCGATGCCATTTACCAGAAAGGCATGGCGGAGCCCCACTTGTTTGTTGAATCTGGGATTCCGTCCGAAACGTCTGACATTCGCGAATGTCTAGACACTGGGACAGCGTTTGGGCGCTTCTCGGTTCACTCGTATGCGGAAACTCTGGTTTCTTTTCTTTCCAGTCTCTCTCTCCGGTCGTTCCGACCAAACTGTTTCCTTCTGTCGAAATCGACTCTCAGACTATTCAGTCAAGTGCAAGACGCCTTGTAGAGGACCTTCCTCCCATTCATTACAACATTTTCGTGTATGTGATTTCATTTTTCCGACACGTCTTGGCGTTCCGCGATCGGAACCTGCTGACTGCTGCCAAGGTGGCTCGCGTCTGCGTCAATAGTTTGGCTCCAGGTCGTGATCTAGACAATTCGGCGTCGTCGCTCCAAAAGCGAACCGGAATGCAGCTCATTGTTCTACATCTTTTGGAGACTAGTAGTATTTAAGCGTAACACACGACCAACTCGGTAAACAATCGGTCTTGAATTTTATGAATATTCACTTTATGTAATATTGTAATCTCCCAATGTGGCTTAAACGTTGGAATCTTGCAGTGTTTTATTTATGAGTGAGCTGTCGGTCGTCATCACCTGCATCATCAAACGCCCGCAAGGCCGCCAATCCGTCGGGTTGCGATTTGAGATGCGCCGAAAGTTTCCGGCAGAATTGGACAAAAGCTGGGTCGAGCATCAGCCGAAACAAATAATGTTGGACCTCTGGTTCATCCAGCGATTGCTCGGCGGATGAAATGAAATGTTCTTGCGGATTGAGACTCATCCACTGGTCCGTGAAAGCGATGCAATCTCTAATGTCCTTGAACTGCAATACCAAAACGCGAACACGTTGCTGCTGCGAGTAAATCAGCAAACAGCGTCGCCGACGAATGACAGTGGGTCGACTTCCTTCCGGGGCATCAATACGAACACGAATTTGCAAACGTGGTAACACCAAGCAATCTTTTCGAGGATAGCCCTGACTTGAATGGTGCGACCTTGATGCGTCGACCGAAGACGCTCCCAGCCTTCTGCAGCCTGACGAAAGACCCGCACTGGCCAGTCTTGTTCTCGATTCAGATTATTCATTTTAAGACAATGTGTTTGTCGATACGATGTAATTGAATCCTTTCGTTGTGCGTGCCTTTGCTGTTTCTATTACGAAATCAAAAAGCGTTGACGAGAACCGCACCTTTAACAGCACAGAGTTTCCTTTCCTCTACAACTGTTTCGTAATGAAACGCATTTGCTTTCAAGTAATGCTGGATGTTGTGATAAAGAGATCGTCCCGCTTCTTTGGAAATTATTTGAAACATGGGGGTGAAGCTCGGCAAAGTTTGAGCCTGAAACGCGCCCAAAACGTGTTATAAATTTAGCTCCTGAATTGTCCACATGAACGGATTCACCTTCTTTAAGTGGACGAGCTGTACGTAGAATCAGTACCAGAATAAATAATAACTACAAAACGTCCAAAACGCCCGTCACCTTTTCTCTCGGTTTTTCTCCTCCTTTAGCAAACGCTTCAGCCTTCAATGCCATGCAAGTCGCGTCAGTCGTCGTATTGAAAGTAGCTTTCAAAGAGGTTCAGAGCAGAGTTGCTACAACGATCCAAATAAAAGAATGCAATGACATCTTGTATAATAGAAGAGAAGAAAGCCACACAGGCTTCCATAAGTAGCTTTTTCGGAGTCATCAAACGAAAGCAAGTCAAAGACTCTTCGACAACAGCAGCAAGTACGAAGAAGCGACAAAAGTTGGAACAAATGTACCTGGATTTGGGGCAGCGCGATTTTGGAAAGCATATTCATTGCCACACTTGCGGTATGATGTACGTGCATGGTGTGGAAGAAGATCTAGCGGCGCATGCCAAGATTTGCGACGACTTTCAACATGGAGTCCGATTGATTGTGACGCCAAGCATGCGCAAGCTTCGGAAAATCAATGCGGATGAATGCATCATTGAGGTAAGATTGAATTTGTGATGCAGTAGAACAAGATAGCTGAAATTTGAAAAGACTTACTAATATTGATTATTTCATCAACAAAAGATACGCCCGAACGACAATCGCACACTTCAGACCAAATTGGGAGCAATTCTTGACGTTGTAAAACGCGAACTGAGCTTTGTAACGTTTTATGATCGATCTAGTGAAAGTACTCTCACCCAACAACAAAATGCATTTTTTGTATGTCGTGAAAAACCGTGTCGTCGGACTGGTCATTGCCGAAACCATCGAGGAAGCTTTCCTCTTCAATGGCGACAAGCATTCCGAGCGAACCGATGCTTGGATGGGGATCTTTCAACTCTGGGTTCATTCCAAATTTCGCCGAAAAGGTCTCGCTTCTCGTTTAGTCACTGCTGCGCGAGAACACATGGTGTTTGGTATGGTCGTGCCCGTGAAGAAAACTGCGTTTTCGAGTCCAACCAAATCCGGCATGGCATTTGCACAGCGATATGTAGCGCAACTGAAAGTTGATCAGGTGCTGGTCTACAATTGTTCGTCAATCGAATCTTAGTTTTCCCGGTGTTAGAGAAACTACTAGCCTGCGGCGTCAACAAAGTAGGACGGGGCATTCTGAATAGTTCAGCGTTTACCTGGAACCTACAATTGAACGCTTTGAAATAATGAGTTGAAATTTCATAAGTGTATCCTAGACCAATTAATCTCTAGCTCTTGCGGTCCTGTTCTTGTCCCGAAGACTATCATCGTCATAGGTCATCCAAAATGCTGTTGGGACTTTTCATTTTATTTTTTCACAATGATTTATATAGTTAATCTAAACTATACCGGCTAGAAGCCTACCGTGTGGAACCCTAGAGTTTTCACTACGTTTTGCCAACCCGAAGTTGGTCTAGTTTTGGTCGAGCGATACGTCCGGATTGTCCTCTGAAATATCGCTCATGTTTGTTGTTTCATCCTCCTCGTCATCGTCAAACCAGTCTTGGCCATAGATCTCTAGCAATCAGTATCGCATGGATCCAAGCTCTCCGGTCCGTGATGGAGCTGTCGAGGACTTGTTGTGGGTGTCGGCAAATACTGATCTCTAGGCAGAAGCGTCACTTTTCCGGCGGCTGAGTGGCTCCGTGGGTTGCCATCGCGTTGGTCGGCTGCTTGTTGGCTTCCTGAAGGGTGGGCTTTATGGAGCTTTGCTAGTCGTTCTGGCGGGGCCTTTGGTCGTCGCTGACTTAGTCGCAGTCGTTGCACGGGTTTGCTTTCTCCGGTTAACGTGGTGAGGCAGCGGGCGGCGGGTAACGTTGTTGGAGGACGGCATGCTGGGATCAGGTGGCTTTGGGGGCAAGAAAGGAATGCGATTGTATTGGTCTTTGAGGTTTCATCAAGTGAGCCATGGTGGTAGGATCCGGTGGGAGCCAGCGGCAAAGCCGACCCTTTGCAGGGCCGGAGGAGAAGTGGCTGTGCTCGAGGTTGTGTTGTGTTTACGAAACGGGAGAACTTGTGTACCGTGCGGGTCGACGACCTAAGTGGTGCCGGGACCGGGTTGCTTACTTAGCGAAAAGTGACTCTCCTTGACTGTTTGCCGGGTCCAAAATCTGACCGGAGTTTGCATGGACCGAGCAGGCAACAGCGATGGCGAAAACCAAACTTACGCAGCCCGTCGATTTACAAAACAAAACTCCTTGTCAATGTAAATGGATTGGTGTTGATGTGGAAGTTGAAAACAGAATGGAAAACGAATGAAAATTGATTTCACTAGAGGTCCGTAAAGTTTAAGATCCGGGTTTTAAATGTTTTAATGGTAGGATTTCTACATACGTGGTTTCGATTCGACTCTTCCCAGAAAAGTGTTGGGTCTTTTCAAGTACCTAGAGTTGACTATTGATGCAAGTTGACGTCCCACTAAGATTTACTGGTATGATATTCGGAAGACGACAGACGCCAAATGGAGAAATGTCGAACTCACGTGTTCTACGGTAAACTTTCCATAGATTCATCGTTAGGCTTCCAATAGGAACACACCGCAAACTTCAAGTGGAAGAATCAGAAGAACAGCTGAAACAACTTCGAGGAATAACGATTCTTTACTGAGTCCAGTCCTAGTGATAGCTAAAAAAATCTCTTGTAGAAACATGGATGCACTAAACTGTGATAGTCGGTGAAGAACGCCAATACCGCGAATGTGAAAGAACATGGAATTGCGAAGAAGTTCGAGAAGCGAACAGAGAACAAGAAATGGGAGAGCAGCGTCGTGTTTGATACGTTCCTTCACGTAGCTCCAGTACCAAGACAGTCGAGGCCATAGAACACGGTTGTCGCTGTTCTCTCCTGTTCGCGATTGACGCTTTTGAAAAGCAACAGTGCACACTGCCAAGGAAGCGCTCAAACCATCGACAACATAATCCTGTTATCTTTGCATTATTTGCATTCCCATATTCTACAGAGTGTTCAAGCAGTTGACAGCACAATCCTATTGTCTTCATTGTTCTACAATACAAATCTCTTACCTCTTACTCCCATCACCTCACATATTACCACTCGTAAATGACGATGCAGGAGTCTTTCTTTTCTATGGATGGCAACAATGGCAACAATTTCATAGGCTTTGACCGGATGAACAACCAGAACTCATATCGCGCTCAAGGTCAATCATCCCAGGCCGGACAACCTCTTGACGCCAATGCTATCGCTACAATGCTGCAACAGCAGCAGATGCAAGCCCAGATGCAAAATCAGTCACAAATGATGCCTTCTCAGGTGAACATGAATGAACCGCAATCGAGCGTGAACATTTCGAACGAGATCAAACGATTGCAGCAGCTTCATCAGATGAATTCCTCGGGTGCATCTGGTAGTGCTTTGCTCATGCAAGGAGGTCAGCGCAACGGCAACGATGCTTCCTTACTGCAGTCGATGTTCGAGCAGAAAGCTCAGACTCCTCGCTTCGATACATCGCTCTCGCAAGGCATGGTAAATGGAGGTGTAAATCAGATGCTTCAGCCTGGTTTCTTCCAAGACGCTCGTCTTTTCATGAACCCGAATCCGGTCGGCACCTCGAATAATATGAGTCAGGGTTTCATGCAACAGGCGGACATTGCCAATTCGTCGCCTCATTCGCTCTTTCATCGCGATGTCAGTCGGCGAATGCGGGAGGTGTGATTGAGCCTTTTCCCGAGAAGCTTCACCGCTTGCTCCGTGAAGTGGAAGCAGCAGGTCGATCCGATGTTATTTCTTTCATAGCCGGTGGCCGCGCGTTCGCTATTCACAATTCGGATGTTTTCTTCAAGGAGATTGCGTGCCTTTACTTCCGAATCACACGCTTGTCGAGCTTCAAAAGGCAACTCAATCTATATGGCTTTGAGTTGATCAATGCAGGCCCTGCCCGAGGTGGATATTTCCACGATCTGTTTGTGAAGGACCGACCGGAACTTTGCAGACGGATGAGGCGAGTAGCGGTCAAGCTTACCGCAAAGCAAGACAGGGCAGGAGATGGCTCCGAAAATCCTCCCGATGAAATTCAGGTCCCCGGAGATGGCAAAGATGATGGTGAACCTCTAATGTAGTTTATAAGAAAGTGTGCGTTTTAAAAGTTTGTTAGATTTACCAGGTACGGTACGGGTCTTAGTTTTGTCGGCATTCGAATAGCCAAGGGATAAAGCTACGGTAGGTATGGTATGATAGCACGTCGCAGAGTCAAGACGACTAAGGCTTGCTACACTGTGCTTATGTGTAACACGTTCCACGTTTAATGGTTTCGTCGCCAATCAATCGCTGTGAGTTGTGAGTGGGTACCGGTACCCGAAATATACACATATAGCTATAGTGTCGGGCACACTGCAGATGATTTGTACAGCGGCCTCGACTCCGTCCTGCGCGGTGTGCGGTGGGAAAGGACGAGATGGTCGTTTCCTGCCCCGCCGATGATGCTTCGCGGTCCGTTTCTTCACTCTTGCTTCGTGGATGCGCGTGCTTTTGATATTCACCTTTCATCCGAACCGAGTAAAGGATTAATTAGATTTATTTCTTTCACTTGAAGCATTGCTGATTTGCAGCGAAATTCGTCCGATTTCCGAAAAGGAACTCGATAGAAACCGCCCAGGTCCGCCAAAGAAGATCCAAATGCAGTCAACTCAGTACGTCTCCAAACACCTTTTCAAGGTGATCCGCGTCAATCGCAGCTCTCCTTTCCTCCGGGGCTACGATTCTTGCCAAGCCTAATCAAGAGGGAGCATGGTGGTGGGGATCCTACAACAACAAAGAGGGCTGGTTTCCGCCTACGTATGTGACAGCTGTCCCCCTGCAGCGCCTGGCTTTGTTCCTCATCCCAACATGCAGCAGCGGATGCAGCAGGCATCCTTTCCTTCGGCTGTTCAACAACAGCAGATGAAACAGCAACGAGTTCAGCCGCAGCCCGTTTCTTTTGCTCCGACTCCGAACGTCACAGGGTCCTTCACTGGTTCGCTGCCTCAACCGCGCTACGAGCCTGCCGACCCGTTTGCTGGCCTTGAAGGACTACCTTCTTCGGGTACCTCCAACGTGACTGGCTCGGCGAACCTTTCTTCTGGAGCTACTCTGCCGAGCATGGGAGGGCCGACGCCTCTTGCCCCTGTCACTTCGGGAATGTCCTTCACTGGTCCGCAGGTATCTACCCCTACCGGTATGTCTAAACTGACGACTCCTTCGAGTGCTCTCAGTGGTTCGCAGAACTCTTTCACCACCCCAACTGGACTAGGAAATAGTTCAAGATCTACGGGTGGTTCACCAGCGGCTCCGTTTAGCGCGTCGCCGTCGTCCACGGTAAATTCTGCTGATGCAGCTTTGGCCCGACTAGGCATCTCGTCTCCTGGAAGCAAACCTACGACACCCTCCGCTAGCAGATCTAGTTCACCCTTGTCTTCGACGGCAAAACCCACCTCTACCCCAGTTCTGGCGAAAGCGCCTGTTCCCCTAGTATCGCAAAAGCGGAAGAAAGCACCAAGTATCCGATTCCCGTAGCCCGGCAGCACGGCGGTTTCGAGTGTTAGTAGTTTTGCTAACACAGGAAACCAGCCCCTGCCATTGCTCCTGAAACGGAAGCAAAGGCTAGACGATTGCGGGAGGAAGAAGAAGCTCGTCAAAAGGAGCAAATCAGAAAGGAACGAGAAGAGGCTCGCAAGGCTCAAGGAAAAGTGCCGGACACGACAACTGGGTTGGGTACGAGCGGGTTTAGTCTATCTTCAACGACCGGTGGAGATCTAGATGCGTCGCTACCCGCTGCTTCGTTCAACCCGTTCGAATACCTGGTGGGAAGTAATAAGTTGCCCGAGCGCACATTTTCTCCGATCTTTCGCGTTCCACCATTCTGGGCTTTGATGAATCTGAACACTTACATCCAGCAAAAGCCGGTCCCCAAGGAGAAATTAGCTGATAGGTCAGCTATGTATCAGCAATTGTCCAAGGCTTTGAGCTTTGTCAGTCATGTTTGTGCTATGACTGCGCAGAAGCGGGCGGGCAAGGAAAAATCCGATTGCGTTTCTACACAACAATCACATGGCTTGTGAAGCTTGCATCAAGTTGATCAGCCTTCTTCCTCACTCGGCCGGGGCATCGGGTGCAGCTTTGGATGGGCTCTTCATCAACTTCATCAACGTCTTTGTTCCATTCTTGGAGCAGGTCCAAGATAACCAGCAGCTCGTATTGCCCGGAGGCTGGCAGCAGCCAGACTATACGTATCTCTGCCTCTACATCATTCGGAACTGCGGAAACAATAGATGGAGTTTTACTGTTTGCAACACTGGTCGTGATGGGCTTCAATACCACCCAGCTAGCTTTGATCCGGAGACTGGACGTGAACTGAAACAGCTTGCCATGACGGTGTGGGATATACCTAGTGTTCGTATTATGGATTCCACTTTCTGGACGTTGTTGTTTCGCATGCAAGTCTATCCAAGCCACAAGAACAACGCGGCTTTCTTGTACACCAAGCTGTTGCCTGCTCTGAACTCGCGTCCTCTGCTCTCTAACTTAGACCAAGGTCCTTCCGAATACTTGGAAGTCCCGGACGAGATATCGTCCCAGTCGTACCATCCTTTGGCGCGATTAGCATTGACGAGTTCTCCGGCAACAGGTACCCGAGGCTCGAAGTATGCCACTTTGCTATTGATGAACGCTGCCGTCCAGCTCGCCTATGACGAAATTGAACATGCTCCGCCATCCTCCATGGATCCAGAAGACACTCGGATCCTAAAATTAGCGGGAAGGAACATTGCTAACTTTGCATCGACCATTCATCCCAACACAGTTGGAGACGGAACTCTCGGTGCATCTTTGTCAGATACCTGGGATCTATTGGACAAGTTATTGAAAAGATCAACTTTTCTTCGTCGAAACCTATGGATCAATACAGTCACGGATTGGCTGCGGCCGCGATGACAGACGATTTTCGAAGGGTAAAATTGTGTCAATGCGCACGGGAGCCGGGTCTGCTGCGTTTCCACTCTTTGGTCGGCTACGAAGGGACAACTACGAGGAAGTCGTCAAGCGATTAATGGGAGAGCCGCGACCTGATCCTATATTGATCCCGGCGGTGCTGACGGATGAGCATCTTCCTCCTGTTGCAAAAGATTATGCAACTGCTGCTTCGTATTTACAGCGCGTGGCTGACGCGTGCAGCTTGCTTCTTCAGCAACGCCGCTTGATTAAGAACGCTCCTGCTTTTGCAGCATCAGCTGCTCAGCATGCTTTGACCACCGTATTGCCCATGCCGAACTCAGATCCTCAATTTTGCTTCTGGAGGAAAAGTGAAATGCGCCGTGAAACGCAATTAAATTTGCTTTTTCTCATACGAAGACTTTGCAGAATATATTCGGCAGCCACTGCGTGCGTACAGCAATCCAGAGGTTTGATAGCTATCCGTTCCACTGCTTTTGCTGCAGCCGCTTGTGTCGCTGATGCAATTTGCCGTGCTGTGGCTGTGGATGACCCCAGCACCTTTGCCTTGCATTATTCGGGGTTGTGCGAAGGTCCTACTGAGCCTTTTTTCGATCGAGGCGGGAGCGTATGATACACTGGGATCAAATCTTCCTATCTACGATCCCAACATATGCTCTCTTCGGTACCAGAGTTTAGATTATCTGAGGAATTTGTCTCAGAGACGGGATGGCACTTTTCGAAATACTATTTTCAACTTTGACAAAAGCCTTTCGCCGATGCAGGGTGATGTAGCGTTGATTGATCAGCTTTCGATTCAGTTAGCAATGCAGCGCCCTCACCCACGGACAGAAGAGGAAATGACAAACCACGCTGCCCGCTTGATTGGTGGGTCAAACGGTTCACTAATCGAAGTCCTGCCGGAGTTTGAGTATTTCCGAGATATTGTTTTTCACTTTAAGCATGCTGTCTCGGGAAAAGATCAAACCCCTGACGTCCCCGAGACCCACACATGGTTGCCATCGGATGCTACACTTCATTGGCAGGTAAAGAGAAATGAAAAAGAGAAAGATAATCCTTTGTTCTCCTATCATGTAACTGCTTTCCGAGGTCACGATCAGCAATTTGTTGAGCGAATTGCACAGCAGGAGTCTACGAAGAAATCGTCGTCCTTCAAAGGATTTCTTGCTCTTTTCTCTGCGAAATCTAAGATCGAACGGTCGCGATTGTCGTCGGCGGATGCCACCACTGTCGTCAACTCCTGCGGAGAGAAATTCTTGGGCAAGCGGTAAGCAGATTGTAGATTCATGTACCTTCTTTGTTCGAATTGCCTCTCACTCTGTTGGTACGCGCCTATAGGTCCAAGCCCGTTTCAGTTGTCACCGAGGATGACGTCTTGCACCTAGAAACGAAAGAGCTTCCAACTTTCGGTCACGTCTTAACCCTTCCGACTCGAACGATTCGTCCAATTTCTCACTGTGCCGTACATACGTATTCCGTTGATTCTAGACTTTTTTGCTAACGGAGATCCGTCGCGTCTGTCAGCTTTAAAGACCAAGTCATTACAGCTGATTGTGGATGCGGCATTGTTCGAACCTGGACGTTGGAAACCAGCTGATTTTACGGATTTTGTCAACGAAGTCCCCGTCATTGACATCGAGCGTCTCGAAGCACTTCTTGCGACACCTCATGGTACTCTCTTTAACGAAATCGCCAAGTCTCCTGATGTGCTGATTAGCTGCGTCATCAAAATCTTGGAGCGTGCTCTCGACATGGATGTTGGGAAGTACACCAAAAAGTCAGCCAGCGGGCCATTGATTTTGTATGCGATTCGACTTGCCGTTCGCCTCGAAGGGTATCTTAAGTACGCTCTTAAGAAATGCATTCCGGGCCAGCCACGTCCTCGTGGGTTAGAGTCGCTGGATAATATTAAGGTGGAGAATGCTCTCAGGAAATTGCGCGGGGTATTAGATGCTCAGGCGATCCCGACGCTGGAATATTGGATTGATCCATCGCGCTCTAAAGACGTTACCACGGGTTGCATCACGCACGCTCATCTCTTATACCTGTTCAAAAATTACGATTATGAGGATCTTGATTACAGAGCCGTGTCGATAATTATGTCATCTCAGGTTTATCTGACGATCAACCATCGTTTCAGCAGTAAAGTATATGATGATCTGCAAGATTCAGCGAACCCAACACAACCCCTCCTCGATCCAGATCGCCCAGTCGGAGATGTTTGATTGCATTCAGGCCCATCGATATAATATTTTACGATTCATCCGAGAACGCCCCAAAGAAGGCGATCAAGCTATGGAAGCTGTTGTACGCATCGCAACAGGAACAGGTACTCGAGACGAGGAAACATCAGAAGAGAACCGCCACTGGCAAAGCATTCAACATCAAACTTGTTATGGCCGTTTCGTCCCAGACACGGAAGATAAGAATCTACGAGATGGCAGCTACCGCGTCCCAAAAGAAGGTCAAACCTATGAAGAGTGGATGTTGTACGTCACGACTAAGGCTGTGGGCATAGAAGTGAACGTCCAACTTAGTGATTTTACATTGCAAAATCACAAGATGTCACTTCTTGATCCGCATATCATAGAAGACCGCGACTTCAGAGCCACTAGGCGCACTGCATTGAAAGATGCATCCGATGTTGCGTGTGCAGAGGTTGTTCACACGACCAATCGGTACTGGTGGCGTCTCGTTGGACGACGATATGACGTCTTGTCGTGGGGCCCGGATAGTCGGAATTACTACGACATAAAAGGGTTTTTGGACCCCGCTTGTCTCGCAAATTCCCGAATAACCTTCACAAGGACGAAATGTGGATCGCTGATATACTGAAAGACAAGTTACCACTTATTTTGCCGGAGACAACTCTTTACATGAGCCCGAAAAGCCAGGCTGACGAAGCTTTCGTCGTGCTGAGTGGCTGGCTTAAAAATAAAGCAGGCGATGGAGCTGCGGGTACTCACACTCTGAAGGAAGTTGTTGTTTGGCAACACCCCTGTTTTAGCTGTCTTCAATGTTGTAGAGCACGGAAGGAGACACATGCGTGTTCTTGAATATTCTTCCAATATCTCCATGTGCCTTCATGAAGTGAAGGGTGAGCCATATCCTGATCGCGTAGGCGGGATTCTCTCCTTGTCTGCAGGGGTTCCTATGACGACTGTTGATCCAGGGCCCTCTTTACTTGTGACCCGAGCATTGAACTCAGAGCTTGGGCTGCAGACGTACGTTCCTCCTAGGTTTCTCGCGGGTTTAATTCCTTCGGCACTTGTTGCCAAGTACCACTTTGGCAAAGCGAAGATGACAACATTACCGGTTATGAAAAGGAGCCTACAAGAACCGAGGACGACGTAGAAAAACCGCCTATCGACGAAAACACGCCATCAACTAGACTACACATCATACTTTCCAAGGGCTCGGAATTTGATGAGACCGGCTTTTGTAATTCGGCCGCTGAGGCTCTTGTCCAGCGTATTCCCGTTCTTGGATATGACCATTCGATCCAGCAAATCGACAAAATCGTGTTTCTCACACGCTGCTAAATATTCTCACCGCGCCGCCTTCCTCTCTATTGAAGCGGGTTGGCATGCTTCTGTCACGACTTGATAATCTTGCCCATGTCCTTGTTTGGAGTAAAGAAAATCTGAAGACACCTCACGATCCTGGTTCCATAGATTTGATCGAGTTGCCGCGGGTTAACTTGTCGTTCAAGGCCAAGGCTGAGGACGTGGTTGACAATCAAACGGAGCAACGCCTATATAGTAACGACTATGACGGTCTGTTCATTGCCACATCAACCGAAGCACGTGAAATTTCAGAGCGTTTGCTCGGTACTATTGCCCATTTCATCGTTCTTCAAAACGCCGATAACGATCTTTTCATTTTGATGCCGAGTTGTGCTCTACCGCGGCGCCTACATGTAGATGGTTCACATCTTTCAGTGCAGGTGATTCTTGACAGACGCAATAAAGATTGGAATAACAACATTGGGGAAGTACGATCTTACCTTTATCCGATCCATAACTCCCAGTCGTTCCTGGTGACACCTTCGCTGGCTTCCTCTCTACTTGATGCTCATGTACTTTATCACCGGCTCGTACGTGGAGGTGTTTAAAATGGTCGAGTCGTGTGTGAGCGAAGAGCTGAATGCAGAAGAGGTGAGACTAATCGTTTGCTTTTTTGAGAGATTCATGATTTGTGCTCTTCAGCAGATTGCGACTAACTCTGTGTTTTGATTTTAGCAACAAATTTTCAACCAGCTTGAGTTTCTTGGCAATGACTTTCACCCGGATGCCCATGCTTGTAGATTGAAGCTGTCGGTTGTGACGGTGGGCTTAGGTGCCGAATCAACGATGAAGTGCCCATGGAGCATTTCGGAGGAGATGGAGGCATATGTGAAAAGCATGGGTTCGTGTCGTCAGCTTGTAGATTGACAACAGAAGAAGAATTGCTTCTTCTGCAGCTTTGCACACCAGAGAGTAAGGATCGGCTTTCTCTTATTCTTCTCAATCGTAAGGCTTTCGTGGGTGCGGTTTCCAGTCTCTCATCGTTGCCGAAAGACAAGACGCTTACCGTACAACTAGGCAAAGAGAAGCCACCGTTGGTCGAAAATTTTGATTTTGGATCCGACTTCACAATCATCGAAAACCCGAAGAAGACGATGGTATCGGCCAAACTATTCGGTGCAGCCTACAGTAGACCCGAGGAGGTAAGTCGCTTTGCTAGGGATCCTGTGTCTGAAATGCTTATCAAGTTCTAACCTCCTTTTTTCGCGACAGGATGATGTGGCATATGGAGGCTTGAAAGCTCTCGAGTTCATCAATAATGCCGTCTCGTCTGGAGTAGAAATGGCATCGTCTAGATACGGCTTTCCGCTGCTGTACGACTTGCTGACAAACACGGTCAAGTTCAAGCTCCATCCTGCAGACAGACCGCACAATTGGGGTAGGATGCTTTTAGACTGATTCCGCCATCAGACTTCAAAACGTTGTCTGCCGAGATGTCCATTCTGAGGATCCTCGCGGAAAACCCGCCTGTTGCGTCGCACCCTCGATTCCGAAGTTCCAGCCAGATAGCGGAATGAGTAAACTGAAAGGAATGTTTGCGGGTAAAGACTCTGTCACAAGGCTGATAGGGGAACTGCACAATTTCCTCAACCAGGACGGGGTTCGGGCAATGATTAAGAACACGAGCGTTTACCCCGAATCGCTACCTCGCTCTGCCATGATACTTAGTCGCCTGGAATCATACTCGTCACACCGATTGTGGGTCGTACCGAGGATATCTGACTACTCGCAGGAGAAATTCTATTTGGATGTAAAAAATTGCGCTGCCGTGAACATTCCATTCAAGCAACTACAAGCATTTGCATCGAGACCTCTGGCCCCAATCCAGCTCGACAAATTCGTTTGTTATCTATCGAGAATGCAAATGGGTATGCCTCCTGTGTCAACCACTCTTTCGTTTGATGTATCGTCTGAGAGGGCATCACAGACTCATTGTTCCCAGGCTACGATGCAAAGGGTCCAGACAGATGTCTTCAAGTATGCACAAAAAGCAAACTCAGAAATGACACCGATGCTGATTGGGTTCACGCCTGCGGAAGTGGACGCGTTCCACAATAACCCCGCTGGGCTGAGCAAGGCCATTGAACAGCTGAACAAGCTTATCAAATCTTTGAACCAAGCAATGCAATTCGATAGGAAGTCGTTGTGGAACCTGATGAAGCGTGCACTTGCCATTGCTGCTAGTGATGAACGAAGCGACACACCGTTACCGGATAACCTTGATAACGAGATAAACTTAAGATTCCGACTTGGACAAGTCGGGGAAAAGAACCGGTGCCTTGGTTTGAATTGTTAGTGGCTTCGATCTTATCCACAACCTCTGAACATGACATCCGATCGCTGAATCCGCACATGTCGCCTGTTGCATACAAGACAGTCACAAGTTTGACAGTTGTTGCGATGCTAACCTCAATCAGAATTTCGCAAACTCATCGCGCTCTTTCAAGGTACGCCACATTCTCCGTCATCATCTCAACCTATAACTTTCCACCTCTCACTCACTTCCTGTCTCAGTCTGTCAAAATTATTTAAACTACTCACGAGCGTCAATAGCACAAAGGAAGACAGTGCCCGGTCAAGAATGAGCCAGGAGATTAAGCTGCAATCCTCAAAAGTAGCCGCAGATATCTCAAATGAGAGGTACTTCATGACTACAACATCCGATGGAAATTTCATTGAATTCGATCCGAGATACCTTGTATTTGAGTTTACGTACTCCCTAATGCTCCGAAAAGTCAGGTGCTGCTCGTTAACAAACTTGTTAGCGCCATGAAGAGCGGGCGCTCGATGTGCAATCAAATGATCATGGGAGCAGGGAAAACAACTGTTGTAACCCCGCTTTTGGCTTTGATTTTAGCCGACGGCAAATCATTGGTCACCCAGGTTGTTCCGCATGCCCTCCTTGACTTTTCGCGGGGTGTGATGCGAGAAAAGTTCGCAGCAGTGGTAAGGAAGCCTATATTTACATTCAGCTTCAGCCGAGGAACCAAAGTCACAAGAGATCTCTACCTCAAGCTCTGTAAAGCACGAGACAGTAAGGCTGTCATTTGTGCAACTCCAACCAGTATAAAGTCTTTCATGTTGAAGTTTGTTGAAATGATGAAAATTTTAGAAGAGAAAAGTTCGGGGCAGCAAGAAGGGCAGCTCGGAATAATGGAATTTTCGGAGCGTTCTCTTTGTCTGCTATTGCCAGACGTTTCCGTGATCAAGTCGAAACGGTGGAATACGACGTCGAGCCGCAGGATGTCTTTTATTGTACTGAGATTTTGAAGCTTTTCAAAAGCGGGTGTTTACTACTAGACGAAGTGGACTTGATCCTGCATCCGCTGAAATCCGAGCTAAACTGGCCTATCGGTCACAAAGATCCTATTGATTACTCACGGGAAAGCTGGGCATCGGAATCCGATGGGATTTGTTCTGGCACCTCATTGATGGCGTTTTTACGCATCAGTCGGGAAGATGTCAGTCGATTTCAAGGACAGCAGAGAAGCAATTACTATCTTGCAAGAGATCGCCGCTGTTATTCGAAAGGGCATTGCTGAAAAACATCTTCAGTACACTCCGCACCTTGTGTTGTTAAACAGAGCATATTACCACAGAGAGCTGAAACCGCTGATGGCGAGATGGCAGCTTCTTTATCTCAGGCACAAACGACTGCCGACAGTCGAGGATAGACATTTAATATCATACATGGTGAATGGTCCATTGAAGGACCGCCAAGCTGCGTCTGCGGTTCATGTTGCTCTCGACGATGACTACATGAAAATGTTGAATCTAAGTCACGATTTGCTAAGGAATTTCCTGCCTCACGTGCTAAGCAAGATCAACCGCGTCAGCTATGGATTGCTATCGAAGCTTGATCTAAAATTGACCCTGGAGACTGAGTCCAACGTTTCATTGTCGCGACGACTCGCTGCCGTCCCATTTGTAGGAAAGGACATTCCTAGTAGAGCGAGTCAATTCTCCCACCCAGATATCGTCATTGGCTTGACGATCATGGCATACCGTTACGAAGGATTGCGTTTTTCAGACTTTGAAAATGTCATTGGGGTTCTTCGGGAGCAACTGGACTCGGAATTCGGTCCGCTTCACAAGCGACCGGCAGCACTGAAGTACAAGTCTTGGGTCGAGGAGGCTGGAGGAAAGTTCGGGGTCCTAGAGAAGGTGAAGGAGAAAGCGCAAACAAAGACGATCCAGAGACTGATTTCTTCAAGGCGCCAGTAGGCCGGATTGGAGCCAGAGGAGCCGATGACATCTGGCCCCTGCATCTGCTGGATGTAAAGGATGATCAACACATGAGTGTCACTTACAAGCTCCTCCAAAACATTCCGAGCGTTCTCCAATATTATCTACATACTTTCGTTTTCCCGCTTACGATGGAGCATCACCATGACAAAATAAGCGCTTCTGGACAGGACCTCGGTGGCGACATGATGTTTGGTAAGCGAGTTGGTTTTAGCGGGACGCCAAGTGATTTACTCCCGGAAGAACTCGGCCAATGCGAGTACGATGAAGGTGTGGATGGTCAGATAATTGACTTTCTGACCTCTGAAGCAATCGTGAGCAGTCGTTTACTAGACGCTAATTGGTCCGTAGCACGCCTGTTGAATGATATCGCGATCGCTCGACCTCCATTCCATGTTTTGCTGGATTGTGGAGCGCTTGTAACGGGTATGAGCAACTTCGACGTTGCGAAGTATTTACTCAACAACGGGCTTCCACAGGAATTCGATGGTGTGGTATTCCTGGACCACAAGGATCGCAAAATGATTTTGATGAGAAACGGTATGAACGTCGTCAGGCTAAATCAATCCGGAATTCCTCCGCATCGCCGGTTTTCCTTTTACGACCAGATTCACACAACGGGAATGGACATTCATCAAGCAATTGATGCTCGAGCCGCTCTCACTCTCGGCAAAGATATGACGTTCCGTGACTACGCACAGGGTGCTTTCCGTATGCGTGGTATCGGCAAAGGTCAGACCATCGAACTGTTTATCATTCCTGAGGTTATGCGTTTAGTGGATGACCAATATCGGCGACTCAGCAGTAACACCGTCCACGGAACTCATGGAGCTCATACCTTCCCAACTGCCGCCTCCGACCCATTCGGCATTGCTTCTCCAATATCAGTAGGGAACCCGGCTAGCAACTTTCTAGTCTCCCAGACTGGCAGCAAGCAGCTTCTTGTCAATGTTGCGGCTTGGTTAACGGTTAACGGAATGAAAAGTGAAAACATGCAGTTTCGTATGTTGTGCCACCAAAGTATCGACAACGTCTCGAGAAAACGTTGCTACAGTTTATTGACCGCTAGCTACCGCGAACTGACACAGCTTGCTTTCGCGCATCGCGCCAAAGAGTTTGCCGCTCTTGCGAATAAGGTTCCTAGCAAATCTGGCAATGACATTGATGGGGACCTTGAACTAGACGTTCACACTACGAATTTTCTAGTGAAGATTTTGAGGCAATCCTAGCGGTAGTACAAGCTGGCACACTGGGATCATCGACATCAACCAAGCTGATCGGAATGGATGCTATACAAAAGTGCCTCGATGTACTCACTGAGAGGCTTGATTTTCTTGTTCCCAATAGCATTCCTGTCCCGACACCTTTGTCTGAAAAGCTCAGGAACACTATCATGAGAAGAAAGGAATTCATCAAATCGGATTACGACAAAGCTGTCATTGATAAAATCTTGATGGTTCTTGTCAATTCTGAAGGTCTAGCAAAGCAGAAATTCGGCGAACCGTCTGTGGCGGAGGCAGCAGAGGAAGACCAGGATGCAGAGCTTCAAAAGAACAAGTTGCGGAAGAAGAAGTATTGAAAGAACAGGTGTGTATAACATCTCGCGCCACGTAAAGTTGTTTCCATGTAACTCATCTCTCTGTCTCGTTTGTATCGTTAACAGGAGGAAGAAGAGGAGGAGGAAGAAGAAGAGGAAGAGGAGGAAGAAGAAGAGGAAGTAGTAGACGAATCGGCAAAAAAGAAGAAGTACTCCAGAGACGACGAAATGCCTACACCATGGCAAATCGAGTCGCTTGCGTACAGTGCCGAAGCGAACTCCAAGACCGATGGCGCCGACGTCAAGCCTTTCCAGAAGTACTTCTACCCAGCATCCGAATTCTCCGTCAAAAATTACATGTTTTCGAAGGGTGTATCTCTCGAGTTCCCTGACTACATGCTGGTATCACGCAATTACTATAACAAGCAGTGGAGTACGAAAACACATCGACGGCTAAAGAATGTCATCGTTACAATGGACTTTACCCATCTAAAAGTGCACTGCAAGAAATCGCTTCAGTTGGAAAACCGCTCACCCGCGAGCAGGAGAAGATGCTGAAGACAGCTTTCTTGGGATCAAATGGTGACAAACCAGAGACATCTGCGACCATCTCAGTGGCCGAACTGCGAGAGGTGCTGCGTGCTGTTGATGTCGATGTTGACGGGGAAGACGGGGACAGATTTTCGAAAACCTCCCTGACCTTCAATCTCGCACAATCACGTTTGACGAGCTCAAGCACTATCTCACTCAAAGAATGTTCTACAGAGTGCAAGCAGGCCGCTTTTATGTTGCCTTATCCCTGTTTGAAGCCGAATGTATGAGAGCTGCTATTCACCAACAGTCCATGCTTCCTCTTATTCCAGGAAAGACACTGCCGTATCGCTTCGAACCGAACGCACTACGCTGGATTCTACTCATGGTTATGAAGCCGCACAGAGCTTTCAAGATTCTACAGCTCAGGCTTGTTACCGTTTCATTGATAGCCAAGTAAACTATCGTCCAAGAGAATTGACCCTTCTGCTCAGGTCACTGCAAAACAACGATCTTGAACGGCGCTACAATTTCTTTTGCGAAGTGCGAAGCAATAGAAGGCGTAAACAAGTCGCCCCAGAGACAACATCGCTATCAAAGGTATTTATTACGGCTGACGAGCACCATCTTCTCAACTACAAGATTGCAGCAGGTCGAATCACTGCTTTACTTAAGTCGAGGGAATGTATCCTCGAGATGCATTTGCAGCGATAGATCGAGACCGAGACGGCCTTTTGAAACAGGAAGATTTAAGGAAGGGCATGGAATGGCTTGGTCTCAAGCTGGACCCAGCCCTCGTTGCTGGTTTCATGAAGGAATTAGACAAAGATGGTGATGGTTTCATCAACCTGGAAGAGTTCAAGGCTGCAGTTGGTTTCGACGACGAGAGTGAAATGGCACCATCCATGTCATTCAATGCAGGGGTGCCTCTACCTCCGATGCCTTCAGAGGATATTGGAACACTCAAGGTGGTGATCCCGGAACCTGTGCTAGCATCGATCAAAGTAAAAGTAAAGAAGATCACAAAGTTCAACCTGATCTGGAATAGTCAGGAAGCATGAGCAGAGACAAGATATCCATTTGGAATCCTTCCATTCAGGCTGGCGGTCTCAAACAAAACAAAACCGCAATTTGCTTGGGACACTTCGCAGGATATGGATATGATAACCCGAATCGTGACAGTAATGAACGTCTGTGCCTTGAGATAACAGATACCTCGAGCGGCTGGGTTGGGGTAGCAGCTGGCTTCCCCATGTTTTGAACAGATATATGCCCCATCCAGCCAGATTCCGCCTGGCTTGAGTCTGACACACGGCAACAACCATTTCTATGCATGGGAGCCAGTCCCACCAGGAGAAGAATTTGTTGCCCTGGGTTTTATCGGATCGAAGACCGATGAACAACCAAGAGTAGACGTTATGCGATGCGTTCCACGAGACTGGTGTAAAGAAAGCACGCAAATGCAAAAGCTGTGGGATGACAGTGGGTCCTCCGGGCGACAAGGTAGCATTTGGAAGTTCAATTCCCTTCATTTAGTGGGTTTCGTCAGCGGCTCTGATCCACCAACAAGAAGGCCTTATGATCTGAAGAGCCGCCGCTTCTTTCTGAAAGAATACAGTGATACGAGCTCACAGAACGTAGCTGCAGTTCCAGGGGCTATCAACATCCAAAGTAATAAAAAATATTAGAATTTCTCATATGGAATATTATTTTCACTCATGTAGGTGGTATATATTCGCTGTCGTCGCTGTCATAGTCATCGCTGTTTTCGTATTCGCCCTGACCCAAGGCCTGAAGGTATTGCAGCAGTGATCTCGACCTTGCCGCGAGTCGGAAGAGCGAAATAAGAGCACGGCAGCATTCGTTAGAGCGGGGAACGACGAAGTCGTCGTTTGGTCTTCCGCCATAACTGAGCAGGTACGATCACAATTTCCAGCAAGATCGTGCCTCCACAATACTAGATCCATACTGCTCAGAAAAACCACCATGTGCAAATATGTACCCAAACTCTTCAAGATAAACAGAAGCGAAAGTAAATCGTGGTAATGGAAGGTTTCCAAGGGTCTTGGGTCGACAGAAAACATCATTTGCCAAATCAAATCCCAAAATACCATTCGTCGATGGCCGACCTGATCCAAATAACATTACAACTTTATCACGACTGACACGAAAAGATGAATGGCACCTTCCAAAACAGAGTGCTTCGACAGGGCTTAAGCGCCGTGAATCCTCCCCGACGTATGCGTCCTTCGTGTAGCTATCGCGCCTAGATGCCTGATCTGCGATCGCTTCCATTTGATCTTCGTAAAGGCAATTCCACATCGTGCCGACAAAAGATCCGAGATCACTTTGCTTAAGGGGTAAGGGACACTCCCATACTTCAGTATTATCTTTCCCAGATCGCAGCAGATTCGACCCATCACCACCCCGAATAAAACTAATCTATTCCGTGCTGGGTCAACGATAACCGAGTGACCATGTCGACCCGATGGATGCGAGGTTGCTGATACTGCGATAGGGATATCTCCATCCAACCAAGTCCAAGTAAAGGTATCGAGAAGAACAGGTTCCCACGTCGATCCACCCTCTGCATACCTCCAAGAATCAGCAAATATCGATCGAACAGCAAAGTCGCCGTATGATACGCTCGACTTAGTCGAAGCAACCAACTCGGATTCATGGGGTTTCCTCCCGATTGTAGCTTGCAGTAGATGACTTGCCACGAAGCAGAAGCTCCATTTAGCGTGAGCAACACAACCTGGCTGGTTTCCGCAGAATACCCACCCGACCGAAAGCCTCCGAAGCGTACTGCTCTATTCGAGTCTAATACCGTAAGAGATGCTCCGTAGACGAAAAGGGCTGAGGACTTGGTTGATAGGTCACTGCCTGATGACGGTTTGTGGAATCGGATTCTTCCAGACGCGCTTCTACGGAAGGACTTGTTCGGATAAACGTTTTCCTGGTAGCACGTGCCGAGAGATCGTAAATATAAACATCGTCATCATCTTCAAAACCACCGGTAATCACAATTGAGTTTCCTATTCTCGCACAAAGGTGTCCTTCACGATCCGACGGCCACGTGTTCCCATGCTCCGGTCGAATCCATCGGACCACTGTGAGATCACGGGCACCCGCTTGAACTAAAATGCCTCTTTTGGGCATGTTGCCACGGAGCAGATGTCTTTGACGCGCTTTTCAGGAAACTGCTCACTCAAGAGACGAGTCCAGAAAAGATCAGAACCGTCAAATCTGCGGTGCAAGGATCGACTGCAGCAAAGAAAATGCGCAATGTCCTTGGGTAACAAGAATGCCGCTATTAATTGTAGCGGATCATCCGATAACATTAGTAATGAAGACATTCTTGATTGATAAAACTGTATTAATCTTGCAATGAATAACGACAAAGAACGTTTTCATTTTTTATTACTCCGTACTCCGTATTTATTGATTACTGTATTTGTTCTTCTGCGCTGTTTCGGTGTCAAAGAAAGTCAAAGGTGAGATGTGCGCTCTTGACGATTCGTGACTCACTGCCAGTTCGTTTGTCACGCTGGTGACACTCCGACTGATGATGGACTTTTGATCTGTTTTGAAATTTGTAAGTTGTTGTGACATGTACACTTTTATATGAACATTCCAAGAGGTTGTTTATAAATAGTAGATTCAATTTTCAAACGTCGATTGAATTTAGTGGCAACCCTTAAGAACATAAAGATAATTAGGAAAATTATTTTCCGTTGGTCTCAGAGAGCTCTAAGACACCATAATTATCTCTAAATACTTGGATCCTCAGTGTGACCACCACACTTGCCTTCTGCAGCATCTCGCTCCCATTGGGACGCTTCGCTCTTGGTCCTCCTTAGTTCATTCATTCCATATCAAATCTGCATTTCTAACAACTTAATAGAAGTCTGATTTCCCATGCGAAATTTTGCAGTGCTCGTCTTTGCGGTGCTTTTGAAGGTTGGAATCGCGGCGCAGATTGCTATCGGTCAAGAAAAGGACTCGAACGAGAGGATGCTGTGATAGGCCGCGTGCGATCCAGCCGAAGGGTACTTTCTTCGTCTCAAACTCAACAACAGCGTGGCCTTTTCAATGTTCTCAATGTGCGTTCCATTTTCGGGGAGGGATCCGAGTCGGATCAAAAGAAAACGACGCGCCGACGGGTAATCAAAGCGGTAGAAAATATTTGAATATTTTCACGAATATTTTCAACGGCGACCGCGACTCAGAACCAGAATTGGAAGCAGAAGTCAAGCAGACCAGTACCCAGGAACCTAATACCGCCCCCGTACAGATGCCTGTCACCGCCGAAGAGATTTCGGAGACAGCAAAGGACTTTCTTTCGGTTTTCCCAGATAATTGGACACCGAAACCCGAGGGAAGCTACATTGACATCTTCTTGAGTGTATTCGCCCTCGGGAGTCGTCGCCGCCACCCGCGGAAACACCTGCTCCTACTATTACCAGCGTCCCCACAACGCTTTTACACAGTGCCACGCCTTCGATAGCACCATCCGGAGGCGCACCGGCAGCCCCGTCACTGTTGTTCCTTCAATGACCGCTACTCCGACCGCTTTGACATCTCCGGCACCATCCATCGTACCAGGCAGTCCAACTGATTCACCAACTTCTGTTCCTTCACCTGGTGAAACCACTTCAGGCAGTCCTCCCCAGCGTGAGCGCACCTCCCAGTGTAAGCGCTGCTCCGAGCATGAGCCCTGCCCCTCTCTTCCCTGATATTCAGACCGGATCGGGAGCTCCTACTGGAACCATCGCGCCCACGGGAACGACTTCACCTGTTTTGGCTTCTCAGCCGCCCACGGTTACCGCCTCCCCTAGCATCAGTGCTTCACCGACAGCAACTATTTCACCTTCTCTGTCACCGATTTCTGCGATAGAAAGTAGCCCTCCAGCTTCAACAGGAACCTTGGCACCAACCGTTACGGCGTCGCCTTCGGGTACTACAGGAAGCAATCCGCCAACAGCGACCGTGGCACCGACCGTCACCGCGTCTCCTTCGGGTACAGAACCCCAGCTTCAACCGGGACCGAGGCACCAACCGTCACGGCGTCTCCTACTGGTGTAGGAAGTAGTCCTCCAGCTTCAACAGGGACCGAGGCACCAACCGTCACGGCGTCTCCTACGGGTGCAGCAAGTAGTCCCCAGCTCCAACAGGGACCGAGGCACCAACTGTTACAGCGTCTCCTGCGGCTGTAGGAAGTACTCCTCCAGCTTCGACAGGGACCGCGGCACCAACCGTCACAGCATCTCCTGCAAGTGCAGGAAGTGCTCCTCCAGCTTCGACAGGGACCGCGGCACCAACCGTCACAGCATCTCCTGCAAGTGCAGGAAGCAGCCCCCGCGCTTCAACAGGGACCGCGGCACCGACTGTCACGGCTTCTCCTTCGAGCGTATCCGGTCAAAGCAGCCCACCAGTTTCAGCAGAGACCTCGGCACCGACAGCGAGCAGTAGCTAGAGAGGGCGGACCTGCTATACTTTTCTTTGGTCTGTTTAGTGATATAATTAATACGATTCATGTAATACTTTACTTGCGATTCAACTAGGCTAGAGTCCTTCAACAACTCTAGAGATTGTGCCTAGCTCGCGTTACTGAATCACACTACGTAGAAAAAAGATCCCAAGCTAAATAAAGAGAAAGAAAAGATTTGAAATGAATTTTGTATAATTTAAAACTGTTATTCGTAGAAGTATTAGCGTTACGATACGATAGCACAAAAATGAAACCAACCTCCATCAAATTAAGCAGCAGCAGCTAGTTTCGGAGCATGCAGAATCAAGGCATTAAGAAGAAATTTGGATTTTGCTCGTCAATCAGATTGCCAATCATGAGATCGCCGTATTGAGCTGGAACGACCGTGACTGCGAACGCAATCAGCTGCTCAAAGTGCTGCCTTGAGTCATCGTACATGGAGAGCTCGTAAAAGACTTGCGCCAAATTGTTATTGATCGCCATGGAGAGCATATCAATGACTGGGTTTCCTGTAGCGTTCAACGGAACGCCGCTGTCTGCTAGAAGAACCTGACTCTTCTGGTACAGCGAGCAAGACTTGACGAGGTAAGCGGAACTTTCGTGCGTTCCTTCCAGCCCCTTGAGGTGATAAACAATACCAAGATTGAAGAGTATGATACTACTCACGATCGTCATATTTACGAGAGGATCTTGAGAATAAGCTGTTGGCAATGGAATAACGTTAATTGCCCGAGCCTGAACAAATGCTGCGGAGGAAGGCGAGGGCTGCATGCAATCGCTATCATACTCTACACAAGAACTCGCTGATGGTACGTGAGGAGCACTACACGCTGGTAAGCTTTCTTGATGCTGAATAGGCGATGCGATGCTTTCTTCATGAGTATCACAAGCCATATGACTCGAACTTGAAGAGCGTTGCTCCGTTTCAAGGTCCAACAATGTCAAACTAAGCGCATCACGAAAGAGCTCTAAGCTCGTCCTTAAGCTACCATTTTGCAAATGCGTGGCCCCTAAATTGTTAAGCTCGGCTGCCATTACGCTATTCATTGTACATATACTATTCTAAGCAATACTTGAATCAATGAAGGACCGGAAAGCAGAAGCTCTCAGTATAATTTTGATTTTACGCAGCACGCAAATGTTGCACAAATGCAGATCTCGTTTGACCGTGCAGAAAAGAGAATTTACTGGTATTTTTACCAGGTTATCATCATCAACAACCGACGATCGACGATCAACGATCAAGCGAGAGAATAGGAGAGGGAAGGCCCAATCAAAACAGCCTCAACCGAAAGGCAACGAACAAGTTCTTCATCTTGGTTCTTTTTTGTGACGTTGTGAAGAGTACATATTCCGTATTCAGTAGACGGTACCGGTTGCGTCAAGCTTTTACCAAGTACAGGCGTACTAAATTACAGTACACTTTACACTCAAGGCAAACTAAACCGTACGCCGTACGGTCGTCGCTATCCGAATTGATCACTTTTCACGGGATAGAGCTGATGCTCTATGGCCTATAATGTACAGTCGTTGATCAAAAGAGAACGCTCCCTTGAAGCGTGACTTGAAATTTGGATCCGAGAATACCATAACAATTAATGAATTGTATCTTAAGCTCGTGACTCGTGACTCATTATGCCTTTGAGAACACCAAAGAATTTGGCATTTTCATTTCAAGTGCCACATCGAGAGGGCTATAATTCGATAGTGATAATGTGTAACGGATAATATTGCCCCACCCTTTTCCGGTCATTACGTTTTAGCTTCGCACACATAAGTACCGTATTTCTGTGAAAGTGAGCAGAAACCAGAAATACGAGCGAAGGAAAGAACAAAACTCCTTCGCGTACTTGGAACTGATCGACATTAGTGTGATTTCTTCACGTTTTCGCTTCAATGTAACTTTGTACTTTATACAAGATTCTCAATGTTCAACACGAAACACGAACCTGAACGTGAAGCATCTCGTATCGCGTCTCACCTCTGAGTCTTGTCTCTGAACCATTATTTGGGTCGCGTATCATGCGTCATTAGGGGACGTCTGGTAGGCGCCCTGTGTCGTTTCTCACTTCTCGCTTCGCCGGAATGCATGCCGCTTCGATGCCGTTGATGATCATCTCAAAGGTTGATGCGGAATTACTAGAGTCGTCATTTATAAGTACTTACAGGTCTCGTCGACTGCAATAATTGTTCGCTTCTTTCGATCTTACAAGACAGTAGAACTTTCCTCAAGCCATCGGTAGTCTTTTCCTCAGATCATCAACGCTAGAAAATACATAGTAATGTCGGAGACAGCAACCGCACCCAACCCAGCAAACGATGAGCTCCATCGGCTTGAAGAGCAAGAGCGTCGCGCAAAACGAAAGGTATAGAAACTATGTGATGAAACTATGTGATATTTTAGAACCGTCAAGATCTCATTAAATCTCACGCCTCTCCTCCGTCGCAGGCGAGTAAAATGTCCAAATCCAGCGCGCAAAAGACAAAGAGAGGAAAGGAAAAGAATATAGGCAGAAGATCTTACAACAACAGCAACAAGGCGGAGCCCCTGATTCCAGCAAACGACAAAAAGCCATTCACCAGGGCAACCTGGTCCAACGTCGTCCACATTTCAATCACTCTTTGTGCAGCGCGCACAAGGTTTTCAGGTGGACTTTCGGTTTCGCAACGCTCCACCACGGCCTCCGGTGGGACCCTGCTTCGTGGGGACACGCTCAAGGCTGTTTTACTCGGCCAGAGTCGTCAATACAAGCCGCTGAATACTGTTGAGGCGAATCATCTCTGGAAACTGCACAGTGAACCAGATCTCGGAGTGCCAATGGCATCGTCCGCTATGGACCTGAAAGCATACACACTGGATGACAACAACACGGACAAAAACGCATTGCCTCCGCTGGGTTCCTTGCATGCAGACGATCAGGCTCTGTTGGATTGGCAAGGCTCTATGGGTGATACTGCGGCGGATCTTCGAAGTAAGCGTCAAGAGCAAGTCCGCGCCGCTGCTCAACAGTGGTTGCACAGTGGAGATCAAGCTCAAAATAATAATACGGGTTCGCAGAGTAAATTGAGTGCCAAGAAACAGAGCAAGAAGGCATTTTCTCGTGTCCTTCATGAGGAGATGCAAACTTGGATGAAGAAAACGACGTACTTGTCGAACGATTACTCGCGAAAAGTGCACGACTTCAAGTCGTTGGCCCAGACAAAACAGAAATTGGCCGCCGAACTGGAAGCCAAGCAACAAGAAATGGCCCACAGTAGATCAGCAAAAGCTATTGAAACGTCATTTGACCCCGTTGCGACCAAAACGACCCTGCAAACGATTCAGCATCCCACCAAAAGAAGCTGAAACCCGTTGCCGTGTTGGATGTTCTTCCCAATGTATCGAATTGGGGCCGCGCTTTTACGCAAGTTGTTATTGACAAAATTCCAACCAATTTGCCTAAGGGTTTTCGATGAAAACTTTGGACAGGGTGCTTTGTCGGCAATGTAGAAAAGCAAGGAAACAGCTCTCGAATGGCGTGTCAAGTGCTCGCCACGGAGAAGAAGAGCGGCGAAGATGGGGGGACGAAGACTTTCTGGTCCCTATTCAAACATACGATCTCGACATTGTTCCATTGAAAGATGAAGATTCTCCTCATGTCAACTTTTGCTTATGGGTAGACAAAGAAAAAGGAATCGCGACATATTTGCCTCTTTCGTCGAGAATCCAACTTTCTGTGGGACGGCCTGTGGTGGGTCCCGAGGCACATCTTGTCGAGCGGAGGAGCCAACAGATGCAGAAATCAACGAAATGGAAGTGCGAATGGCTGAAGTCGACAAAGAAATGGCCACGAAGCATAATATTGGGCGCAAAAGCTTCACGGGCTCATTGCAGACGTCAACTATAAATAACGACAAAATGGACGTTGATGAAGATAGTGGTGCTGGCAAAAAAGCAGCTGCCAATGAGGACGGAGACGATGGCGAGGGTGATTTTGGTGACGATGATTCCGATTCCGACGATGCTCAGGTCTTTTAAATAGCTAGACTTTTGCAAAAGACTTCAAAAGACTCACTCGTTTATAATTGTATACTTATAATAGCCGCAACTTTCCAACTTGCTTCTAACTCGCCTATACCCTCTCATATCGCCTCGCCTTGGAATACCTTCCAAAAGACCAGCTTCATTCAAAGACTTTGCATATCGTTTACCGTCATCTAGCATGCCGTAAATTCCGCTTGGTGAAATCGCTTCGACAAAATCGAACATTCGTCTTTCCTTGTATTTTGGATCAAGAGAATGGTGAACAATAATTTCGAGGACTTGCTCTGTGTGGGATCGATAGTCGGATGGTTTGGAAAGAAAACTTCCATCAACATGACGCCGATTTCGAAACTTTCGGGCGAGGTTGCCGTCTATGAACCAAGGCAAATGAACGCTTGCCATGTTGCATTGAATCAGATCCTCCTTGCTTGTGAAGCGCGAAACACGCTTCTTCGCGCCCAGAACAGTGCGAACTGGAGTTAGCAAGAGTGTGAGATTGGATTCATCTCTTTCGTGGTCATTTCTGCGAAGCATGTCGACCGCATTATCAGGAATAAGCTCGTCTAGCCAGTCGTGTATCATGGGACCCCAAATTCCCTGCAATCCCGATTTTCGATCCGACACCCCGCATCTTTCGCGAGACTCAACGCCAAATCCGTCGCCTTGTAAAAATCAACACCCGTAAGCGTCAGCGTTGCTGCCAGAGCTCCAGCCGAGGCGCCTGTAGCGCTGCAAGCAGATAAATCGTATCCTTCCTCTCGCAGGTACGATATGAAACCAGCCTGCCAGTAAAAGAATATTCCACCACCTGGAAACACAAGGTGAATCGGATCGAATTGCGGGTGCCCTTGGTCCATGTGTGATGTTAATTGCCCTAATTTGAAAGATTCAACCAAAGACCTTTTCCTTGTTGACATAGGAATATAACCAAAAGCCCAAACCCAAAAGAGAGGTAAATATTGACGCTCGAACTATGGTTCGCAGATTGAGTCGGTTGTTCTTTCGCACCATATTGTTGATACTGACGTTGTTCGAAGACGGATGATGCGGAGAGCTAGTTCGAGTACGATTAGCGACAACGCTAGTGCTACCAGGGCTATTCGTTGAAAAGCCAGAAATAGAAAGAAGATAGAAGGAAATAGATCATCCATTTGTTTTAATGACAGCGGCCGATCGGCTCTTCTCATTTTCATTTCGTTCACCTCATTCATTCCCTCTTGATTGAGACACGAGTTGAAGCAATCACGAACCACGCGCGTGCGCGCGGTTAATGCTCCTCATTATTTTTTTTCGTGTCGGCGTCTAATTCCGGAAACGAATCTCCACAACCAAGCGTTGCATTCAGTTTAACTTTGGCTTCGCCAACGGCGAAGCAATTGCTCAAGGTCTATCGGGAGTTGAGTGCAGGGGAGAAGAGCACCAAGTGCCTTTCGTTTGGAGCGTGATTTCGGGAAGCATGTTGTCATGGCCGATGGCCAGGAAATCCACTTTTCAGTAGGAAATCGCCTGGAAAGCAAGTTTGAGACTTCTTGGACCATTTCTGGCGGTCATAGTATCAAAATCATTGCCCATGCTGCTCCTCCGTTCACCCACACTCCTGGATTCCGCCAATATGATCTTCTCTTTGATGGCTGCACTTTCTTTGCCATGACACGCATCTTTGAGCTTGGATCCCAGAGAGTTCGAACTACGTTGGTCACACGAGGACATGTGCACATGTGTACAGCAATTCGATCATGCCGGAATCGATGTTGACGAATTCTTACAGGGGAGATTTCAAACTTGCTCAAACGTCCAACCCACAAGCCTCGGTGACGAACTCAGAGTCTCAATTTGAAGATACCACGAGCCTCGCAACAGTCACATCACCACACCGCTACCAACAGATCTTTTGTCAAGTAATATTCGCAGTGCACCGAAGGATCTTTTCGACACAAACCTGTTTGCAGATGAATACACTCCCAAGCCTCCGTTGCCACCTTGTTCGGAACGACCACTGTCAGATGAAGAGCTCGTATGCGGCTACTCCTCCCACTTCTTCGGGACTGTCCGAGTTAACAAGAACTTTTACAGATGTATCTCGATACCCTGTGCACCAGACAGTCCAGGCAACTGCGAACTATTCACAGCCAGACCATCAAATATGATCCACAGCATAATTCTACTCTTCGGCCTTCAAAGGTATCTGCTCAAGTAGCTTTGTTCGAGGCTAGCAAGGATAACCCTTTGAAGCTAAATCTCTATGCATTCGAGAGGCGTCTCTCTCGATGGAGCCGTTGAACGTAGACGAGTGATCAGTGAACATGACAGAGTATGACCGACTTGTGGATCGTCTCGTGGACTTGGAGGATATTAATGAGCCATGCGAGTAACCTGAGCAGCGGAAACAGATCCAGAAAAGACAAATAGATCCATTCAAGTCCAAGCCAATCGCGCCGACCGCAAACTGGAATATCGGTAATAATGCATCGTTGAATGTCATTCACGCTACTTCTCAGCCCAAGGCACCGTCTGCACAGATTATGCGGTCGTGCGATTTTGATCGTACAGCACCTCAAACAGGTGCTGTGGTTGCCTACAGTGGCTTTATCCCGCAAACACAGGGCTTTGGAGTGGGCGGCCAGAGTCACCACCAGTACGTGGTCATGGCCTTTCGAACAAGGTGGATACGTCTCGTGTGTATTGGAGCACCCTGGATCGCCAACCAAGTTACAGTTGAGAATTGATGATTGCCCAGCTACGATGTAGACCACGTTGTGATAATAATAGTAGAATATAACTTGGTGATTCAACTTAGTTATGCACGTATTACTGCTCCATAGTTTGCATTTTAATCGCATGCAACGCAGCGGCACGCTCGTGGCGTTTCTTTCTTGCTTCAATTTCTTCATCGGTTTGCAAGCGACCACTGGCGTAACCACCCTGACTCATGTCCGTCGGGTCGGGAAGTCGGACGGCGGCTCCTTGCGCCGGCTCGAACTGATTCAAACGACGGTTTTCGTTCAACTCGGCGCGGAGCCAGTGATCCGCAATGGCCAGCATCTTGCACGGATGATTCTCTGCCTTGAGCTTGTGATAAATTTCTAGCTCATCCATCTTTCCTTGCCAGCCGCACTGACCTTTGTTGGTCAAGTAGAAAAGATGAGACGCCCAATCATCCAAACCGTCGAAAATGTGCGTAGCATAGATGATAGTAGCGCCACGCTCGTCGGACTCTCGCACCAACCAGCGCAACAAATCTTGTCGAACACATACATCGAGACTGGTCGTGATTTCATCGAGAAGCAAAATCTGAAAGGGACGAATGAGACCCAAAAGATTTGCACACGACGGCGTTGACCATCGGAAAGCTGGTGCATGCGCCAGTTGACATCAATGTTCAGCATATCGAGGAGTTCCTGCCTGCGTTCGGGGTACGATGCTTGAAGACGTTCCATCATTTTGTGAACCGGAATATCGGCCATGAGAGGAACAGCGGCACCGACGAACGCAACATTGCGCATACCCCAATCACAATCGAGATAGGCACGGTGAAAGTTCAAACGAGTATCATGAAATGCGTGCAAGCCGAGCACTTTGACATGAGAATCGAGGTTTGGGTTTTGGTTAGATGCCGTCCTGCCAGGATGCGCAGTAATGTGCTCTTGCCGGATCCATTGCCGCCAATGAGGAGACAACGCGATCCTTTGCGAAGCGACAAATTTAAATCGCGAAGAATGCATTTGTTGGGATCAATTTTGTCGAGACTGCTTCCACTGGAACCAGCACTGTAAGCGAATGTGAGATTTTTGATATCAATAGCATTTTCTCCGAATGGGGAATGTCGGGAAGAGGCTTGGGCGGGATAAATTCCATGATGGAAGCGAAAAGGTGATGCAAGGAAGATGTACCTTGAATGAGGTAAGACTTGTTTGCGACGTTGACTCAGTTAGCTTACGAGAAGCGCTTGAATCGAATTATGAGAGGAAATGAATGCTTTTATTCACCGTGGATGCATACGAGGTGGCGATACTTGCTTGGATGGGTCAGCAGAGGATGAATGATGATGAGGCCGTATGAGTCATGTTTTTGACCGCGAGCGAGTGCGTGTTTTGGCACGTGAAAGCGGAACGTGCTTCTTGAAAAAATCGAGGTCTTTCTTGCGTTAAGTGTAAGGTTATCCTCCGTGAGCCCTGTGTGTCTGTCCTTCACCCTCCCTGTTGCAGATTTTTAGCACAAACAAGCAAGAAAAGCAACGGGCAACTCATGACAAAGAAGACGAGCAAAAGAGGATGGAACGTTAATCTCTGTTCTTCTTTATTTGGCTTTTCAACCAGGAGATTATTCGCAAGATGACGCAAGTCGAAGCCTTTGGCCGCAATTATGGAACGCCGTTGACCGAGTCGATACATCACAACACAACCATGTGATTATTCTGAATGCTGTGCGCAGCTGTGCTCGAGAAGCCATTCGGCAAAGAGAAAACGAGGGACAGTTTTCGCTTTTCCCATTGCATGGGCGGCGCACTCGTTGCTGTCTGCGTCGCCTGGAACAGCTTCGATAATGGCGGGGCGTTCATCTTTTCGTGGATGCAGAAATTAGGTTGTCTAGCAATTCTGGAAGCGTGCTGCAGCACTGCACATAAACGAAGCGAATCCTCCTTTTTTCAAATGCTAATCACAGGCTCTTTGGAAATGCTTCATAGTTCTGTAGATCTCGGAGATTGGGAAGAATCATGCTTGTTTGAGGTCATTGAATCCTTCATGCCCGATCTGATTGGGAAGCACAATACGCGAGTTTGCAGGCTGCTATTCAGAAGAGGAATGTAACGGAGGAAATGAGAAGGTCGCTAGACGATAAACTGCTCGCTTGTACTTCGCCCCGTCATAAAGACACTTACGTCAGTCCTTTGTTACTTTCCTCCGGAGCAAAACAAAGCTGCTGAAATAACCAAACTTATTGAATCGTTTCAGTCAGTAGAAGAGGAATCAAAAGAAGAATCAAGTGACGACAAGCATTCGAATCTCTTGCAGCCTTTCAAGTCCTTGGAGATTCCTTTTGCTCGGCCTTTACCTCCGCCGCTGATGCCCGTGTGTGGGTACGAAGATGACTGGGAGGATTCATGGACGGGTGCCGACAGTGCCGATGCCTTGGAGAAATTGCACGCAGAACTCATTTGGCTCACGCCTTCTAATTTACGACTCATGCTATTGCCAGCAGATGATGCACAGGATGCAGGAAAGGAGATTCGTTATCAGCAAGTTTTGGATTTGATGCGGAATAAAGCATTTGTAAAACCACTTGCCCCAAATGAGCAGCGCATGATAATGGAAATGCTGAACGAAGATGGAACTATCAAGAGCGGCACCAAGGCGACAAAAGGTTCCTCACATTCTGGAGAGTCGGAACGTTTGGTAAAGGAATCGGGATTGAGTCCTCATAATCTTCATCGTCTCGTTGAAAATAACCCAATGCTCGCCCACGAATGCTTGTTGCGCATTCTTCAACCATCGGGTGACTATACGGAAGATGACAAAACGAGTATTTGAGTAGCTTGGTCAGCATGGATATGAGTCTTCATACCATGGAAGTTGTAAATCGATTGGCGACTCACCAGCACGCGGGTGCCCCTGCCTTGCTGCACCCCGAATACATCCATCTTTTATTGGATCCTGTATTGCGAGTTGCGAAAACATTCAAGACCAACATGCCCAGAATCGCCTGGTTCGGCTGGTATGTGTCTTTGTCCTATCACTTCTTCGCAACCAAATTGTTCAAGTCGAAGATATATACGTCGTGATGGAGTCTTTTGCATCGAATTCTCCCGCATTCGAGAAGCTGCCGCATTGTTCAAGATGCTGAGATCAAGTGGAGGTTAAGACGTCGTCAATGTTAATGACGGTCGCCTTTTGAGTAACACTAATAATAATATCAACCATAATAAAATGATAACCTACATTTTCGGACTAAGATTCTGCCAATTTGAATCCTAGGAGGTGACTGATGCAAGCTTGGAAGGGGATATAACATCCTTCAAAAGCTTTCGGATCCCTAAACGAAAATCGGATGCTTCTATGGGCGATTCATCGCTTTCTGCAGTGCGGCATTTTTCATTCAGCAAGCGCAACATGATCCTGTCGCAAAGCCTCATTCCCTGACCCGCATGTCGGCGAGGTAATCCCCGTACAAAAGGGCAGTAATATCGGTGAGAATCGACAGGCGCATTTGCGCGCAGACAGACCCGTTTGGATGAAGGTTGATCTCTGCAGTCCGTAACTCGTGACAAAGCGCCCAAATTCAACTTGGACATGCATATACTACAGTGTAAAGTCGAAGTAGAGGTCTTCAAAGTGTCCAGAGTCCATCCAAGAAGAACAATCAACAATGCACCCAGCTCTAGTTCGTGATGTCTATCATGACCTTCTTCAGCCGTACTCTCCGCACCTCCGCGAACAGCATCGAAGAGCTTTTCCAATAATTTGTCGCTGCTTGGATTACTATCAAGGAAGGGACCAAGCACTTCTTCGTTTATCGGTGTTAGCTTCCAAGATCCAAAGTCGATGGATGCTACCTGAGGATGCGACTGAAGCCATTTTGTTGTCTTTTCCCAACGTTCCCGAACGACTTTACAAGGTCGTAGAGGGTCCATCAGTTCCAGTACTTCATCTGGCCTCCACATCTGTGTAAATATAGCTGGTACTAGATCAGCTGGTATCTCCTTTTCCTTGCTTTGCTGAATGTAGTTCTGCGCATCTCGACGGAACGGGCAACCATCACGGTGAAGTTCGGCCAGCTGATCTTCATAGAGACAAGTTAATTTGTTCCGAGCAGCTGCGGAGAGACACTCTGGAAAATGAATGAGGAGTTTCTCCTTGCAGCCGGAGCACTCCAATTGACAGCTGCCTGTGTTTCGAAAACTTGAGACAATCACGTGTTAGATGCATAATGTGCACACTCCAACCATTAAGCTCTCTTAAATCTTACCCTAATCTTGCGCAAATCAGAGGAGACAACGAAAGTGGCTTCCCAAAGTAATTCTGAACAGTAAAAGTTCGCAGTCGATTTTCGTATTCTTGACGAAAACAGATAGCTTGGAGTTTTCAGGGACAGAAAGAGCCGCGTGGATTCTCGCGAGTGCGCCATCGTCTTCGATCTCTACTGTTTCATCTTCATTCTGCGTCATTTGTTGTTGATAAGTATTTCAGAAAAGTGAACGTCTGATTATAAAAAAGAAACAAAATTGATTATTACTTCATTTTGATCCTCCTTCTTCTCGCTGTTGTCAACGTTTTCCCCATTGTTCATCTCTCCATTACCGGTACGATTTCCGTAGACTATTGTTTTTTCTGTCGACCAAGAGGTCGACTTTTCGGATTCTTGGCACCGCCAAGTTTCTAACCTTTCTAAAGAGCCAAACGCCTGACTTAACAAAAGAAACTGAAGCCTATTTGAAACTGAATCATTACATGATCTATTTGATACGTGTCTTGTACGCAAACCTGAACGTCGACGACAAAGCATCTCTTGCTGTCGAACGGCAATTTAAATGGAAAACTCCACAATGTATTCTTTACCCCATTCTACCCGTGCCCAAACACGTTCGAAAAGTACATGAGTGCCGTCTTGAAAACAGCGTCCGTACTTGCAATCTTGGAAGCGATAGAGATCATTGGAAATAAAGATAGCCACCGCTAATGTGTTGCAGATTGCGAAGGCACGCCAGATGAGAGCTTTGGCAAGTGACCGACTCGCATCATCACTGCCTTTTTTCCTTCCCGCTTGGCTTTTGTTCATCAGTCGTTCCCCGATGAACATGGTGATTGATTTTGAAAAGAAGTCACTTGCAACGACCTTGAATGCTGTCTGAATGCTTCCCGAGAACTTGAGCGTGGTAATGAACGTCACTGACCCAGCCACGATACGCCAGCAAAATGATTTGACGACGCTACGAAGAGCTGTTTCCGAGAAACTGCCACCGACCGGAGGCTCGGCAATTTGACTGGATGCCATGTATTGCGCCTTTTTCGACTGCAGGGCCTCGAGAGTCGCTTCGTATTTTGACAATTCCTCCATTGCAGCAAGTCGTCTTTTATTTAAATCAGCTTCTTGTTTTTCAATTTGACGCATAATCCCATCGCGAGATTCGCTGTCCTTCGATGCCCGAAAGATGGACGACCAGCTCCTTTTCGAAATGCTGGACGCATAAGGCGACATGGTCATCCTTGGAGGAGCCGTCGAAAATGCGGCGGCTCGAGAGAAAAATGAGACTGAAAATTGAAAGCAATCGGTTCATATTGGATGATTATTTTATTTTTCAAGTAAATAGGACAAAGAGTTTACCGTCCGCCGAATTCTGAAGGTTTTGAGAGCAGCAAAACGAAACCAACAAAGCGAACTCGTCGTCTCGGCATGATTGCGTCTCCCTCGTCCATTGAATTTGGATGTCCGAGACCCGAACAAACTCACTACCAGTAGTATGCTGTAAATGGTATAGTGGCGGGTAGATAGTCTCGATATTACTGTACCTGGTACTCACGGTGCTCGAAATTGGGTGAACGTCTGGGCACTCCGAATCACGGTTCCCGCATCCTACGTCACACAGTGCGTCACACACTTTTTGTTTTCGGCACATGTGTTCGAGCCAAGGTTCGAGCTGGAGATGGTGAAAATCTTTCATCGTTGCTGGTTGTGCTGTATTGATCCGATATCTTGATCATGCCTCGGCTTTCAATTCTGTACAAGGCTCTGTTTTCCTTCATCTTTGCTATTTTCCACAGAACATCGTCCTTTGTGATCCAGACCAGATCCAGTACATTCCGATCACTGTCTCATTCATTCATGTCATCTTCCACGGGTCAAAAGGAGATTGAGGTTGTGAATCAACCCGACACTGAATTTCTTGAAAAGAAGGGTGTCTTTTCGTGGCCTAGATGGGGTTGCGGAGTTTCCAAATTCCCTGGTCCTATGGTGATAGCGAGAGTTGCTATGTCTTGAAGGGCAAAGTGACTGTAACACCCACGGACGGTCGAAAGCCGGCTACCTTTGGTCATGGCGACTTTGTGACATTCCCAGCAGGCATGTCCTGCACCTGGGATGTCACCGAGGCTGTTCAAAAGCATTACAACTTCTTTTGAAAGACATTAGAGAACATCTAGGGAATGTAGTCGAAAAGTGAGCTCCTTCGTCTGACGTGCTGGATGGGTGAGCACTTGTTCATCTCCAAAAAGATCTAAAGAATAAATTTAGTATGTGATGTCCGCAACGGAAGATTACGGCGTTGTAATTCGTTATTTATACGAAGGAGAGCATGCGCCGCTGATGAGCACCTCACTTTGCATCGATAATAATAACTTTGAGACAAATAAGATTCTAGTCAATGGGCTTTTAGATGTATGAGCAAGGAAAAATAGGGGCATCTCGATTCTTTTGTAGATTAGACTAGACTCTCTCTAGTCGACGCAAACGCTATCCGCATCTTTTCTCCCCGCAACTCCTTTATAGCTAGCGTTAGCCGAAATTTCAAGGGCGCGCCATGCATACCGGTACTTCTTTGCGCGCGCCTTTTCATTTTTTCGTCCTCCATTATTTTTTCTCCGCCTCCGTTGGGTTCAAGTTGAGAGGAAATACACGACGTTACAACAAGTAATCATCAATTGATAATGCTGAGGTACTACTCTTCAGCGTACTTAAGAGTGGGCCATGCTGCAACCTGCCGCTATCGGTGTCCGCTCGATCGACTTTACGCCATCCGATGGAACCGATTGTTCAGTACAACAGAGTCTGCAAACGACGAGAGGAGCAAAGGTGCAGCTGTCTTTCAGGAATACATCCAAGCAAATGAAAAGATTCAAGCACTGAAAGAGGAACACGAAAAGAAACGATCGGAAGAACTGTACAAAGCCTGGAAGAAATCATCCGAGCGCGAACACCAAAACATCAAATCGACGGGTGTCGCTGTCGTGAAAACGATCGTCAAGCAAGCCAGCAAGAGCAAGCAAGAAAGCAACGGAGAAGAGAATGAAATTGACGTGGACGCGTGGGAAAAGCGAGCATCAGATTTATTACAAAAGGCCGCACTCACCCATGAACACCCCGAGGCCCTTGTTCTTTTGGCGAATCAGTCTCTGGATCGAGTGATGGAGCTCAAGTCGGATGGTGAAATTTTGAATGAGATACAAAGAGTTCTCGGCTATTACGACAAAGCTTGTTATTTGGGATCGAAAGAAGGATGTTTCAATCACGGCAATCTACTTTGGATGGGTTTTGAATCAAAGGACGGGGACTCGCAATTACTCCTTCCTGATCAGAAAATGGCGCTTTTATCCTTTCAGAAAGCGATTGATTTGGGGATGCGGATGCCATGTATTTTGTGGGTGTCGTTCTTCTTTCGGACGAGGACGAGGAAACACATATGGCCGGGGAGACACGAAACGAGCGAATGGAGATGGGTTTGAAGTTAATTCAGCAAGCAGCTTCCTTGGATCATTCAGGCGCGCTCTATTACCTGGCAATCTTCTTTTGAATGGAAATGAGGAGCTCGGTATCAAACCCTGTAGTCCCAATGAGTTTGCGGAAAGGTTGGATGCGGCGGTCTCGGCGGGTGATACCGACGCACTCTTCCTCCGAGGTCACTCTTTCTATTATGGCGATACTCCGCCGTACCCGATCGACTACCCGCGTGCCCTAAAAGACTTTCTAGCAGCAGCGGAATTGGGTCATGCGGATGCTGCCATATCCCTGGAGCCATTCTTCACCAGCTTCATCCTGGTGTGGAACAAGATCAGCGGAGGGCATTTCTACTGTATCAACAAGCCGGCGAGCTGGGAAGTAAAGAGGGCTGGAGGAATGTTGTGGCATGTTATGTGAATGGAGAAGGCGTTCCGCAATCACATGAGACTGCAAAATATATTGCAGAGACAATGTTGAAAGAAGACGATGCATAAATAATAAACAACCCGCGCTAATGATTTTTGGCGTAATGATATAGATTGGAGTCATACGGTAGATGTAACTACTACTATACATTTTTTGGTAATTCACCCTTTTAACTCATTATGATTGTAGAGGCCAAAGCAATTCAAAAGAAGGGTTCCCCTGTAACAGGTCGGCAGCAGTCCCACTCGGCGACGGACGAAGCTTGAGTTGAAAATCATGCTGGTAACGGCGACGAAAAAATTCAACTCCACCCCAAATACGAGGTCATGAGTATGAAGCGCAATCGCAGCGTGATGCTTCGCTCGATCCAAATCTCCAGTTTGCAAAGCAGATAATGCAGCTTGCGTTCGAATCATGACTCCCGATTCATCGGCCGGGGCAAACACTTCTCGCTGAACAAGGCCGCCTGTTCCCACAATTCCAGTGCCTTTCGGCTCTGCCCAATTGCATCCAGTGTAATTGCCTTTAGTATCCGCAAGTTGTGTACATCACACCGAAACCAACCTGGTTCCGGACGATCGGGCATGGATATTTCCATTCGACTATCGCCCGCTTCCAGCGGCGTATCTGCTTTTGATCCATGGGTCCCTTCTCGCCCAGAGCCTGTTGCAAGAGTTCATCAATCGCGTCCACACGTTCCAGCGGATTCATTCCCATTAGTTCATTTTGCACATCCGTGTCTACTACGGGCATGTCCGGTCCGTCTTGCTCGGCTTCCTGTTCCTCGGGCAGGACCGATGCATGATGATGATCCAAATCGTCGCTACTCACAAAGGTATCTTGAAAATCCATCCGCAGCATCAAATTACGTCGATACGGCGATTCACACAAAACATCGTGTTCAATGTAACTGATACAGAGTTCTTGTCCGGCAGCTACCGGCTGATTGGTCACAAAGAACATGATATCACCCAAGGCCCATCGATTGACATTGGGTCGCGACGAATGATTGAAAAGGACGGATACTTGTATAATGCGACACCCGATAAACTCGAATGTCCACTAGGACCGGGATAACTGAGCAATTCGGAGCATGTTTCCATGGACAATATATTGTAACGAATGATGTGTGGGAGTCGCTTGGAAATTTCCGTCACTGTTTCGCTCGGAAGGACCAACCGCAGTTGCCCCAACAAGGATTCGACTTCCATAAACATGGCATCGTCCGGACAGACCCAAGCTGGTAAAGCACTGAGTTCTTCGTTGGTGCGAGGGAACAATTGAGTCAAGGTGGTGAACCATAGTTCCTTATTGTCGAGTAATTCTTCCAAGAGATCGACTAATAAAAGCTCATTGATGCGTGGTTCTGGTTCGGGTCCTGAAAACAACGCTTCGTCATCCTCTTCATCTTCATCATTCTCGTCCTCTTCATCGTCAATGTTGTCGCCATCCTCAATTGTATCATCCGCTACACCTCCATCATCCATCGCATCCGGTTCCGGCGCGTCCTCCTCTTCCCAGTGCAAGACTGCCGCAATCGGCTTGGCCACTAGAATTCGAGTCCCAGCCGAAAGTTCTCGCGTCGCGAACCATCCTTTTCCTTTCTTGTCAGAAGTGTCTCGCAATTCCATGTTAGCATGGGGCTCTTGCAAATGGCTGACTTGCTCCGGAATGGGCAAATCGAACAGTTCGGGGCGCTCGGTGCGAGCCAGCGCGTCGACCGCGTCGAGGAGTGCTTCCATTGTGTTCTATATTATTTGTGTTGCGTCTGTGTATTGGATGGAATATATATTGCTGCTAGTACTCTTGCAGTCAGTTAGTTTGCTGTACCTGGTTCAATCCAGTTGCTTCAGGTTGCTCTCAATAACATTATATCAACCAAGAGAAGTTTGTGACGAGCTCTCGCTGCAAAAAAAAGAACGGTGAACTGAACGAATTATACAGTGGCACAGGCGGACAGGCTATCCTGTCGGATCGCCAGACCGTTTGCCTAGAGATTGCTAGCTTGGCCAGCTTACAGCCTTTCTACGCGGTTGCTGGCAAATACACCCGGTTTAGTAACCAAGTAAACGACACGGAGCGATCGGAGCAGCCGATCCTCCATGTTCACTCTTTTATTACGTAACAAGCTCGTTATTGATTGTTACCCTTTACATCTATATTTACACAGAACGGTGGTACAAGAAGGGTGGTGGGGAAAAAGAGGTTGATGTTGCGACGTTGCGAAGGCGCCACCGTCTGCACTTCGCTCGGACTATTCCCGAAACCGGAAGGACTTTGATGAGGTTTGGCAAGTAAATCGAAACAACAGAACAACGCATTGATGGCAAACACAACAATGCTGCAATGTTCTGCATCGGAATGAATAGTCGAGTAATACTTATTCCAGAGAAAGCGAGTAACTAGAATGAGCAAGCCGGAAGTTATTGTTCTATACTCATCCGGTGATGATGATGCGAGCGTCTCGGAAGATATACAATCAAAGAAACGAAAGCTAGTTCGAGACCAAGATGACGAAGAGTCGTTGCCTCCTCACCGAAGAAGGATCCATCCATCGAGCAAGCTTCCGGAACCAGAACGACGACCAAGACGACTCTTGTATCTCAATGAACCGAATGAATGTGTTGTTACCGAAGGTTTGATGAATTTCTTGCGAAAACTTCCCTCTGTTCGAACATGCTCTCCGACGGATGACGATTCATCGTACCCAATATTTCATATACAACAAAAGACAAGTGGAGTTGTGGCTTGCAAATATGCAAATGATATTGACCTCCATTCTGCCGTCTCTGGATATACATCATTCCTTTTGGCAATACTCTTCGACTCCAGAGACGACTAGTACATCGGCCAGTCTCGAAATTCCCTCCGTCCTGGAACTGCAACGGCGCATGGAAGCCGCGTGGCAAGAAGATTTTGATGCGGAAGGTGCTAGACACTACAGAAATGCAATTGTAGGAAAAGCGGAATGGATTGGAGCCGTGGAAGTTGCCAGTTTGTTCTCGTACATGGGTGTGGATGCTACGGTTGTGCAATTCATTCGCTGCTCCGAATCTCGGCAACAACTGCTTCCGTTTTGCATCGCGTACTTTCAGCGGTATCATTGTACTTCTGCATCGTCATTGAATACGAATCAGGGATTCTCCAGTTTAAAAATGGTTCAGACGATATTAAAAGGCATCTTATCATCCGACATTTCAGATGCACGAAATCTTTTGGATGAATGCAAATGCAAGCGCTGTGTCCCCTTTACTTACAATGGAAGGGACATTCGGTATGTGTGGTCGGCTTTGAAGTCGACGAAAGCAATATCGTTCATTTGCTCGCCTTTGATCCTCTGAAAAGCGGGTCTGTGTTGGAGAAATCTCTACAGAACAAGGAAACCAAACCGTTTCGTCTGAACCGCACCAAGCTGGAGCAACAAGATTGTCAAATCGTGTTGTGTTCGACAGTCGCGTTGCAGGAACCCGAACGAGATCGAATCAAACAATGTTTACAGACGGCAACGGCAGCCGAAAGTGCTGTACTGCAGGCTATAAAGGGTGCGGGTAAATAAATGACTGACAATACGAATGAAAGATGTGCTTGTAAATACAATTTTCGACTGTTTTCATGGCCCAAAATACTGCTACTTTTTGATCTATCGAAACATGGCATCCGACTTTTGGCTCTCGCGTTCCATGAGAGCAATTGGTCGCAGAATATTCACTTTATTCGTTTCCACAATGTACCCATTTTGCACCATTTCATCGACCACGAAATGAACTTCTTCGAGTTGGTACATGATATCGAGTTCGCAGATGGATCCAGCCCACTTGTCCAGGCACTGAAAAAAGAAAGAATGTAATAGGATTTGAGAAACAAATAAACAATGACGAATAAGTCGTAAAATAGTGCTTTGAGTGTCATCTCTAACGTACCTCCACAACGGCATGAATAAATTCAACATGCCCAATTCGTTTTCATTGTTTTCCGCTCCTTCTCCAGCGAACGGATCGGGTTTGGTTCCCACAATAAAAAACAAACTCGCGTATCGACGGTAGACGACTTTGTATCCGCGGTATTCCAAAACGAGCACTGCAGTTCCGAGCGGCTCAAGCATTTACGAATAATCTCGGATTCTAGTGCAGATCGTTCGTCAATCGAGATCCATTCATAATAGGATGAAAAGCGGGTTTGACCCTGCTTGTTTCTGAAGCATGACGAGTTTTATAGAGTACCAATCAGTCAGCGCAGTTTGCGTATCCATCGTAGACAAAAACGAACAGGAGGGCAACAACAACGGTAACAGCTGTTCCCAAAGCATACGGATAAAGTTGATCGACAAATGAATTGCACTTACACCATCAAAATAAAAGAGATCATTTTAATTTCGTCGATCGAACGGAAAATCTCTGAAAGCTCAAATTAGATCAAAGCAACTCGATGTTTACCTCCCAAAGTGTGTTTATCATCATGGTCGAATTGAAGTCATCGCTGTTCAGTTCGAACCGTTGACCAAGACAGAAGAACCGCTCGGCTAGAACCGCTACGATAATGCTATATAGTCACAATTCAACAACGTGTCGTACCGTTATCTACAATCTGTAGAGCTATGAGTGGAGGGCATGATATACAGTTCCGTATAACGAACACGATGTCTTGTTACCGGTAAGGTGAGCGCAGGCACGCGTGGTTACTGTTTGAACAGGGAACAACCATTTTTCTGCAGCTTTCGGGTGAAACAACGTTTCTCGTGCTTCTTAGCACTTTCATTCATTTTGTCCATGACGATCCTCTGCATTCACCTTTCATAAGCATTCATACCCATCCTCTGAAGTCAAACAAAGTCAACAGCATGTCAAGCCAAATCCCCAAGTTGTCCAAGCCAATCCTCGATTCGAAACTGGACCCAGATCTGAAAGAGAAGTTCACGCACTGTTCGATGAAGGCTACGACCTTTTCAACATAAACCGGGACGTCGAATCCGTCCAGCTGCTGCTGCAGTCTTCCATCAGCACGTGAAAGAAGAAATCACGGCACATCCTGTTCTAGCTCAAACTGTCAATAAAATCATGCTCAAGTGGTCTCTGTTAGAAGTGATCTGCGAAAAGACGTACTGGGCTTGCAAGGAAACGATCCAATTCCTCATCGAGACAAACCCGCATGCGCTATTGTGGACACGCAAAGTCACCTATAGCTGCGATAAAAGCGCTCCGATTCATTTGATACCAGAGAACGGTCGCTGCGTCTTGCTTCCTTGGATCGTCGAGCGCTATCCATGGGTGTTCCAACATAAATTGTGTCAAAAGAAGCCACCTCATTTGAAAATGATGAGATGCTACGCCGAAGGTGAATGTAGTCTGGAAATTGTCCGAAAGTTTTACGAACTCTATCCACAAGGGCTGCGAGAGAAAGACAGATCCGATTACATGGCCAAGTACCCGCTGTCGGCAAGTCTTGAAGGGTTCGAGGAGCCAGACGCCGATTTCTTCATTTGGATGGCACAGCAATATCCCGGGGCAATGTGTCACGAGCCGATTCCGGGGTACACTGTCATGCATCAGATTTGTTATGCAATGGCCGCAAAGAGGACGGCGAGGAGTATGTACCTTTCAAGTGTACTCCCAATATGGCGAAAATATGCCGTTTCCTCATCTCCGAACAACCTGGTCTAATCCGCAAGCAAGTACGCGGCAACGGGCCCTTGCCGATTCATGAACTAGCTAGATCTTGTAACAGACCCTGGTGCAGGAAATGACTGTTCTCTTGATGAAAGCGTACCCCGAGTGTGTACAAGTAAAGGGCAACAAATGGGACCCCGCTCTTCCAACAATCCCATTCATCCAGCAAGTTCATCCACTTATCGTAAAGGAGTTAGAAATTGATCAAAAATTTTGCAGTTAACCCAGTTATCGCAAGCAATGGCAAAGGCGGCAGTTTTGTCGAAAAACCAGAGTTTCGGGTCGAACACCTCCGCCTTGAACTCTCTCTCTTCGATACCGTTTCAGAGGTCTTCTGTTCCTGGGCTAGCGTACAAGTCTCCGACGTTTTGCCAGCACGCAAACGACAAATTCAAGAAAGTATTGCAGATACAGGTCGTCTCCTGGAGGGTGAGGATATTCCGGACGACGTATGGGAAGGGGAAGAGGAAGAAGAAAGTGACGCTGATGACGAATATGAAGCCTGGAAAGAACGTCGCGCGTCTGGACTTGCGGATAACGAGGACGACGTCCCTAACGGAATCGACAAAGACGACGACTGAGTGAGGATAGCGAGTCTGAATCTGAGATTGAAGAAGATGACGATGATTCCGATGAAGATTTTGCGTCTTTCTTTCGTAATTAAGGCGCTTCCATTGTACTCATTCGTGGAGGACAAATATGGTTTTAAAACGAAACGAATTCATGGAGTGCTGCCACTGCAAATGATGCAATTGACCTGATGGTCACGATGAGAATTTTAACAGAGAATCTTCTCTTCTCTGTTTGATTCGGTCGCTGAAGTCTTGTGTTCTTGGGTCTACCGTCACCGATATTATACCTACACGAAAAGGACGTTTGTGCCTTTTCTCTCGTCAGCATATTGCTGCTTAGTATGACATCTTCTACTATAATCTACATATTTTCAGTTCAAGTCATTCAATCAACTTGTTATTGCTTTCGTTCTTCCGATCAACTGTAGTAGTTTACATCAAAGCCTTTTGGTTGCTCGGATGTTGTTCATCTGCCGTCATGCGAGAAATCCTCCTCGGGAACTTGTCTTTCCTCAACTTTTTTTTGCGGCACTGACCACACGTCGTCTATTTGGTTGCAATACCAGGGAAGAAACGAAAGATTCGCGAAGGGCTCGTTTTCCGTTCGAGGTTGTGAAGCATGACGTCGCGCAGGTGGATCATTGGGAAACAAATTCAACTTTATATGAGCCACCGAATGGTCGCGAAAGATCGTAGCACAAGACGCCGAGTGCAGCAAATGTCATGATAAGAAGGGACCACAGAATTCGGACGGATTGTAAACCGTCGCTTCGGAAGAGAACTTCACCCTGAGCTGTGGCAACAATAAAGCTCACCAAGATCGAAATGGCCAATACGGACAAGGTCAAATAGTGCACAAACGGAAAGTTCAGTGACAGCAGAGCTGTCCATTGATTCACTCGCCCTTCCAAGAGTCCTGTACTTATCCGTCGTATTTGATCGACAAGCGCTTCCGGCGACACGGGCGGCGAAGAAGGACGTCGCATCATCGTTTGATGATAGCTGCTAATGACGGAATCGCACCAATAAGATACCGACAGTAAATTGCTTTCAATGTACTTGTGTGGGTCCGAAAAGTTGGTCGACTGAGACAATAGACGCTCACGATATTCTTGAATGAGTGTCTTGGCTTCCTCGTGCTGCTTTCGTGAGAGGCAGCTTTTCGCCATGGGCGAGTCCATCAACAACTGGAGTTCACGCAAGTGATGAATCTCCCATATTAACGATCGCTGGATCGCTACTTGTCGTGAATGTAAATTAGCAATCGTCGTGGACAAGAGACTGGCAAAGAGTACGGAAATAGACGTGATGACCGGTCCGTTCACTACCTGTGTGACCACATTGGTCTGCAAATTCATCTGTTCTTCTGTGGTTGGCAACCAAGTTCGTTGACTCGCCCAGTTGATAGCATGATACGTGATTTGAGTGATGTGTCGAAAGCACAAAAGAGAAATCAAGCCAGCGAGAAATGGGATCTTCCAGAGAAAGAAATTGACACGCGGACGCAATTTTCCGGCCGGAAGACTTTCCGAAGAAACTGCGTCCGAGGTACCGGTACTGCCAGAACGAAAATGCAAATGATGATTAGTATAGAAGGGTGATGTCGATAGCGGACTTGTGCCCTTTTCCTTGCTGCCAATCTTGAACGGAATGCATTCACCCGTCACTACTGGTATAAGCGAAAGGATGCAAAGCCAAAGAAGCTTCGTTCGGGGTTTGCGCAAGGATTTTGCTTGTGGCGAAGAGTCGTCATCCTTCTCTACGAGTTGTGGAACCAGGCGCGAGTAACCATACTTTAACATGTAAAGATAAGCAAGTGAGTTGTTTGAAGACCTTGCCGCGTTCTTTTGTTGAGGTTGTCAAGAGGTATCTTCCATCGTCGGTGTGTGTGCAACAAAACGTCCGTTGCCGAGAATGTCTCGTCCGTTTGAAACGAGTGTGGTACTGGAACGGTGCTTTTCGTCAATTCGTCAATAGGATGAATGCCGCGGTTAAGACTATTACTCGTATCGATAGCGAAACGACGTCTTCACGTTTCAGTTGCCTGTCACGACGATGAAAAGGAGAGCCGCGCATCCAAAATCGTTTTTTTATCGCAATGATCAAAGAAGATCTCGAGCTGTTGTTGATGCTCCTATTGCGGCAAGTACTCACAAAAGCATGGCGTCATCTACCATGCAAACGCTCCCTCGAGTTGTTCATCCACACAGCCACTACCGAGGAGGATTATCATCATCGATATGTGGCTTGTTCTCCGAGCCCGACGAACGACATGATTGCTGCGCACTCGTGTGCTGCGGTTGCTTTTACACGATAGAAACCAGTACGCGTTGACAGGTGCTCATCCTGCTTCTCAATGGAGATATTTCCTTCTCCCTACGCTACTGGGAATCACTGTTTCAGTGTTTCTTTTTCCTTTGAACTTTGTGATTCTAGGAATTGAAATAGCGTTACTTGTTATTCTGATACGTCAAACACTTAGACGAGCACGTTTCCGTAATCAAGTGATTGCTCAAGTAAAGGATGAAAGAGGAGAAGAACATTACGACGATGCTTCGTGCTGCTCCGAGGCCCGAAACACCCATCGTTGTTTCGCTTGCATTCCCGTTGACGAGTCACCTCGACCAGACCGATGAAATTGCCAACAAAGACTTTTGCTTTCATTTGTGGCGCATGGTGGCCACATTGTGTTGTGGTTGTTGTGGCTGCTGGTGTAATTGGTGCGGTATATGTGCAATCGGACAGGAGCATCGAGAACTCCGCCGTATCCTGCCGCGCGAGCGATTTTGGTTTGATTACATTACGTTCCAGCCCTACAAAGAGTATGCGTCGCGAATTGAATTGATACGACGAAGTCAGACTCTCAGTTTCTGGGATCATTTGTCAAGCCTTTCTACGCTATCCTCTCAACTTCTCAAATTTTGATCCTTTCCATCATTCTTCTTGTCATCGCCGCCGGATTTTTGAAGAATTTCAGCCTGGCCAATGTCATGATCATCGTTTTCACGCTCCTTCAAGCTTTTGGTGTTACTTACGTCGTTCACTGGAGGAACCACCGCTTTGATCTTTCCGTTGATGCTATCATCAAACTGTTTGCTTCAGGCTTCTTTCTAGCGGTTTCGATAGCGATTTTGATAGAGGTGCTCCTGGATCAAGTGGGAAATTTTATGTTTGCCATCCTTATCATGACTGACTACGTAGAAGACAACCCCGACGCCGATTTCGATAATCCCGAAAAGAGCCCTCAAGCGGTCAGATTTTACAGGATATGTACGAGCATCATGTCATGGTGCTCGTTGCGATGGTTTTCTTTCAATCGTTTGTTGTGGCAGGACTAACGGAAGAGATCTCAAAATATTTTGGATTCTGGATGGTGGAACATACAGACTTTATGCCAGAGGAAACCGTCAAAGATATTATCCGGAGCGAGGATACCGTCGCAGACGAAAACAGTGCGGATTGGTATTGACCAAGTCAATCAGCCGGTATACGGTCGTGATATTCACTCAAGAGCAGCTGCTATTCGTATTGGGTTGATAGCTACCGCGGCTGGATTTGCTTGTTCTGAAAATTTAATGTATACACTGGGTGTTGGCATGTCGGCCAAGCAAGGTGAGACTCTTATATCGCTCTCTGTTTTCCATTTGTAAGCTTAACATTTCTCACCATCATGAAGAGCTCGAAATATTACTTTTACGATCTTTTTTACCGCTGCATCCTGTTGCAGCGGCAATACAGAGTCTTGGCATTGTAGAGCGCGACGTTGAGGGCACGGAGCGATCGGCCGTGCTATTATTCCAGCCATCGTGCTCCACGGTATCTTTGATTTTGCCGTGATGCTCCCGGCTACGCTGTCCTTAGCGGAATCGCCTCCGCCGACTAGTCCAACTCCAGAGGGTGATGAACCGGCACCTGCTGAAGTTCAGGTTGGTCTACTGGTTCTTACGACTTCCCTCGGGTTTATTGTTCTTATATTGGGGTTAGCTTATTACTCTCTTCAACAAGGAAAGCAACGGGGTCGACTCAATGCTTTGCAACTTGGCAGTACTTATGACACTGATGATGTCATTGAAGACGATGAAGTCGGCGAATTCGCTTAGCAAAATACAGAGACGTAACAGAATGACGTCGACGTGGTAGCGAATGACGAGTGGTAGGATAAGCTTTCACACAAATCCCACCCTATTGAATAGTTTCATCATCGTCACCAAAGCCAGAATCCGCATCGAAATCGTCCTCTTGCATTTGCTGCTTTCCTTGTTGCCGAGCTACGGCTTTCAATATAGCAGCCTGCATTGGATTCAATACAGTTCCCATTCCTCTATTCCATCTAACACACCAACTTTGGCTGCGCAACCTAATGCTACCGCTTCATCCGGGTTGACGGTTCTTTGTGGAACCACACCTGTCAATGCAGCAATTAATCGTCCAATAGCAGGCATCCGGGTCGTTCCTCCGACAAGAACAACTCGAGAAATAGGCCGCCCTGATATGCCGTCGCGAACTTTTACTCGGTCCATATCTGTGGCTGTATTACTTGTTTGTATTTTCTTCTTCTCTTCCCGGTATTTCCGCTCGTCTTTTGCTACTTGCCTGGCCTTTTTTCGACCACCTTGCTGAGCTTTTTTGGCGGCCTTCATATCCATGTTTTGTATTGCAAGCAATAACTCCGAGTTGACTTCTTCTCTCTCTAACGCTCCTTCCTTTCCATCTTGTTTGTAAAAATCCGCAAAAGCCATATCGCGGGTTTCGGAGAACTCTTCTTCCATTTCACGTGCGGCCTCCACAGCAGTTGGGTTCGCGTCACCGGGCAGCAAAGCTCCTGCAACAATGGCAACCTCTCGTATGGGTCTTAGCAACGCTTGTAACTCAGTGTCGCACAGTTTTCTAGAGTTTTACGCGTCAAACAACAAAGACACGAGAACCCTCAAGGACGCCCGTTTCGGTATAATTTCCGCATCCACCAGGCAGCAGAACTTCACGCCCAGTCAAGACATTACACCAGCCCTCTTGGCTCACTGGTAAAGAGAGATCAACCTTCTTGGTATTACTAAGAGCAATGCGTATCTGCTCCGACGCCCTCACGATTCCATTTTTGCTTCGTCGGACCACGCTGACGGCTTCAAAGCTGGGACATGGTGGGACAAAACTTTCCAGCAATGATCGGCTACTCGATTGTCCAGATCTGCGCCGCCCAACTGAGAATCCCCGATGTACAGATTACTTCGGTTAGCCCACCACCCACAAGTAGCATGGACACATCAAATGTACCACCACCCAAGTCAAAGACCAAAACAAGCTCGTCATCATCATCCGATGTAGAAACTTGCTCTTTACCGATACCATACGCCAAAGCAGCGGCCTCGGGCTCGCGTAACAGCTTGACTCGGGAAAGACCCGCCATTTCAGCGGCACGCAGTGTTGCTGCTCGCTGTTCGTCGTGAAAATATGCCGGAACACCAATCACCGCCCGGGTGACCTTTTCTCCAGTTGCATCTTCTGCGGCTTTTACAAGAAGTTTTAACACATGGGCAGAAATAATTTCCGGGAGAAGCGAGTGCTGTTATGGGGAACCTTAACAAAGTTGGATGCGATTGTGCATCATAGATTTGATTCAGCAAGGTATCCTTTTGTAGGTTTTCCTTCCGTGTTTGGAACCAGAAAGGGACCGCTTTCGCAATTGATTTTGTTAGCTTTCCTCCTGTACCAAGTATCCTTTTACATTTCGGAAAACGCCATTTTCGTTTTGATGATCACAAGCTTCTTGGCCCACCCAGACGCTTCCATTTTCTGCGTCAAACGCAACTGTTGAAGGCATGGTCCGACCATTTTGGGGATAGGTATAATGCTTGGTACATTATTTTCGGAGAGAATAGCGACTGCTGAGCGAGTGGTCCCCAAGTCGATTCCGATTCCGATGCCCTCGTTCTGTGAATACACTTTCATGTTTGGTCGCGAGCGCCGATAGTTGAAAGCGTTTCGGAATGCGCCGGTTTCCAAAGACAACAGGGACAGCGTTATTACGATCTGAGGTATACTCATGGTTGCGCTGACTGTGTTATTGAAAAAGCGAAGGAAGAAGGCAGACAATGGGGTGGTAATAACGATGATTTAATCTGAAAATGGATCATCATCATCGTTCACGGGGTCAGGTCGAGAAAAGTTGATGGCCTCTTTTGAGTTTGAGTGGTCGGTCAAGATCAAGACTGGCCGGAAACCAGTCATGAGTCACGAGTCACGACTAGACGAAAAAAATAATTTGACTTTGTATAGTCAATATTTGGCCTGCGGTTTGGTGGATACCGTGGCCGAGTGGTACGTACATTATGCTTGATCGTTTACAAACAGACTCGGTATGCAGAGAACTTATTTAAATGCCTTGTGCTACTTCACTTGTTAGGTTAAGGCGTTACGTTTAGGCCGTAATGGGAAACCTCGCAGGTTCGAATCCTGCCGGTATCACAACTTTTGCTTTTGGCTCTCTTTTCAGACCAAAGTACTCCTCCGTCGTGGCCGCAACTTTTGTTTTACTGAAGTACTTCTCCGTCCGCCCTAGCTAGAGTCGTCACAAGTCTTTGCTTTTCATTGCCCTGGGGAATGCAAAAAAGCTGCCGAACGCACCTGAAGGACGGCGCCGTCGTTTGAACAGGAACATTAAAGGGAGCGCTGTTAGTTTTCAACTAGCTTTCAAATCAACAAATTCGTTGGCTTCTGCTTGAACCAGACGAGTCCAGTGGGTGTTGCGCTTTGATTGATCGTCCGAAGAGGCGAAAACATTTTTGGTAATCGTAATTGTGTCCGCAGCGATGAAAAGTACTGTACCTGATTGAGTACAAGAACATAGTGAATTGGTAGAGGACATTGCATCTGTTCCCGCACGCGAAAAAAGATCTTCCGTGTCAAAGTTCAAGGTCACAAAAGTATGGGTAATTGTTTCAAGTAAAGAAGGACGGGCACATCTGACTGACATTATTATTTTCCGACTCCTCGTTCATTTGCTGTAGAATAGATAATCATAAAGGTCATGTCAACGTCTTCTCTGTGGGCACTTTTTCAAAGATGAGCAATTCCACCGTTCATTTAAGCATAGCAATAGCGGGCATCATGTTATTTCTATTTGTTGACAACAAAAATGCATGAGGCGCATCCATCTAATGCTATTCTATCTAAATCTTAGGTTTGCTAGCGACCGGGCAATCCGTAATCCTTGTTTAGTTGCTGAAACGGCCGGTATTATTTCTCTTGTTCCCTATGATAGAATTCGCCGAGGCTCTTGCTGTTAATATCGGTATCATACGCTCCTCCGACACTGTATTGACAGAGCTTGTCGCTTGCACCAACATTCTTGTGAAGTTGTAACAGGAAGATGAGTTGAACAAAAGCGATGCACATAGCCACATTGGAACCGACTTTACGATGACTTACATATGTGTACCACAGCTCACGGCGAATCGCATCAGCTTCCAGGTATCTACCCTCTTCACGCAAATGAATGCGCTCTTGAACAAGTTCTGTTATTCGCTGTTGGTAAACTAAATTATCAATGGGAAAAGACTTTTACTTTGTCGATACTTGGTATCGCTGGTGTATTCCCTCGACTCTTCTCCAAATAATAGGCTAGCAAAAGACGAGGATGTATATTGTGTTGCGTGATCCGCTTGCAGTGGTTTTGTTCCGTCCGCTTTGTTTGATGTCTTTGGGATGCGCCATGTTTTTTGTGCATCATCTATTTCTACCTGGTACGTGCTTTTTAGTTCCAGCGTAATCAAAGAAAACAAAATCGTTTCGGCCTTAGCATCAGCCTCGGATCGTTGCCGAAGAAGCTGTTGTATCCGTGTATTCCTTCTTTCAATATCCTCTTCCATGCTGCGTCCTCCAAAGCGAGGCTTGTAGGAATCGTCATTCGTGGATGTCATGTTGCGAAGCAGTTCGTCTTTGTCTTCGGCGTGTATACATTCATCAACCAACCTATCTGAAATTGTATCCACCGACTCCACGTCTAGGTTTGCGTCATCTGTCCATATTAGCAGTCGATCATGGATTCGAATACCACATAAAGATAATTCAGAACGTATAGCATCCGCTTCGCCGTATCTCCTTCCATTTGACAGCGAGTCAAAGCAGAGAGACTCCTGTGAACATGACCGTCCGTAAGAAGCCCGAGCCCTTTCTTATTAAGTGGACTCTTGATTTGTTGATACGGGTGCCCTCTCAATCCAAATAGTTCCTTCATGCGCGAGTGTCGTTTCCTCATTTTTTGACGAATCGCAGCTTTGGAGGCATCCGTCCGTCTCGTCCATAAACGCGGATAATCCGACACGCGCACGCCGTGTTCACGATGCAGCTGACGGTCCAGACTGGCAATTTGAGCAAAGTCTTTGGCTTTTTTTGCTTCAAAGCGCGATTGCAGTAATATTCGGAGTCCGTCAGGGTCGGAAATGTCACTGTTGGAAACATGGCTGCTGTCCTCGTAGTCACGTCGATCCCGACGATAGTACAGAGAAAGTTCTGTTGTCAGTGTGTTATTTCTGTGTGGTTGCGGGTATTCATTTGAATCGTTTCTAAGAATCCTTGATTCGACACTCAGCAAGCTTTCCAGTTCAGCAGATAATAATACATCATCGTCATCCTTGTGATCACTTTTCGACGACCCGGAGAAGAAGCCGACGACGAAGAAGTCCGGTTCGCAAACTCGGCCTTTCCCAACAACTTTTCAAAATTGAGAGCCAGTTTGGTGGACTGGGCCGATTCTTCTTCTATATTACTCTGTTTATTCAATTCCTTGTTTCTTAAAAGTTTCGTCAACTCCAATGTGATCCCATCTTCCGGTTTGTTGTTCTTGGAATAGAGCAAAAATGCCGGATACATCGTTTTCGATTGTTCGGCGAGAAAAACGCGAATGCATACACAATGAACGACAGGAGCAGACTCGATCGTGATAGAGGCATGGTGAAAAGAACCCTGTTGCTGCTTTAGCTCAGTTCGCTGTCCTAAAGTCACAAGCCCGCCATGGTCAACGATAAAAAATAATGGAGAAAAAAGACATGGTTGAAGCTTTGAAAAGGTAGATCGGCTGAGACACCGCATCCGGGAATCACGTTTCCTTGAGTCATGTTGTCGCAGTACAGATGTCACGAGACGCAAAATTCTTTCCGCAAACATGCGACGAGGCAAAATTCTGTTTTTGCGGTCCATCACATTGCCAGCGTTGGAGAACTATAGCTGTTATTGAGAACATAACCAAGTACATCTCGACAGAGCCTTTGAAGCGTTTCGTTTTCTGTTAATCTGACGAATTGCTGTCACTGACGAGCGTTTGTGTCCCTGTATAGGAAATCTGGGTTTAAAAAAGCAGACGTGACTGTCATTCACATTATTCCTTTCGTCGCAGCGCATTCCTCCTTGCCATAGGATTTGTTTTTGGCTGCTTCAACCCTTTCATCATAATCATTATGTACAAACGATAGATACACAAACATACAATACAACATGATACCTTGGAAACACCGCATATACGCATTCTTGCTGCGGAGAGCTCTCGGTCCCATTTTGGATGCAGAATCGCTTCGACAGCTGCATTCCTTGCTCGATGTTTCTGTTGCCGATGGTCGATGCACATTGCGAAATGTAAGCTTTGGAACCGACTTCTTGCGAGAAAAGCTCTCTGCTCTGCCCTTGCGCGTCCGAAAAGCTCGCGTTCGTGTACTGACGGTGCATCTGACCTTATCGCAAGAAGACGAAGCCGCGAATGCGGCTTGGAATACGTTACAAATGGCTTCTGAATGGGGAAAAGCATTGCCTCGCATTTCTCTGGCCGTCAAGGTTGAATTAGAGGAGTTTTCGTCGAGTTGGAACCGCAAATACCTGTAAAATCGTCGTCCCCACCTGCTACCCATGACGCGACGGAAACGACCCAAAGTTTACTTTCTTTGTACCTCGACGCTGCATTAAAGTCGCTGGATTTGTCGGTGGAAATAAGGGATGTTTCAATACGATGTTGGGAGAATGATGCGAACCACTCATGGGTAGAACTACGCTGTCAGAGTTTTTCATATCAAACGGCCGCGTTCGGGGCATCAGCGGACGCGAATGCAGAGTACGTCACGACATTGCACAAGACAATCATATTTCACAAGACTTCCATCATTATTGGGGAAAATGAACCAGAGAATGCTGAAGTGGAATCGTATCGTTCTTCTGTGGTATTGTTGGAAGGGGTCAACCGGGTCACCTTACGTGTCATTGAGTACAGGTCGCCAACTCGCGACACAACTTCGACGGGGCCTCAATCAGAAGCAAGAGCAGAGACAGACTGTGAAGTTAGTTTGAGCCAGAAACTGAATATGTCGATCGATGCAGGATCTTTGTTACATTTGAGGAAATTGGTTCACGCATACTCGTCTCACATGGCGCAAGACGACCAACGTGAAGTTGTTGAGAGTCTCGCGAATTCAGATGCGGAACTAGAAGTGCAATGTGAAGCGGAGGACGTCGAATTTATAAACTCAATGATGGAGCAATATCGAGAAGCTCGACAACAAGTTGAACGAAATGAACTGAGAGGTGGTGTCCTCGTTCCCGATTTTGCTGGGAGCACGTCCAAGGAAGAGGTTACTTTTGATATGTTCTTTGATGCCAACGACAAAAGCTTCTATCACTATTCGACTTTGCTTCACGAATCGGTAACAACGAGCCGGAATGGATTTGATGCGAGCGCTGGCGTTGCTACCGCTAGGATCCGGGTTCACATAAAGGAAGTTGGTTTAAAAGTTCTTTTGCAAATGACGGAGAGCTGTCAGGTCGGAGGAGTGAAGCTTATGCACTGATCTCTGTTAATGGCGTTGACTTCTCTTCCGATTTTTTTCTGATACACAGGAGCATGTACTGGTGATCGACCGCTTTGAAATCGAAGACTCATTGATTTGCACGCTAGAGTCAGAGGGACACTCTTCTTTATCTCGAAAGGTAGAGATTCGTCCAGTGCTGACCTTCTTATATGGTTCCGATTCATCGCATGGGCAGAGTGAAGACGTACTTGTTCAACCACCGTGCATCTCGCTAACCCTTCGGAAGGAAAAAAGGGGGCACTTGATGTTGACCTCGAGCTGCTGCCACTCGTATACGAATGTCAACTTCACACGCTAGCAAGAGTTTCACGTTTCGTTGCTGATATACAGAACTATGAACCCATTTCATCTCAAGTAGAGAACTACGTTGTCGAAAACCAGGTAGACGACATCCCCACGCGAATTTCAATCTTTTGCCCGGGTCTTCATATAGAGCTGCCTGTTATGGAAAAGGAAAGTGGGAGAATCGGTTCGAGCGATGTGTATGACGCAGTTTCATTAGGTGCGAAGAAAGTATGCTTCGGTATTAACATAGAAAGTATTTCGGTTGTTATCAACCGTGATCAAGATGCATCTGTTGAAGACTTGTCTCTTAATTTTGACAACGCAATCGCTTTTGTTTCATTTCCTGGGAGTGCGAGAAGTATCGACCACGTTAGTCGAAGGTTTGATATTTTTACAATTGCAGGCAGAGCGGAAATTCAACCTACTATCCCAGTCGGCATCAAATTATGGCAAGACTGCTTGACTGAACTGAATATTGGAGAACAGAGGACCCGCCAAGAGGACAAGTTGAATTTCCCAATGTTGCCCCAATATCATCTTTTAAGGCGCGCCAAGGAGACGAAGATGACGAAGCTCAAATAGATCGAGTTCTGTGTTCAAAGCTAGACGGAGTAGAGCCATGTATACGCAGTCGGTCACGTCAGGCTGACAACCAGCAAGCAATGATTCAAAACGCGGCAAAAGTAAGACAGTCGTTGTTATTCAGATTCCGGAAATGGTCGGAGACTTGACGTCCACAGAACTTGCGACTATTCTGAACATGATTCGATGCATACCCAAGCAAGACGCTTCTCAAGTTACTTCCAATACTTCCAGCTTCACGGGAAACAGACCTAGGAAAGACTTCACGTCGTTGCTCGTAAACGTCACATCAATGACTCTAGCTGTTCATGAAGATGCCACGGCAGAAACCAGTGTTACCCGCTCGTTCGTCATCAAAGGAAGCGCTTTGAAAGTGCACGGTGTTGTTTGTGGAAACAATGTACTTCAGGGACGTCTGCTTGCGCAGGATGTTAATTTTTTCCAAGGTAAGCACTGGTCGCCGTCGAAGCCATGGATGTGCCATTGTCCGCTAAGATACCTTTCGTTTCAAGTTGAAGACATTTCGAAGCACAGGGTCAATGATAGTTCCGCTCTTGATAGAGGCCGTGTGTATTCGCTCAAGAGACGGAGATCGTTGACGCAAGAGTCGCTCACCAAACCAATATTTCACCGTTCTAAATTGTTCAAACCCATTTCGCCAACTAGTCCTTGCGTGCTGTTCGATTTTTCAATCCCAGACAGAACTGATTCGCAGGATGACCTCATGGAGGCACACGTCCAACTAACTCTGTATGATATTACGATGAGATTTGATTATGAGTCCAAAGGATGGCCGACAAATCTGAAAGCTATATTGACACCTGCTTGTGAAAGGTCGGCCGCTTCATTTGATGAAACAGAGCAACTATCGACTGCGTTTCTCACCAGATTAGGTGTTTCGCTTGCCGACTGTAATTTGGATTATCTTTCGCCTTTGAAATTCAAGACGGCGTCGCGTGTGATCGGTCGAATTGGAGACCTACGTTTTTCCACAAACATGCTGCTGCCTAAGGGACCGTCGCAGTCATTCTCCTTGTCTTTAGGTGACGTTTCGATTTACCTATGTAACAGCCAGCCGCTTCCCATACAACTTTGAAAACAGCTGTTTGCTGGGTTCATCCACCATATTTCAACCATGGCAAAGATCTTTGGATGCTTGGCAAACGAATATAAATTCCAAAATTGGATCCGATGATATCCAGCGTAAGATGAACTTTCGCACGCTGGTGACACTCAGCTCGCTCGATGCTGTCATTTGTTCGTCAAACAACGCCCGAGATACTCATTCCGAACCGTCCACAAGCATCAGCCTAACCCTCGGAGAGCTTGCTCTATTTTGCTGCAAGGACTCTTTTTCAGTCTTCCTTGGCACGATTGGTGAGCTGTCTTGTGAGTTGAGTGCAATAGAGGACACAACGTTACAGGCAATGAAAAATATTTCTGCTCTGGGAGCAGACGAAGAAGTTTTTTTGACTCTTTCACCGAGGAGCGCACCGACGTTAAGGCAACTCGGGAGTCAGCTATGCCAACACTTGGTTCGTTGAAGCAGAGCGTGATACGACCACAATTTGCAACAGATTCAAAAAATGATCGATCAAGAGATTTTCTTCTCGATGGGTATGACTGGACCACCATAGACTCGGACGGCGTATCTGAAGAATTACCAGCTGGCGAAGAGCAATCAGCTCGCTGGTTCACAGATCCAAAAGTGGAGGAAGACGAGCGCACAGTATTTCGCCAAAGTCGTTCTGCAGGTTCGAAAAGACCGCCAATTATCAACCACCACTTTCAGCTTCAGCCAGTATCCGACCCACTTGGGGAAGGCGACATGGGCGCGTCAAAGTATTCCGGGAATAGCTCACAATGTCAGGTAAAAGTCGGATATTAGTGCATAACTTCAGTCTGAAAGTTCGATGCTTTGATGGATACGATTGGCCAGAAATGTTGGACGAACGGGTACGAAGCAAAGGCGCAAGTTCTTATTTTGTAATTGACAGCTGTATACAGCCGAAAGACCGGAGCGAAATGCAGGGGATTCGAGCGAAGGGATCTTGAGAAATCTAAAGCTGGAAAGCGATACCCTGGACAAGACGGAGACGAAAGTAACGCTGATGGGCGCTCTACTAAACGATAATGCACCTACTATCTTCAACGATTTGCCGTTGCCAGAGGATCGCTCTAAGAGATTAAAGGACCAGAGTGAAATTCGCCGACTTTCTCGTCGCACGAGCAAATATATTCAAATTTCTGCGTCGGGAACACAACTTCGGCTTGATTCTTTTGAGGAGTCGACTGACCACCGCCTAGCATCTTGTCTGGATATGAAGATAAGCGATTTTTTCGTAGCCGAAACGATCAGTAAGGATAGGCCCACTAAAATGGTCGGGGAGTGGGTAAACGATGAGGAGCACCCACGGAATACAAACGACGGTTTGGCTGCCATAAAGGTACGAAAGACTTCCCGTTATTTAATGCCCGATCAGTGTATTTACTAAGTGTTGTGTGTTCAGATGGTCAGTTGGCACCGAGCCGTTCGCGTGACACCTGAAAACGAGATCGTCAGCGATGAAGCCGAATTTGCGCTGAAACTGCTTCCACTGCGATGCTCGCTCGATCAGCGAGCTATTCGTTTCGCTCTTGCATTTTTCAATACAGGTGACGGTGGCGATGCGGAGACATTCAGTGAACCTTTACCAGCAGGTTTGCACGCAGTTCCTCCACCTTTATTTACCACCTTTCGAGTCCGCCCGCTCAAGATAAAGGTAGACTATAAACCCGAAAAGATTGACACAGATGCTTTGAGAAATGGAGCTGTCGTGGAACTGGTCAATCTTAGTCCTCTTGATGGAATGGTTGTAACGCTTCAGGAGGTCGTCATCAACAACGAAATCGGCTTTGGATCAAACATTGGGATTCTATTGAGGCAATGGATCCAGGACGTGTGCGCCACACAACTGCACAAATTCGTTACGCACGCAGCGCCCTTCCAGCCTATAACTCATGTCGGAAGCAGTGCCGTAGACCTCGTAGTCCTCCCTGGGAAGCACTGCAGAATGGCGAGAGCATTCAAAAGGCTTTTCGCGCGGGTACTGCATCCTTCACCAACGCCGTGTCATACGAAACTTTCACACTTTCTTCACGGGTGACTGAATTCTTTGCTAGCACGGTCGCAAGCCTCACGAGCCCTCGCCATGCTGCACGACACATTGGCGGATTCAGCAGCACGTTGCCCTCCCGCCCAATTCACATACCGAGAACTCTGAATGACGCATCGCATCACGCACTCGAGAGTCTTTCGAGGGGCTTACAGGCCGCGAACTATCGCATTGTCATTGTACCATACCGCGAATATCACAGAACTGGCGCTGCCGGTGCAGGAAGTAGTTTTGTCCGGGGAATCCCTGTTGCTATCGCCGCACCCGCAAGTGGTGTAGCAGAAGCCATATCGTTCAGCTTGCTAGCTATTCGGAATCAGTTGCGGCCCGATATCCTGAGAGAAGAGGAAGCCAGTCTCCGAGGGTTGCTTCTTGACGATGAGCGGAAAGACTCCAATCGCCATTAAACAACTATAGCTATATACTAATAACAACCGCGTTTTGACAAACTAAATTTCAAACAAACATTATCCCCTCTTTATAATTAATCCAGCGAGAGTCCCTGTGCTTTCAGTATCTTTTGTGCATCCTTATCCGCCCTCGATGCGTTTACTTTGGCCGTCCATTTGATCAAAGAATCCAGTTCCTTTTCCAACGCCGTCCCCTTTCCTCGTGCTGGATCAGTTCCTCCTTTTGATTTATCAGAGCTTTCTTCAACAAGGCCTGCAATTCCTCCGAAGGCTTTTCGCGAGAATATTGAACGAAGGGCGTTTTGCAAGTCACGCAAATCTTGAATGGCCCCGACTCGTTCACCAGCCCCAACCGATGTGCGCACGTAGACTCCCGGAAAGCCCTCCAGAGAGTCGTAATGTTTGGGTGGCTTTGCCGGAAGAGACGCCGGATCGGGCCATGTCATGGCGTACCACCAACGACAAAGCAATCTCTGAATCAACAATCCTTTTACAGATTCCATTCCATACAGCGCAGCCGAAGACCATTCGTAATTCTTATTTGAAGACGAGGAGGGCTTTGGCGTTGGTGTTGTCGCTACCACCTTTCGCTTTTTGGGAGAGGGCGGAGCAGGTGCTTTTTTCTTGGCGACTGCCTTCTTTTCTGCTTTTGGCTTTTTGTCTGTATCAATGACGAGAGGAACATCATCGTCGTCGTCGTCATCATCATCTTCTTCAACATAGTTGGGTGCAGCTGTCGTTGCTGATCGGACAAGGCCGGACAAAGGTTCATCGTCATTCGATGACTCCTCTTCAACGGCATCACCTATAAATTCTTCTTCATCGGTGCTGTCTGACATGATAATAATAATTATTTGTTCGAAAGGAAAATAAATACCTTAGTTGTTGTCGGCAATGCTTTTGCGCCAATGTTTCAGCGGGGACGGAGAAAATGGTGCGCCTGCTGGAGCATGCTGTTTGCCTTGCGCGTGGGAGACAAAACGAATCGTAGCTGTGCATAATAGAAACGATGTAGAAAGTGTACCAGTGGAAACGTTATACGTCCTGTACCTTGCCTGTACCTGGTACGGATTTGCCTTTGCCCAAATCCCACGAGACGCACGTGCGCTTCAGTCATCCGTCACGACGATTTATTTTATCTCTACACCTACCGTACCGGAGATCACAAGCGACGGAAAGGATGAAGAAATAAATTGACGCAGACGCGTGTTCGTCTCGACCATGAAAACAGCAAGAAGCAGTCTCATCCTTAAACAAGCAGTGAAGGGCCCATCCCCTTTTCTCACAAACATGGCCACCTTTCTCCAGTGTTCGATTCCAAGAATGTTCCCCGCCAGCTGGCAAGCACGTTAGTTACCTCTTCATCTCCTCCCACCGCTCTCTTTTCGGCTTGGCACACGTCCTTTCTCGTCTCCATCTGATAATAAAACAGAGGAACTTCTGTTTGAACGTGGAAATGAACAATTTACTTTGATTCGAACCGGCTTAGGCTTTTCCAGTTTTCATACGGCTTACTGGCTTTGGTACACCACGGATTTCGTCCCGGCCGTCAACGCCGCCAACATTCCCGAGCTGTACGTCGATCCCATGTTGGGTGTCACGGGCACTCTGTTTGCGGCAGGTTTACAGCTGATCTTTTCGCGTGGCCCAAGCGACTCGTGTCGCGTTTGACGTACAAACCTCCGCGTCAAGTTGAGGGTCAGATGATTCCAGCGCAGTTTTCATTTACACGCATGCCATTTTGGGTGTCGTTCCTGCCACTGCACCGGCGGCAGTGGTTCCCGTTTCCGACGGACATACTCTGCTGAATCCTTCGTCACCCGAAGCAAAAGAAGTTCTGGCCGATTTTTCGGACCAACTGCAAAATTATCGTGGATACCTTCCGATCCGCAATCCGAAAATGTCGTGGCCTCCATTGATGTTGGATTTCGAGACAGCTCCAAAATACCTCATCCCGATCGATTATTACAAGCACTGTTGAATCCAAAGCAGTTTGTTGCGATTGATCAGAGCGAAGATTTTGGACGTCGACCTTTGGACGAACCAACGAAAGTCGTTTAAAAGCCATAACGAAGCAACGCCAGAGACAACAAAAGAGGAGGTAAGTATAGTTTATGTTCGGCAGCTAAATGAAACTGCTAATACTGGAAAGTTGGAGAAAGTCGACCGTCGTTTCGCTTATTTTAAAACTAAGCTTGCTTTAGTACCTTTTTAAAGCATCCGTGCAAATGCTTCAGACATAGGAAGCGTTAGTCACCTGATACCGTTCGTCACCTGCTTGATTGAAGGTGATTTTGATTTGTTTCTTAGGAGAAGTCAGTTTAGGGAGATCCAATGGTTCAAACTGTCCAGCTAGTCTAGAAGTCGACTTCCACCTCTAGCTCAGCTCTAGAGAGAGGACCTTGGTGTGAAGGAGATCTTCGGTACCAGAGCGACGTTTCGATGTTGGGAAAGGAAACGGCTGACTCTCAACGGAAGTGAACCATTGTTGTCGTGTAGATAAGATGGACTGTACCTAATGACATGTTAAATTGTATACACATTATTTGAAAAATATTTCCTAAATGAATTTCGCTCGAAATACCGTTCATCACTTTACATATCACAGTCGCCAGCCTCGGCCGCCCAAGATACACCAACGCGCAGCGCGCTTCGATCGACAACACCATGACAACAGAATAACAGCAACAGAATACAAGCATTAGCAGACTTTTACCTCGCAAATTCCGCTGACTTCATTTGAATTGACTCTATTATTGAACATACTCATTAAGTCGCGTTTCCGGACGCAAAAGGCAACAAAGACACAATTCTCGTAGGATGGCGACGCCAACAGGCAAACGACAAAAGAGTCTTCGCGGAAAGCGAACAGGAATTCAAATTCCCGACTCGAACGATGATGACGACATGGACAAAATGTTCGCAGGAGTATCCTCTCCGCCCGCAGCGGCGAAAGAAGGAGATGGGGAGACTATGGAATTGCTTGTAGAACAGAGTACTCGGAAAAAAGAAGCAGTTGCGCTTTTCATTGGGACCTGAGGATTCGAACAGCAGGAACGGCGCAGATGATGATGCTGATGCAACTCGTCTCGTTTCCGGTCTTCAACGAGCGGGACGACAATCACTCAGCCCTTCCGAACTAAGCAAGGTATCAACTGCCCCGCCATCGCTCGATCGTTCTACGTTGGGTAACTTTGAGGATGATGATGAAGAAATTGGGCGAACGCTACAGGAACACAAAGGCGATGACGACTTTTCACCACTTTTGAAAGCAAAGATTGGGGATGATATCGCCGATATGCCTATCACGCAAGAAGATATGGATGACGATGATGACATGGTTCCACCACCACCGGACGACGACTCTGACACTGAGGATGAAAATCCAGACTTTTCAGGTCTGAAAACGCCATCTCGCTCTCCAGCTCCTGTCGAACAAACACCCGGTGCACTAAAATCAACCACGACGCCTCTGGAGGATACAGATGACGAAGACGATGGAATCGGTTTCCAGATGAATGACCATCAAACGCCAGAGCTATCGACAAAAGCGACACCCGACTCGGCCAAGGAAGCAGCTGAGCAAAGGGAAAAAAAGAGCAAGAAGGGCAAACAGAAAGCAGCACCCGCCGAGAGTTCAACACGAGCGGGCTACAAGCCTCTGAAAAAACCTAAAAAGAAGCTGAAGAATAGCACCTTTTCTCCTAAAGGCATGCAGTCTGGCCCGCTGACGTACAAGCACATCGTCCCTGTAACCGATCCAAAAGACGAGCCAGCAGAAGGTCTTCGTCGATCCAAGCGCATGCGCATTGCACCCTGGCGTTCTGGAAAAACGAAGGCGCTGATTATGTCCCAAATGATTTTGACGATGAAGTTATTGATGGGTTGGAGACGATGCCAGTGGTAAAAGCATTCCGCGTCGCGGAAAAACTCCATACAAAAGAGGAAAGTAACACTGCCGCATCATCAAGACGAAGAGAAAACAAAGTCAAAAAAGTCCACATCCTCGAAAGCACCGGAATCAGCAAAACCGGAATTCGACAGCTCGAAACTGAAGAAAAAGTACAAATATATCGACAATGATACGGCATACGTCTGGGACGATTGTTACGAACGAGCTGATGAACTGGGTAAGTTGTCTTGTAGGACTGCAACGCTTTCGCAAATCACGCCTAATGCTTATCTACTTCTTCTGTCTCTAGCCGTTGTTGGTTTCAAAGATCGCATGATAGCTAGGAAGCTACCGATGCAGCGACGTCACAAGTCGGATGGTAAAGTTGTGGGTGTGGCCTCCCAAGCATTTAACGTTTCTACCGACAGTAACCCTGTGTACCCTAGTTACATCATGGGGAACCTCACGCTGCCTCCAGGAGGTATCAAAGACCCTGAATCGGTAGGCGCATGCGCGCAAACATTTACGGTTGTTACGGGACAGAGAAACGCTCTTGAGATTTCCTACGGCGACCCAGATGTGAACGAAGGAGAGTGGGAACATGAGTCTGCTTCAAGATTCTTACTGAACCCTGGTGACATTTTCAGAGTACCACCTGGAAATTGTTATCGAATTCAAAACCATTCAAAAGATACAGAGAGTTTTTTGACCTGGACAATCATCCGCTCAAACTACAACCTGGCAGATGGCGCATCTGTTGACTCGCGGTAATTAGGACTAGACATGAGTAGCGTATTTCAATGTAAAGTGGATGGTATAACTGTAATATTGTGCAGTAGTGTGACTGCTGTTTATCCACTAGCTAGCCGCTTTCGTCTTCTCAACCATATCCGTCATTTTGTGGGTAGCAGTGCCTCGTTCCAGCGGGCGCTGCTGAGATTCGTGCGGAGTCCAACCAATCGCATAGATTACCTGCACACTTGCTTCAATCTCATCGCTGCCTTCCACTGAAAAAAGTTCATCATACAGACACGCAGTAGCAAGAAATGTATCCAGAGACGTGCGGTCGCGTCGCTTAATCCCCGCATTGTTTTCACCCATGCGCTGCAAATGCTCCATCAACACGCCAGCGTTCGGAAACGCCACATGAATAGTATCGGTATCAATAGTAGGTAACGCAAACCCAGCTCGCTGGAGCAAAGCCCCTACATCAGACAGTTCAACGAATGGCCCTACATGCGTACTCACTCCGCCCTCGCGTTCCAATTCCGCGAGAACCATTGCAGCACGAAGTTCCGACAAGGTTGTACCTCCGATAACGGAAAACATGAAGCATCCATCGGGTTTGAGCACCCGTCTTACTTCCGCAAACGCAGATGGAAGATTGTTGACCCAATGTAAAGATGCAGAACTTATGACTAAATCAAATGTACCGTCTGGAAATGGCAAGTTCGATTCTTCGTCCGCGTGGAGTCGATACGTGTCACAGCGATGGCTTCCTTCAAATTCAATATCCGAATCGCGGTGTAACATTTCAGCACTCGAATCCAATTGCACAAGTTTCAAAACGCCTCCAATTCCTCCAACACCCTCGCCTTGAATTGCATAGTCGGCGCAAATAGCACGATGCACATAACCAGGCCCCGAACCCAAATCCAACGCAAGAGAAAATCCTTCGTCTCGACGTATATCATCCAGCCGATCGACGAGCCGCCGCGCGATTTCATCCCTTAAATAATCGTACGACACTGCCTCCGGATCGCTGCTCCATTTCTTGCTCGAGCGCGCCGCGTTGTCACGTTGCAATTGTTTGTAGGATCGATCAAAGGCATACGTGACGGACGCGTCGCTGGAAAGACTGCGCTTTCGAGTGGCCGAGAGGACTCTGTGAAGGGATCTGGTATATTGTGGTATCATTGCGATTGCAAGCGAGTGTTCAATTCAAATTTGTCGAATTAAAACCGATTGATAATGATGATGGCCTTTTCTCCATTGTGTTCGATGCGTCGAAGGTCAAAAAGGCGAAGGGTATGAGTCACGAGGAAGTCGTGAACTACGAATGGAAGGATGGCGCGACTCGTGACTCGTGAATTTCGCCACGAACGCTAAAACCGAAGTCATTTCCGTTCCGTAAGTATCTGTGTTTACTAAGAACAAGAAAGTACTAAATTTTTCGGAAAACGAATTCTCCCTCCACGGAATGAAGAAAATGACGCTGGTTGCTCGTACCTCGTAATAGCCACGTTTATTGTCAAAAGTCATCGATCTTCCCAGCCACAACGATGTAAACAATACGCAAACGAGAGGGCGCATCTGTTCATCAGCACAAGGAACAGGGAGGCGGAATTACGCACATCCTCACATCCAATGCCATCTGGACGCGGCTAATCAAAAGAAACGTAGCTTCAAGGTCGAGATACCACGTCGAACGGTAAGTATCTTACGACATCGGAGCATCTCATCGATCTTGCTTGTCAACAATAGCGTTCGCCAAATTCTTTCCCCACCATCGGATATACGGATTTTGCTACGGAGTATTACGTATTCTCCTGCATTTGCGCGTTTCTCCTTGCCTCAGCTTCTCAATATAGCACGATGACATCGCAGCAGCTTTTCGATTCTCACCGTGATCTTCATTCCGAAAGCAGCTATTTAGGGACCTTTAGCGAGCCGTTACAGATTATTTGTTCCGAAGGTAACCTATCCTTCAGCGACAGTCTTGCCCTTTTAACGGCAGGTGATACATCTGATAACCACCTAGGCGATTTCTGCGGCATTGATACGGAATCCTCGTGCTACGACTTTGACGACGCAAGTTCGGTATCTATAGAATCAACCTACCGAGATTTGTACAAAGAGTTGCCTGTTCAGGTCACCACTCTTTCTTCCGAGTGCTATTGGCAAGACAGCAAGGAGCGAAGGACACCGGTCGAACTGAAACCGACGATACGCGAGTGGTCTACTCCTACTACGCAGTGCACAAGCATTTCTCTATCCTCTTCCGCGGCTAGCTCTTTGATGGAAAAATTGGAAATGGGACCTTCTTTGGAGGAAGTCAACGGCGAACAGATCACCGTTCAGCTTCCGATCTTTGAAACACACGAAAGAACCCTTCCTAATTCCCAAGGCGCGCTTGACGTACCTAAACGCGTAGACCAAAGCAGTATTCTGGCTAATTTACAACGAGAACTCTCGAAAACACAAAACAGAATCAATGCCATCAGGTCAAGACGCAGAGACGGAGACTCTGCATCCGCAGACAAGCTACACAAGCCTGCCGTTATAGGGACTAAAGTGTCTGCCTTTTCCTACCATTCGGGGACGCACGTTGGTTCTACAGATACCTCATCCTCGCGCTCCAAGGTAATAAACAACTCTCCCCAGCAAGTACTACCAACGAAGCATGTTCCTACAAGCGTCCTAGATTCGACAGCAAAACGGGAATACTCCTCCTGTCAATGAAATTCTCGTCATGGTTGACTGTCAATCAGAGAATTTATGCAGTACTGCTGATTTGCTGGATGATGCGGAAGAGCGAGTCAAGTTTTTAACGAGCAAGCTGGAAGCTTCGGACGATCTGGTGGACACTCTTTTCAAGGAACTGCAAGAAGCACAAGATCAGAACATGTTGCTGGAACTTAAAACGTGCAGTTAAATAGGGAGATGGATGCGACGTGTGACGGGAAAACTGTCAATGCCGAAGAAGTCGAATTACTGATGGAACAGTGCGTCATGCTGAAATACGCAATTGTTGCCGGTTTGGTCTTTTATGCGTGTGGACAAACGGAAATATTTTTTAGCAAGCGTGGTGTTCCTGTGGCTATCCTTGGTGGTCGTCACCAAGGTTGCATAATGTCGAATTGTTTATAATTCATTAAAGTCTTTTAGCAATATAGGGGCTCTCAGTCGTTGTCGCTTATGTCGTCTTCTGTTCTATCTGGGATTGTGTAAGGAATCACTTCCACAGCGTGGTCGTTGCCAGCAAGCTTTATTCCCTCGTCGTTCAGTATTGGCGTTGCTTCCTCTAAAACTTTCGGAAGGTATGTTTGCAGCAGTCCCATCATATCCGGCGCCAGATCAGATCGCGCGTCGATCTGCAAGGATTCAGTGGATACCTGTAATCTGGCCAAATGGAGGCAAGTTCGTTCAGAAGGCAGACCTCGTTTGGCTCGCCACTCTTTGTTAGTTGTACTATGTCCATGAGAACTGTCTCCTAGGATAGGATGGGATAACCCACTCAAATGTCTTCGGATCTGATGCCAGCGTCCAGTGAGCGGCCGGGCTAGCACCAGCGATGCTCTAGGTTGACCGTCTTTCTCGGGCTGACCGGCTACAAAACGAAACCAGGTTTGGGCCTCGCGCACTACACCTTTTCACTCTTCATAGGCCTGTCGACTAGAAACCATCCTTTTGAATTAAATTTTCTCCGTAGAGAATCCCTCTCCTCTCACTAGCGCAACATACGTCTTGGTTGCATTTTCGGCCATTGCCTCGCTCAAAACGGCCGTTTGATCGTCATCCTCATTGTCTTTCTGATACGTCGCGAGCAGACATCCACTGCAACCCCGGTCCAGGCGATGTACAAGGTTGATTCGTGATCCCACGGCTTCGCGAACTCGCTGGAGCATGGGAATTTCCAGCTGACTACGGGATCCTGTCCATTCCGAATGATGACACAAAACAGCAGGCGGCTTGTCCAGGACGAGATAGTCATCGCCTCGGGCAACAATCGTTACATTGCCTGTTGTTTGATACGCTGTTCCGCTGGCGGTTGCGAATTTCTGCATTGTGGTTCTTATAGACAGAAAACCGGAGCGTGATGTTGTAAAGCTGTCGGCCAGATTAGGGATGCACGCGAAAAGAACAAAACGTGAAAGGACTATTGACCTCCAAGAAGGCATCGCTGTGACCTGAATATTGACGAGCGGGACTTTTTATATTGATCCTGGAACTCGATTGAGTAATTACCGAGCATTGGTTAAATTAATAAAGGCAAAGGTTGATGAACAATTGCATCCGCTCAAACGAAAACTGTTGGCAGTCGTCATGTTGTCAAAAGGTTTCGTTTCGGCTTTCGGACGGATCTCTGCGGGTACCGGAAAGACACTATAAAGTTTCATAATTCGCGGCTACAGCTAAGCTACAAGTTTTCCGAAATCATTCAAGTCGTCCGACATTTCGACATACGGATTCTGGAGCAAAGGCAAAACAACAATCTTTGATGTTCGTGTCACAGACACTGATTGCACGTCCTACATCCGGCGCGAACCCGAAAGTACTCGCATCTCAAGAACAGGAGAAAAACCGCATATACAAGGACCTCTGTAATGAGCGCCGTCGCGACTTCACTCCCTGGTTTTCGGTGGATGGAATGATGGGCGAACAAGCAATCAAAGCAACGAAAACTGGCATGGAAGCTATCGATGAAATGGAATCGATGCAACCAGAGATCTGCGGATACATTCGATCTCGATTGAGCATTTCATTGGTGCGCTCTGTCAGCATGCTGCTGCGCAATCCGAGAGACAGCGCAGCACGTAGGAATCTCCCATTGGGAAACGGGCGCCGGACTTTCACTCTACGAATAACTGTAGAGAAGGCGCGCACACATTGGGCACCTGAGACTTGAGACCCAAGAAAATGTCTGATTCGACATTCATATTTGTGTAGTTAACAGTGCCGTACAGTCGTTTGATGTTCAAGTGCGTCCGACCATCCGACGTGCGTTTTCTGTGTTGGATCGTTTGCCCTTCTGGCTTGATGATGCGCGCCAGCCGAGGAAACGATTTTTTCTCGTACAATGTGTACCAGTTCCTACGTAACGTTCAAACAGGTGCACTTTGAGCGCGGAACATGGTGTGACGGTTTTTGGCTTCATTGGACTGGAATGGCAGAGAAGAGGATCCAATGAAGAAGATAACCATTCAATCTCATTGAATAATAAAGCTGCAGTATGAAGGAATCTCCATCAGACGAAACCACACCTATCTACAAGAGGGGCTTGACTCACGTGGCTGGATACTCGCACACGCAAGACGAAGATTCCATTCAATGGAACGAAAGCAAAACGGTCCGACGCGTAGCGGAGTTCAACTCGCCGAATCGACTTTTAGACGAGAGTCCTGAAGGAGACGCTCGACATCCCTTGGTTTCAATAGAAAAGAATTCAAACCTTGTTTCTCAAGTGAGCATCTTGAAGGATACGACTGCGGATTTCCCAGGCATGGTGAAGAGCCGAAAACGACAACGTCGGCAGGTTGCCATCATAGAAAAGCTCAAAGAGAAGAACCCCAACAGCATTTTCACTCCTCGAATCAGTAAAGGCAATCCGTTTGAGGGCACACCCATCCCTGGTAACGGAGCTTCTGACTTTGACGACCTACTGAAACAAGTCAAGACGCCTTCTCCAGAAAGTTCCAACATTCCTTCGGAAAATGCATCCTCGGCCGTTGTGTCAAAAGTTCAAACTCCAAACGCCGCCGCTGGACAAAATTTCGATGATTTTGATGAATTTACGTTCAGTCTGGATGATATCGAGGCAATGGACTCGCTGGTGACAAAGGCAACCCAAACCGTTTCCTTGTGTGTGAGCAAAGATACAATGTCGCAGCAAAGTGACAAGACAGCGACCATCTCGAATTCTATATCTCGTCTTTCGGCTGCAAACGCTTCGTCGAATGTTCAACACCACAATACGCCCCTTGTTCATACTTCAATCCCTAAGACGCAGCTACCTGTATCAAACGCTTGCAACAAATCCCAGCCATTGCAGACGCCCTTTCCGCCATCCGTCCTCTTCCCAACACTGCAAAGTCCAATTCACCATTACAGGAAGCTGATCCGTTTGGTGAATTCCCTGATATCGATTTCGACGCCATGGATCAGTTCATAATGCAAGCGCAGTCGCAACCCGACAATGCACGCGCTGAATTGCAGCATGATATTGACGTTCTCGCCCAGCCAACTTCAATGATTGTGCGACCACAAACACCTGGCTTCTTGGTCTTTTCGCGATACAAAATCGTCAGTGTGGCGAAACACCAGTCGAATGGAAACTTTGCGTTGATCCTTTCCGTCGCAGCTTGGAAAGAAGAAATGTTGCACTGGAATCCGCGGCAAGTTCACAAAGCAGATTCCGACGGACTGTTTCGTGTCCGCGATGAGCCATCTTGGCCAGCAGACGGACTAATCTATCTGAAAGGAGAATGGTATCAGACAGATGCGGCCCCAGGAGATGTTATTCATGTTTGCTCGTTGACAGGAAACCGCAGGACGGATATTTCTGCACTTCCTCTAACGCTGTCTACCATGGACACCCTAGACGACATGGCCTTAGTCCTTCACCCGGATCTTCTTCTGACGCCTACCACAATTAGTGAAGCTGTAGCCTGCAACCGTCGCGCGGTGCTGAAAGATCGCTTGGGTTCCACCGGCATCTCAGGTACGTAGAGATTTTGTGTTTGCGGTAAGCAAGCAAATAACTGTGGCACTCATATATTTCGGTTGTAGACAAGGCTCCATTGTTCGGTACAATGCGACATCAGCTCTTCGAAGAAGTTCTGAAACAACAGCACTTTACACGAAAAGATGCAGAAAGTCACTTTGACCTGATTGTCCGACAACACGCCGAAAGCCTATTAGCAGCAGGAATATCTTCGTGCGAGGCGACCCGTGAGCTTGCTCAGTTCATTCCGACGCTCATCAGCTTTACCGAACAGTACACAGACCTAAAAGGCTGCCGATCTGGTGGTGCAATGCTTCGGAACATGTTCGATCAGCCTTCCGTTCAGTTCTTAGCCAAGTCCGTTGAAGCTGTAGAGGAGCCATGTATTTCTCCAGAACTCGGATTGAAAGGCAACATCGATATGATTGTAGATGCTTCAACCATTAATCAAGGGCGCGTAGAACGAAGCCTTTTGGAGTTGAGCTGAAGACGGGTCATAGCCAGAAGACACATGAATCGCATATGGCGCAATTACTAATGTATTTACTGATGATGCAGACGCGGTATGGAACACAAAATAATACGGCTCCTAGTGGCCTGTTGCTTTACATGAACAAAGAAAACCTACGCGCGGTGCACGCTACACCCGCGCTTCCGCATCTCAAGACGTTAATCGGAGTGCGCAATGCAGTCGCCAGTGCACAAATTCGCGTTTCTCACCCTCGGGACCTTTTAGTTGTTCACGACCCCGCAGGAAACTCCAATTTGAAGCTGCTCAATGAATGTACACCTACAGTTCTTCCGGAAGTGCTACAGTCGGGATTTAGTTGCGAAAGGTGCTATTCGAACCGCGAGTGCATGACGTACGCGAGAGCAAGTATGGAGTCAGCAGCCGCATCAACAGGACCTGGGAGTCATAGTGAACTCATAAATAGATTCACAGGGCACTTGCTTCCCGGCGATCTTGAATACTTTGCCAAATGGGACCGCTTGATTGATCTTGAAGCCGATGCCGGCAGGTCTCTAATTACGGAAACTTGGTTGGTACCTTCAGAAAAGCGGGAAGAAAAGACTGGAAACTCCATTTCACGGCTTCGATTTGATACTTTGAAATCGGCCAAACAGGCTTGCAAGGATGGCTCAACGGCTATCCTCTCTTTCAGACGAAGCAAACACTCCTCAGCTTTGAGCCAGGTTAACTTTCAAAACCTCTCCTTCCAGCCTGGTGCTCACGCCGTGATAAGTGCTGACAGAGTAACAACTTGTACCAGTCCTCGATCATCGAGAGATCGTATGCACATCGTGAGGGTTTCATACACCGGATAGGAAGTGATGAAATCGAAATCAGATCGTCAGTGGACGACCTTTCTCGAATGATGAGGTTCGTTGGCTCAAATGATTCCTTGACGTTCCGGATCGATAATGACGATGTAGCGTGCGGCATGGGGACGCTACGGCGCAATCTGATAAACTTCTTATCAGGAGAAACTCGGCAGGCTCAACAAGGGAGCCAGACTTTGCTAGCTCCAACTCGACTAAAAAACCTTCGCGATATTGTGATTCGACGGAGCGCTCCACGATTGCGCCATTCATTGGTATCCATTTTCTCTCCCGAAAAGTGCGGTTCCGAGCTGCCTTCGTTGATCCCAGGATGCGATTTGATGGACCTGGCCACCGAATACGCCGAGTTGAATCCTGATCAACAGGCGGCGGCAAAATGGTAAGTTGTGAAAGTTTTGTTGCACGTGGGCATTGAACAGCACCTTTCTCAAAGTGCATCTCTTTTATCGTAGGTCATGTCATCCCAAGATTACAGTATCATACAAGGTTTGCCAGGAACAGGAAAAACTTCCATCATCACTTTCGTTGCAAGATTGCTTGCGGCGCACGGGAAACGCGTTCTAATAACAGCCTATACGCACACTGCAGTCGACAATGTGCTTCTCAAACTCATCGAAAAGGGTGTAGACGAAACCAATCAATCACGTCCTTCGTCTGCCGTCATTCGAGTTGGTCTAGAAGCATCATGTCACCCTGGGGTTCATCCCATATTGGCGCCGGCGGCTGCGCAAACCCTGGAGGCTCAGGATCAACTGCCTCCTCGAGTCGAGTCCCTTCGACGTGTCATCAAATCGGCTCGTATAGTTGGAGCAACAGCGCTTTCCATACCGAGGTCGCCGCTGCTTCAAGGGAAGAATTCGATGTTGTTATTGTTGACGAGGCGGGTCAAATCAGCCAACCTGCTGTACTCGGAGCTATCATGGCATCGAGTTCGTTTGTTCTCGTCGGAGATCACAAGCAGCTCCCCACTTGTAATAAGCGAGCTCGCGGCTGAAGGAGGCAAGTTTTCACGCGAAGTAAAACAAAGGGTATTTGCAGACTAGGATGGTACCTCACTTGCATCTTGCATCACAGGTTATGGAGTGTCACTGTTGAAGCATCTAGCAGAAAGTCATCCAGAGTCGATATCACCCTTGACGTATCAATATCGAATGCACAATGATATTTGCGAGTTGAGCAGCCGCTTCGTATACGATGGTAGGATGAAATGCGGAAATGATCAAGTGGCCAGAACCACGTTGCATCTTCCAGGCTTCCTCGATAGCAACCATCTCAGGTTGCCCAAAATGCTTGGCGCAAGTCAGCTACAGATCCTTTCCTACCTTTGATATTTTTTAAACACCGACACTATTCTTGTAAACAAACAAACTGATTTGGAGAGTTCGTCAGAGAAATCAAGAGGAAGCCCCATTATCAACGAAACCGAGGTTGAACTCGTACGTCGGATTGTTGATGATCTTGTATCATGCGGTCTTCCACCTTCATCTATCGGTGTCATTTCTCCGTTCCGAGCTCAGGTATGTCAAAATGAGACGGCTCCGAGCAAGTTCAGCACGCTACTTTAACTCATTCTTCAATTATTCAGTTACACAGACTTCAGGAAGACAATGCAATTTCAAAGCATGTCATGGACGGATTGGAAGTCAGTACAATTGACCGCTATCAGGGCCGGGATAAACCAGTCATCATCCTTTCGTTTGTCCGGAGTAATTCTAAATGCAAAGCAGGGCGACTCCTTGACGACCCAAGTCGAATTAATGTGGCCATTACAAGAGCCAAATACAAGCTCATAATGCTCGGATCATATTCCACTTTATCGAAAGGCAGTGCGGTTCTAGAACCAATCTTGAACCACATCCAGCAAAAGGGACGTGTTATCTCTTTACCAAACAATGCAATCGCATAAAAAAAATAGAACAAGTTAACTTTTCAAAGCGTCTAAAGCTCACGAATATAATCTTCATAATCTCCATACCAAGCATCTTTTCTTCATCTACCTTTGCCACTACTTCTCGCATGGCTTTGGAGAGAGGCCAGGCCCGACCCCGTCACGCCAGCACTGATAGCAAACACTTCATGCTCAGTTTGTATCCCCATTTCCTTAGCGGCCAACGAGATGGCGTACTTTAGCTCTGGAAGAGACTCCTGCTCCAAGAGATCTACTTTGTTTGCAACAACTAGCGCCCTTCTGTCCATCATGGTACCATCTCCGTACGAGGCAATCTCATTTGCTAGGACTCGAATGTCTTCAGCAGGATCTCTGAAATCCACACCAGCAGCGTCCACGATGTAAAGAAGCGCCTTTGTTCGTTCAATATGCCGAAGAAAGTCGAAACCCTTCCCTCGGCCCTCGGAAGCACCGTCAATCAAACCCGGAATATCAGCAACTCGAACTCGAACACCATCGCGATAGTCTATACTCCCCAAGATTGGGTGCAATGTTGTAAATGAATAGGGAGCCACTTCCGGTGTAGCCAGACTCATTGCCCTTAGCAAGCTTGATTTCCCAGCATTCGGAAAGCCTACTAGGCCAATATCGGCGATCAATTTGAGCTCTAGCTCTAAAAGGCCACTTCCCTGGCTGCGGCTTGGAGTTGGCAATCATTGCACGAGGATCGGGCATGGGACCAGACTCACCATTGTAAATGGACGACCCAAGTCCCCACGACCACCCTCGCCACCATAACGTGCGCCCCAGGCTTATCTAAATCGGCAAGTACAATTCTGTGACGCTCATCTTTTCCATCATCGCTATCACTATCCCATTCCTCGTCCTCATCACCCGACTGTTTCATGGCATCCAGTAAAAGCTGCACTTCATGTGAAACTTCAACTTTGTTTTCATTTTCCATCTGATTGTCATCATCTGTTTTACTATTCCAGACCGTTTCCGACTCGTCATCCCACTCCTCTCCATGATCAAGCACTCGTTTCACAATAACACCACAAGGAACCCGTATAATCAAATTGTCTCCGTTCCTGCCATTGCAATCCTGACTATCTCCGTTGCTGCCTTTTTCCGCTTGCATATGCGGATGTGACCATCGCAACGACTGCTCGTTTGGGTCGGCGATTAGTATAACGCTGCCGCCATTCCTCCGTGTCCTCCGTCGGGTTTTAGTTTGTATCGCTTCCGAGAGGGTTTCATGGACAACGAGCCCTTTCCACCGATGCCACCCACTACTCGAACACGCGTTCGGTCGACGAAACGATAGCTGGGCTTTGAGCTTTTGGAAGGCTTCTTGATCTGCTGCTGTTTCTGCTGCTGCTGACGCGCTTTTCGAAGATCATCGGATCCAAAATTGGTTTCGAAGCATCGTATTTGGGTAAATTGCTTCGCGTGAACTGAGTTTACGCCAAGACAGCGGCGAAGAAATACAAGGGAGGATGCCATTGATTTTAAAACAAAAGAGATGTGTGGATTATTATTGTATATTTGTTGGAAGACTGAGCTGATGAGGCGATTGATGAATGTCAAAGGGCATCCGGAAATTCGGCCTCTAGACAGATTGTGTAACGTAATAAGAGCCAACCTTGTCGCAGGGGAATTAGCTCAGTTGGTAGAGCGTGCGCTTAGCAGAAGCTAAAGCTTCCAGACTGCGCAAGGTCGGGTGTTCGATTCATCCATTCTCCATTCTTTTGCGTTTTCCGAAGCTTTCTTGCTTTTTCCTTTCGCTTGTAAGTTTTCGCTTTGATAGTTTCTAGGGTCTCTAGCTAGAGTTGACTACGGTGTTTGAACCACCCCGGGAAATTGTCCAGTATCTTCCATCCTTTCTGGGTCACCGTACCACAACGTTGATTCGATCGATTGCTTTTCATGTGAAACTGAACATGCATGATGATGTGAACGCCCTCATTTTTCCGTTAGACACTTCCCAGTTCCCAGGCCTCTTCACACTTCACACTCGCAATTTGATCTTGTATCTTTACAATCGACTTCTCATCAAGTGCCGCTTGCTTTCCCGTCCAGATTTTAGTCTAACTCTACCGTTATCGATTGATGGCCATACGGCTTGTCCAGTATTATCCTCGAAAGAAGACTAGGCCTAGACTCTAGACTAATGCAATCTTATCTCGTTAGTTCTACGAAGACTGTTACGGATTAGTAGGAGGGACTCGCTCATCGCAGTCGTAACACGTGCCTTCCTTCAGTGTCTTTTCTTTCGAAAATCCAACATCTTTTCTTTTGCTTCGCTAGTCCCCCATCTTGAAATCGGAAAGCTCGGTTGGCACTCTCTCGAGAGTGTTGGAAAATCGACCAAATATTCACGATTCACGATACGACGCCATCCTACCCGTCACCTCCCCTTTTCATTCTTCGTAGTGAAGACGCCAAGTTCTGATCCATCTGCTAGGTGGTGCTTTTCTGATTGTTTGTTGAAAAGTATACCACGTAAAATGGAGTTCAAATAGCTATTGTCGTCGTATTTGTGGAGATGTAGACTTGGGAACGGAAAATTGTGGACATCTGCACTAGATACTTCCTTAGCTGAGCATCCTTTTGCTTGGCACTTTTGCGTGTTTTGCAATCACTAGTGTTCAGGACTCCTCCGGAAGCTTTCTACAGGACAGTGTATCTGTTAACCTTAGTGTGTATTCATTCCCGGGTCGGTACAGTACGACATGAGCTTGATTCGATCTTTTGCTTTTTTGCTTCGTGAAAATTGAACATGAACCCCAACATCGTTGCAAATTATTTATCCTTTGCCATTGAAAGGTCAAGTTTCCATTTCCCAACATGAGACCATTCCACCGTGGTGGACTCAATCATAGAGGAGGCGGGCGAGCCTTTCGAGGAGGAGGAGGACGGCAAGGATGGCGAGGCGGCGGTTTACGATTTGGAGGACGAAATAATAATGATCATTCCGATAATAATTCTTCTTATCGAAATTACAATACTCCGGTAGACCTTGACATTGAAGAACACGGCGTGTCTTCAAATGATTCTGTTACATTTGCAATCGAAGGATGCTGTCACGGAGAACTGGACGGAATTTACGATCGTCTAGCAAGGCACGAGCAGCAATCGGGACGCCCCATTGATTTATTGCTGTGCTGTGGAGATTTTCAATCCGTTCGAAACACTTCCGACTTTCACAGCATGGCAGTTCCACCCAAATATCGGGCACTGGGATCCTTTTACCGCTACTACAGCGGACAGCAGCATGCTCCTATCCTTACCGTTTTTATAGGAGGCAATCACGAAGCGTCACAGCCATTGCAAGAGCTCTATTATGGTGGTTGGGTAGCACCGAATATTTACTATCTGGGAGCAGCGGGAGTTGTTTGCTACAAAGGAATACGCATAGGTGGGATCAGTGGAATTTTCAAAGCGCATGATTACAACAAAGGTCATTTTGAGAAACCTCCTTTTGATAATTCTGCCCTACGAAGTGTTTACCATGTTCGAGAAGTAGACGTGTACAGATTGAAGTGCTATGCAGAGACTGCAAAAGACAAGACCAGAATCTCCCATACTGAACATCATGTTGAGCCACGACTGGCCACGGGGAATTGAGCAGCATGGAAATACAGAGGGTCTTTTGAAAAGAAGCCGTTCTTCAGGGAAGAAGTTCAGCAGAATTGTTTGGGCAGTCCACCGAACGAAGAATTGTTGCTCGCGATCAAGCCACCCTGGTGGTTCTCGGCGCATCTTCATGTCAAATTCAAAGCGACCATGAAGCATAGTAGAACGGAAAACGAGATCGTTGAAGGAAATAACGTGCTACTGACACCGTCACAAGTGATCAAAACATCACCGCCTCCAAAGGCAACTACCGCTTCTTATCCTACCGCAGAAGGAGAATATTCAAATCAAAGGACTGAATTCGTTGCCATGACAGGAAAGGACCCGTGTTCTGGAGCCGACTTGACGGATATGATGACTCAGTTCCTCTCTTTGGACAAATGCTTGCCTCGCAGGCATTTCCTTTCCATTGTTCATGTAGAAAAACCGCTGGACGGGGATCAGATATCTAGTACTGGTCTTTCTTATGATCCGGAGTGGTTGGCAGTCCTTCAGAAAACGCATCACTTGTCCAGCACAACGCGAGGTCGCGTGGATATTCCTACAGATGTCCTATCGATCAGTCGTGAAGAGATTGTTGCCGTCCGTAACTCTATATCTTTAGACATCGATCCAGCTTCCTTTCAAATGACTGTACCTGCTCATCAAGGCCCGCCAGCTCCGCTCCCAAGACAGCTTCCGCCGCCAGTGCATCAAATGGGCAATCCACAGACCGACGAAATACTTCAGAAGCTTCGGCTAGACCACATTATAACAGTTCCTTACGTTTCCTATAGGGAAAATCAAAATGTTGAAATAGATGAAAACGAAATCATCCTCGATTACGGAACAGGCGAAAATGCCATACAAACAAATCAACACGGTAATGATGATGACGATAACGCGATTGACTTAGATGACAACAAGGAAGATGAAAACGCGATTGATCTTGAAATAGAAGAGACCGGTAACAAACAACCGAACGAAACGGAACTCACGGAAACTTCCATAGAAGGCAATAGCAAGCGCCCGCGTGTGAATTCTTAATTGAATAGCCAAGTTATCTATCCCTCATGTATCTTATAAACCCCTTCACGAAATGCATGTATAAGCGGCCGCGGCAGCACATGCTACAGCACCCGTCCAACACAACTTCTGCTGCACCTTGGCAGCCCCTTCTTCACGGTCCTTCATTCCATCGGCGCACGCCGACAACGCCCACGCCAAAGTCAAGCCATACACGGGAGAGGCTCGACTTAATGTAAGACCCACTCCAAGTGCAGTGGCAATGACAGCAGATGAATGTCCAATCGCAGTCACGGCTTCGTCTGAATTTTCAGGGTTCATTGCGACAGCACCCGAAAGATTCACCAACGTGGCAGCACTTGTCCAACCAAAGTGCATCGAAAGAGGCAGCATGAACCAGTAAGCAGAACCTGTTGCAGCACATGCTACAGCATGTACTTGTGACAGGGAGTAGGCAGTTCCTCCCAACATAGCTGCACTCACATAACTGGCCCAACCTTGATAGTGCGGGCGGAAGGACGCGCACCACAGTGACTGAAAGAGGTTGGCAGCGATAAAGGAGCCGATATGGAAGGAAGATACAACGCGAGTCCTGATTGAGGAAAGAACTGTGCTATTACAAAACGGCCTCACCCAGATAAATGGGACCCCAAATGGCAAAGGCCCACCCCGATGGCGCCACCATGGTGCGTCCTCGGGAAGGTGAATACACATTGGTATAATCGGGAGGCTCGTACGTGACTTCGTCGCCTCGTAAAAGCCCAGGGCGGATTTCTTGATCTTGAGTACCATCGATACGACCAGGGATCGAGACAGCGAAGCAATTTGCGGCGAACGCAGTCGCGTTCGCGCCCTGCAACACAGCGAGCGAAGCACCCGACACCCACGGCATTCCAGCGAGGACCCCTATGCCCGCTGAAGCAACGAGTGGGGAGAGAGACTGTTGACTGCTGTTCGTAAGCTCATGTTGATTAATTCAGATATTATTATTTGTTGTGAGAACTCTCGCGATCGAAAAGATACAGCTGTGATATAATGCGAACCACGATGCAAATAGTTGATGCTGTTGCCGTTCTTTTATGCAGCAAAACCCGAAGTCAAATCATTCGAAATTCGAAGCTCAACAATCGCGTAACGGGACTTATCGAGTCCCTCTTGCAAAACAATGACACCTTTTTGGCGGACTCTGCTCGAGAAAGGATGCATTCATCATTCATCAAAAGGAGAACGAGGGCATTAAGCATATACTTTGTTTACAAAGCACAAAAATACACCAGCATAGAACGTCCAACGTCGACATTCTATCTTGGAACCCCCGTCTATGCGCTGTACAAGTCTGATCTACCGTACTTGTGCTTTCACTCAGTATTCCTCTCGAATAGTCAACATCCATTCATCCTCCTCCTCCTCCTTTCGATGGTTCAAACACACCTCACCCCATCGGCGCCTCCACGCCGCAGCCCTCGTTTGCTCCGCATACAAGTTTCGGTCATTACGAATGATAGCGAAGAAGAGGATCGACTTTTATCAACAGACGATCTGATCATCGAAGAAGAGGAAGCTCCGCCGAAACAAAAGAAACGCTCACTTGCCACAAAGAAGGCTACTGGCAAAAAATCTAGCGCGACGACTACAAAGAAAAAAAGAAAACGAGCGACACGGAAGACGACACGACAACTGAATTTCTCCCACGTACACGAGAAACTGCTCTGAAAGAAGAGGGATACTCGTTTGTCATGGGGATTGATGAAGCGGGCCGCGGACCCCTATGTGGACCTGTAGTAACGGCTGCTGCCATTGTTCCCACGGATATTGAAGGAATCACCGATAGTAAGAAAATTACAAAAGAAGAACAGCGCGAAGAATTGTACGTTCGTGTTCTTCAGAGTCCGAACATTCGATGGGCCGTGGCTGTGATGGATGCGGCCAAAATTGATCAAGTCAATATTCTCCAAGCAACACTGGAGGGGATGCGGATCTGCGCACACGCCGTATTGCATGGGAAAGTCGATGATTACCCATCGCAACAGGAGGCTAACATACGGCACAATGGCTGCTATATCGTCTGCGGGGCAACAGATGCGGATGGGAAATCCATTGCCATTGAGCCCCTGTCAGCGACCGAGAAAGCTTATTCACTCATAGATGGAAACCGTCTTCCCAAAATATGGTTTGTGAAGCGGAAACGATTGTCAAGGGAGATAGTAAAGAGTTTTCGATTGCTGCTGCTTCTATTTTGGCAAAAGTCACGCGTGATCGGCTTATGCATGCTTACGACGAGCTCTATCCCGAATATGATCTCAAACAAAACAAAGGTTACCCCACTGCTTTTCACATGAAAGCTGTCCAAGAACACGGAGCAACCATCATCCATCGAAGAACGTTTGCTCCGTTGAAGCACATGGGCATCGACGCAACTGGAAAGATTGTAAAAGAAAATGAATCTAAGGAATCACAGTAGAATTGTTAACCAATCATCTCTTTAATTAACGGCAAGCGTTCATCATAGCTACGTGGATACTTCTTATTCGTAATTATTGCCAGCGAAAAGAGCCATTCGCCAACACATCGCTATCCGCACGATTATGCATCATCACGTTTCTATGTCGACAGCACCTAATCATCTCCATCTTCGCCGAGCGACTCGAGTTCGCTCATGTATTCTTTGGCGAAACAAAAGCCGTGGAGCCAATGATAATCTCAGTTGATTCACTTTTCATCACTTCACGAGCAACGCGAATCTCAGAGAAAGCTAACCCTCCAAGCATAAAGACGATGCATCGTCCTCCACCAAATGCAGTGCCTCCACCAGAGCTGGTACTGCCTCTCTGAACCACTTGATTTGTTCCAACGAGACGAGGGGTCAGACTTTTGCGAGCACTTTCGACTCCTCGTCGAGTAGCTGCACCACGTGCCGTGCTACCACGCTTAGACGCAGCAGCTGCACTCTCTGGCATGGGCAAAACGCTAGGATATTCTTCCAGACTGAGTGTCCCGTTAGCCAAACTCTCAAGGACCGGCTTGATCCTGGGTTTGTATCGGGTTGCAGCATACTCCTCGTCATCATCACCAGCAGACGATCCCCGCCTGAAAATATCAAAAATAAATGAGTCGTGAACATTTTACCGAAGAATAGCAACAACTGTTATACTCACCCAAATAACGAAGCTAGGCCCCCTTCTTCTCGGCGGGCGAGGCAAACAACGACAAGCCTAGTACCTCCAAACTGTTCAAAGTTCTCATATCCTTCCTTGTCAATTCAGCTGCGTTCATCAATCTTCGACGATCTTGTTGACGTAGACCTCCTTGACTGATGGTGATGATAAGAATCAAGCGGAGACGATCTTTGACACTCTTCATATTCATGATGAGGTCTTCCGCCTCATCGATAAGGTCAGGAAGTTTGAGAGCATTGCCGTCCTCGTCCGCACCTGTCGCTAGTGTCTGCTCTAAGTTGGCCAAGTCCATCAATTTATCTTTCTTCAATGCATCCATGCACTCATGGGCGATATGCATGTGCTGAGTAAGCTTTGACATGACCTCCTTGTACTCGGGCAGAGCCTTCATTGCGGCAGCCATCTGCGCAAGAGTCATGTCGCCCTTTGATTTTCCACCGAATGCACTACCTGCAGACGAGTTGACCATTTCACGAATGCGCTCTGACAAGGTATGAATAACTTGCGCAATGTGAAAGCCTCTAATCTCGACCCAAAGCTTATCCTTTTCATCCAGCAACACATCCTTGTCCTCCGTCTTGTTCGGATCGTCCACAGACTCATCCTTGAAAGTGATACGGTCGCCATCCATCGGCAGGAGATCGTGAACCATGGACTGATAGTAGAAATCATGCATCAACGGCGTCAACGCATCGTCCGCTCGATCCAGCAACAACAGAGTACCACGCTCTTTCGCCGCACCAGCGCCTTTTTTCGGTCCACCATGATACCACCAGTTGGGATTCTGCGCCACAAATTCGTCCATCTTTCGATGAAAAATTTGAGCCAGGCTACTCGATATGGTCGACGACTGTTTGTATCGGATGTGTGGATACTCGTTGAGGGTTCCACAGACGGTCACGAGACGATCCGCAATCTTTCGCACTTCGGCATTTGCGGCCTTGCGCAAGTAAAAGATCCGAAGCAATCGCGCATGTCGAAGGAGAAAGCTCGTTCCTCCTTTGCCAAGAAATCAATATTAATCTCGGCCAGCGCCTTCAAGCGCTTCAAAAGCTGCTTGCAACCCTTGATCTGGTCCAACAGGTTATCGGGGAGACGACCTAGGAAATACAGAAAAACAGCACTTCCATAAAGGACCTTTCCTTTTCAAAATCCTGCAACAGCTTTGAAATGCTATCCGAGGAAGGTTCCAGGACGTAAACCGCACCCATATCGGGAAAGGGGCACGCTTTTTGTTCAAGGACTCTACAATCGTGATTTTTCGTTCCATGATATCGTACATACCCACAGCTGACGATATGACCCTCATCGAGAGATCATCTAGAATCAAGACCTTCCATCCTGGGTACTTGTCTTTCGGTAAAGTAAGAGGTTTGAGAAATGAGAGAAAAACGCAGAGAAAAGTTGGTCCGAACGAAAGTGTCCGTTGGGAGCCGAAGATACTAACAGTTCCAAAAGGATCATGACATTCCGGACAAGCCAAATCTTCTTTCTTTTCTACAAACGATTCTCATTACACAAAGTCTCTAATAAAAACAGAAGAATTGACTTACTCGAAGAAGATACAAACACATCCTCCAAGATCCGTTTTTGCACCAAACTGCGCAATCCAAGAGTCACCAATTCTTTGGTGGTGCTTTCGGAGACTTCTACGGGCTTGCGAGGAGTCCGCCGAGGCCTCGCCGATGACATAATAGAGGCTTTTGGGTGTTTGTTATTGAAAAGATACGAGATGTGAAAGACTGTTAGCAACAATCTCAATCTCAACCGCTTCGCGAACACGAAACGGTCATCGAGACGTTTTTCTTTCACGGGCAGTTGGGGTCGTGAACGTCGTGAAGGCATTTGCATGAAAGGTTATCGGAGTTTTGCAAGCGCAGCACGCAGCACGCGAGGATAAATCCGGGTTCCAAGTGAGTGAGGAGGTCGTTTTTCACATCGGACCGCATACTGACACCTCTGGTACGTTTTCTACGTGCTTGTGCGTACACTTTGTCAGGTTAGTGATTATTTTTCTCGTTGTCCGTCGACACCCGCGCGTGACGCAGGTGCCGCCATATTAACTTTCAAAAACATTGATTTTTCGCCAAAATAAATAATAATCGCCCTCTGGCTTTTGATACCAATCGCCCAATCATTATCTTTGTGTTGATGATAGGAATAGAGGGGAACAATGTTTAGAAGAAAAAAAGACCTACGATGGGGCGGGCGGCTTTAGTCCGAGTCCACCATCGGGGCGGCGGCTAGTGAATCCTTATCACTTTTCTCAAAAGCAATTTTTTGGCACGCGTACACGGAAAGGTTGCATGATGACTATCATCATGGCTGTCATTCTTTTCTCTACAGTCGGTTTTGGCCTATCGTGGAGCTCATAGTCGACTCGCTGCGGTCTACCACGTTTTCGAAAAGTGTTCAAACGGACGTGCAGCCGAGGGATACTTTCAAGACGGGCAAATATTGCAGTCACAAGAACGAACGATGGACCTGTTACGAGTGTGAGGATGGATCACGTCCCTGCCATGTGATTCAAGGGCGCAAGAAATGTTCTCAATTCCGCCGTGTTGTGGCTGACTATCCCGTTCCTCAAGCGCAATCGGATGTTTCCGTAGAGAATGCGGGGCTGCCGACAAGGACGTTGTCATGGATGGGAATCCGGTACTACCGTGAGCAGCCAATTTGCACCGTCGCTTCGTGTTTGAATCTCGATAGATGCAGTGACAAGGTTCTAAAAGTTTTGTCGACCAAGAGGAGAACACGAACTGCTGGATTTTGCGACGAAACACTCCAAACCAATTCCAGTGGAACGCGTCAAACATGCGAAAGACGCATGCCTCATCGTCGTTACGAGTGATACATACGCATCAGTAAAGTTTATGAAAAGTCGGGTCACTGGAATAATGGTGAGAATCATTTGCTATGGGGTTTCAGCTATTTTCCGGACAGAAATATTGGCCCAGATGCGCCGTTTAATATGTATCACGTAGGCAAGGCGATGATTGCCAGCGAAACAATCGGCGTAGCTCATGCAAGGCAGGGTTATGATTTAGTTCTGCCTTTGCGACGAGTTTGGGGAAGGCCAGTGGCACCAGGTGAAGTGGATATACATCGACCGAGAAACATTTTGGTTTCGTTCCGTGGGAGAGTGATCGATTCGATTGCTCAAGCGTACCAGCACAGGTGGCTCGCTGGGGAGATGTGGGAGGTAGCCGATGACGTGTTTGTAGATGTCGAGTGCTGGCACTTTGACTGGATCAATGACAGGAAGAACCTGCTAAATCCTTACGACCATCCTTCCAGTGTTTTGACGACATTATGTGGAATTCAACGTTCGGCTTCGCTCCGGGCGGTTCTGGTGTGAGTTCCTATCGCTTTAGTGAAGTTCTTTCGACAGGCGGAATTCCAGTTGTTGTCCATGGTGACTTTGTACCGCCACTGGCACCAGAACTGGATTGGTCCGAGTGTCTCGTTTGGGTAACGGAGGAACGAATCAGTGATTTGCCCCGTATTTTGCGCGAACTTTCACCAGCAGACGTCCGCAACCGACAAAGTTCTTGTTGGAAGCTACATGAAGCTGTTTTGGGGAAAGGGAGGTCGGCGGAAAGTGGTATAACGACGAAAGAGTCTTGTTCACGAAAAGCTTGCAAATTGTCGCCCAACGAATCTCAAGTGCAGTTCAAATGTCGCGTTTGGTGAACGATAATTTGGTAGCTTCGTAGGCTGGCCTTCCCTGATCTCACGCGCGGTTCAGATGTCTATAGTCTAATAAAAAACGATTTTGTCAAGTTTGCAATCCAATAGCATTAGACTACTCTAGAGTACTTACCGGGAGTAGTGAGGCCTACCGTACGTATCCCGCCAATAGAAGCTAAACGGTAGTCGTTTTGTTTGTCAGAATGTCATGTGTACCGATACGATTTGTTGTGTGAATGACCGATGACGATGACCCCAAAACCCAAAACACTGACAAAAGAAGTAACATTGAGTACCGTTTGGCCGAGAAGAACAGTAACTTACAAAACAGCACCCACGATGAAAGTTCACGAGGACCGCGGACAGCGTGCTTTTTTCTCTCTCAGAGAAAACGGCCCAATAAAACTTTTGGCGAAAGGCGAAACGGCGCCCAATCAACATTTCTCTGGGTATAAACAACGTTATCTTCTTTCTCTCTAGATAGATAGAGGACCAACGACACGTCAAATAAGTGTTCTCCCGAATCATAATAGAGGTGACCTAGCTCTCGGCCTCTTGTCAACGAGACCAGCATTGTATAGCGTGAAATAGCGTTGGTGTCATCACAATCACTGGACCCTCTCCATCCTCGTACTGAACGTTTTACCAAGGAAAAAGTAACCAGAACCAAACGCAAGGTGTTTGTTTGAAGGAATTGAGCTGCGTTGTTCTTCTTATACAAATGGCCACCCTGCAGTACGAATCACTGCTACAAGTCACTCAATTTATCGCGTCAACAATATGGGCTTCCGTTGAGTGCCTTGATGTTTCCTATTTCATTGCAGCGTTCATCGTCTTCTGGTGGTCTCGAAGACGGCCACGACACAAACCCAGCTGTTATTTCCATAATTTTCACGATTCTACAGGAACAATACCGAGTATTATTGCGGATGATATATCTTATGATGATTCAACATTATCACTCTCGGACGCATCGGAGCAGTCAACCAACAACAATACGCCTTTGACGGATCCGCTTTGGGATGTCAAATGTCATACTGCAACAATGCAGGAGCGGCAACGATTTTATGTGGGTACAAAGGGCGACCTCCGGTCCGCTACCACCAAATTGCAGGAATATATTGAATGGAAAACAAAGCACAAGAAAATCGAATGGGAATTCGATACTCCGTGGCGCTCACGGGGAAAATGGATATTGATGACTGGAGAATAGCCGTTGCAGTTGCCGCTAAATCTCGCGGAGAAACGGTGGATGTAGTAAAATACCTCAAATCGGAACTACGCATACAATGAAGAATGGGGAATGCATGAGAGATCAGGAGGGTAACCGCATTATTCACATTATCCCTGGTCGAATGGACGACAGGTTAATCAGCTTGCGCACATATGCTTTGGCGAGCGCTTTGTTCATTGACCGCAAGACTGATCCGAAATCGCTCGAATGTTTGACCGTTCTGATCGATGTCAGGGCCGGTGTCGGTTGGCGCAACCCGAATGGCGCTCAACTTTTGCCCTTTATTCAATCCACCTCTTCACTACTTTTATCACTGTTCCCAGAACGACTGGCGAAATGCTACGTTTATCCGATGCCTCCATCTTTTGAATGGGTGTGGAAGCTGGTGCACCGATGTCTTGATCCAATGACTGCAGAGAAGATTGGGGTCCTCACTGGTCCTGCTACGATGCATTCGCCGCCGCCCGTTGAAGCAATGGAGGCGTACTTGGATTCCGATGTAATAGAGACGCTGGAAGAATATCGTGTGTCCTCGTTTATAAAAGAGAAATGAAGCACAGCCTCTCTACCCGCGGGGCCTTGTAAATTGTAAACGTCATGTAAGAATAGCTAGGATTCCGCTTTTGATCAACCTAATTCGTGTGTTTCGGAATTGTATGTATTAGCATCCCGGAGTGCTCTACGACTTAAGAAGTCTTCGACTAAGTGGCCAAGCAGTGGGTAAGGAAACGGTTTCGAGACCATTCTACCCGCCTTTGCGACGCGGAGACCGAGCCTATTGACAGCGATCGACTCCAAGCGAGCGCGGATTTCATCCGCCATCGGACGGGTAATAGGGAACGAAGCACCCTTATATACGACAAGAAAAGCGATCTGATCTTGTGCAATCTTTTGGTTTGGTAGGTTTCCGCAGTGGAACCTTTGCATCGATCCCAGGGTAGTCGCTGACTATTTGCTGAACCAGCATGGGGATGACATCTCCTTTCTCTATGTTGTCCTTGAAAATGACGCATTGCTGAAAAACTCGTCCCTTTGTAGTTCGATACGCAGCTCATGTCGAAAAGCAATTTGTAAGCTTTCATCGATTGTTTCCCATTCGGCAAACCAAAGACATACAGCAGCGGATTGTCTCCCAGGTTGAAGGGCCTATCGACACCGCGATGAGAACTCAGATTGTAGGACTTCTTGAACGTAATAAGCTGGCGCAACAAAAGACCATGTTCAGCAGCAAACGCTGCCACAGTCCAGCTCCCATTCCATTCAATCGAGGTCATTGACTCGGCTCCACCTTGTCCTCGACAAAGAGCGACATGAATTTCACCATTAGGTTTCAGTCGCGGAGCTGCAGACCCAAGAAACTCACTGAGCAATTTACGGTTGTAGCGGTTATTAGCTTTTCCTCTCCAGTGCGGAAAATTGAAAATAATTCGATCAAATAGTTGATCTGAAAAGTGATTCGATAGCTGTGTTGCGTCGATTCCGAAGAGTACAGACTGCTGTGCTCCGGAAATGGTCGCGGTATTTTCTTGCGAATTCCGATAAACAGAGTGGTGAGTTTCTTGATCTTCCAGTACAGAGGCGATTAGATGTATGCTTTCATGATTAAGTTCGGTAGCCATCTGAGCACTGTAGGACAAGTCGCCATCACCTACTACAAGGTACGTTGCCTTTTCCGCATCGGCCGAGTTGAACAATTGATTAGATCGCAGTTGCGAACGACGTTGAGAAATTTCGATCGATCTCGAAGATATGCCTGTTGATGTATGTAAACGGGCCATAGACTGGAAGCCGTTGGCGAAGACTCGCATGCCACCGAGAAGAATGGTGCCTGTCAATGTTCTTCGCGTCATAATCCGCCTTCCGTTGCAAATATTAGCGGCTTCTCTCTGCGCAAGTGCATTCAATACAGAGCAATCGCTGTAGAACACTATAGTGTGATTAATGAATAAAAAGAGCTGAAAGCAGTTCACGGAAATTACCTGGTAGCATATATTTTGGACGTTGGTTGAAATAGCAAGGAGAGCGTGGGGAGAAAAGAAAATGTTGAAGGAAAAAATGAAAAAATGAGGCTGAAAGCTTGTCTACGTACGGAGGCCAGACATGTCTGTTTTGCCATAGCATTATAGCATACCTACCGTACCGGTAGCTTCTAGTAGATGGTGGTCGGCATTTTAAATGCTCTCTGTCGGGAACTAAGCCACGAAAACAGTGTGGCAAGATTTTACAGGTAAGATAGCAAGAGAACTGAAACCTAGTCCCCTCGTGGAAGGGACGATGACCATAGAATAGTTTTGAGACAAAACATCTTAACTAAGGAAGGCACAAAGAGTTGGAAAACCTATTTTTGACTAGTCTAGTAATCGACAAGAAGACCGAGTGAGCCGACGCTCCCTATTTACAATCAAATGCTGCTATACATTCCACGCGTGTACAAGAAGGTTTAAGCATACAATCCTTCCGCGAGACCACCTTGTTGCAGAGTTCTATCGCTCTCTATAGCCGACGGAATAGCCGTTGTCACGCGAGGGTCTTTGGTTGATATAAATGCTAATGCCGTAAACCTATCAAAACATAGAATGCCACAAAACAGGTAGCCTAGCGCACAGCAACCACTTTCAAGCGACAAGTGTGAGCCCGGAAGTTAGACACACGCCAGCAATACGTTTCTGCGACAACTTACAGCACAAAGGATGTTACCATCTGGAAAGCCACAGCACTGGAGGGAATCTCGGAAGTCGTTGACTCGTAATAGGCGTCATCCTGCTGCTGATAGGTGTCGTCGTAGTGTTGATTCGCGTTATTATTCGGCTTTGTCTGAGTCGGACGCGATGATGTGGCTGTCGCAATGAAAAGGTACAAAAGCACGGGGACAAATGCCTTCAAACCCATGTACAGTTTTACGACCTTTGTGTAATCGACTTCAATAGCAAGAGCGATTAGCAAGAGCATCAACGCAAACAGACGGATCAGGATATCACGCCCTCCTCCCGCCATCTCTTGCACTTCCTTACTCGAAAACACTTCAACGAATATAATATACATTATGTTGGCCAAGATTGTCAAAACAATAAAGCTCAGGCTGGTGGCTTTCAAAATTCGAAGTATTGCTAGTATTTGTCGGGGCAGAAAAATACTCCCAACAAGATTCGCCATCGATCGAACCATTTGAGCATGACATGAGTAATCATCTTCCGCCACGTCCACGTACTGCGCCAGGAGTCGATCGTTCAAAACCGGCGAATTGTTGCTTACAAGCGGCTGACTTCTGTCTTCGAGAACAAAGGAAGCTGCAGAGCTCATATTGTCCGACGCGTATAAGCTCTAGAAGATCTCGAGCAGCCCCTTCGTCGATTTGTACCGAGCAACGATTCTTTCGTTACTTCTTTGCTTGAACACAGGAAAAGGAGGATGTTTTCCGTGCTGAACAAATAATGGAGTACCTTTTTCTCGCGAATTGAAATGAAATGGCGGAAAAAAGCGGAGCAATGATTGCCGTTGGCTTCACGATGCGACAAACTTGTGTTTTCTCAAAAGGTAAAAGAGCTCTGAGACTCGATTATAAAATCTATGAATAACGCAAAATACTAGGACAATGCTACAAGTGGACAAACGAAACCGGCAAAAGCCAATGAACAGACATGTTTACAAGCCCAAGATAGGCTAGTTTGTGGTGCTGTCAGATCGATTCGCTGCCAAGCCTGCCTTGTCGATTGTAAATGGATGTTTCGAGCCATGACCAACGATATTACTCTTGACCACGGATGCCGATCGAAAAGGGTTGCTTCTCGAGCTATATGAACCTTCTGTCGGAAGAACACTCGGCGCACTCTCTAGTTGAATTCTTGTAGTTACACAATGATGCCAAGTTGTCCCCAGAGCCGCGCGAGTGGAAGTATCCGCTTGCTTGTCGTCCGAATTCCAGCTACCTCCTACTTGGTTGACTATTAGGATTGCGAGATTCAAATGATCCGCCATTTGCTTCAGCTTCTGGGAACAAAACATGACGGCTGCTGCTCGCTGAGGACCTGACCCAGCGGCGAAGTCTCGTCGAGCAGGAGCGGCAATGCTATCCAGTACAACCAAACGAACAGGAAGCTCTGCTCGGGATTTTTCTCGGCTTCTTCGTTGCGCAAAAGAACTTCTTCTTCCATGGATGATAGTACATTCGTCAGTTCATCCATGCTGCCGGGAGAATATACCGTAAGATTTTTCAGAACAAGGCTTGGATCAATGTAGTCCTCGACTGCCGGCCGCTTCTGTAGATTCTTGTCTGCGCTATCATCATCAAAAGTATTGTAACCGCAGCGCTGCCAGCATACTTTTCACTCGCGATCTCTCGCAGCCGAGGAAGACTAATTTTCTGTTCCGTGTCAATAAAATAGTCCCTTGTCGTTTCGCCGCCGCCATGACGATCATTTGCATGGCAAATTGTGTCTTTCCTGAACCCGCACAACCCACCAGTTCCGTGAGAGTTCCGACTCGAATACCGCCCAACAGGTCCGTATCCAGCGGCAATATTCCAGTAGGAAGCTTTTTTTGCGGAAGACAAGCATCGCTTTCCAAAGACTCCAAGCAGTCACCGATTTCGGTGAACATGCTTCCGCGACACGACGACGAAATTCCAGACATTCCCGATACGTCAAAAGAGGATCCAATGCTCCCATGAGCGAAGTGATCGACAGTTGCAGTAGTGGTCCCACTGTCAGCACTTTTACGTACACTGTTCGAAAGGATTTCTTCTTTGCGACACTTTTTAGTTGCTTGGCAATGGCGGCGCGGAGATCGATCGCTGGCAAATTGTCGTCACTGAGGCCCTCAAAATCTCTATGGGTAATCGGGCGATGCTACGATGTGCGACACTCATTGAAAAGAAAGGTATTGTGTTTAATCAATCAGCAAAGAGGCTGTGAGAAATAAATGCTGAGCCGAAAAATGCATTTGGCTTATTTTTTTTTGCATCGCAGTTTTGAGTTTTGAGTTTCGAGGGCATTGTGCTACGCTTAACCCTAAAGGAAACGAGAAAATCCCACAAAAAAATAATGTCTAACGCAAAATCTGGAGACTACACAACCAATTACAAAATAGGAAATCCGTGAACCCGACTTGGTTTCGGCGATTTTCTTTCATTTGATCCACGGCAGCAATAAAGCAGCAGATCAAGCAAGGGTCCACACCAGGGCCAATCGTAATGTCCCACATTGTCCCTCCAAGGTCTGCCGCCCAATTCATTTGCTTCGCGCTAGCGCAAATCTTACCGTTGCGCGTAATACCCAAGTTCTGTGGACCGATAAAGGCACCGACCTGATCAGCGACATATTTCGTGCCGTCCGCCATTGTCAACACGCGTTGAACGGACAAGTATTCTCCCGTTATTGATCCCCATGGGTAAAGAGGTTTGTTGTTGTATTGTTGATCTTTGCTCGGAACCTGGCCTTCTTTGAACGGTTTTAGGCCGTAGATTTTATATGTTTGTCGCATCCGAAAGAATATTTTCAACATGACGCCAATAACAGCTCCCTTTGAGTCACGTAGCACCATGCGATCGCGAAAGGTAAACGTTAGTCCTTTGATATCAGCCTCAAAGGGTTTGCCGTCCGTATATGTGATTCCGTAGGAATCGCCGCTCAAGCTCGTCCACATTTTTTCGTGCATCCGGAGGCGATAGATTTGTTTTGGCACAGACGAAGGCTGAATTTGATCCGTAAACAACGGACCAGTAAATGGGTGGACATAAGCAAAATCTTTAGCAATTGGAACAGGAGTGGAGTGTTGAAACATTTTTTGTTTGAGTTGAAGAATAATTTGTGAGCGTTGTTGGTATTTTGAGAATGGCGACACTCGGAACTCAAAATGATAAGCGAGGATCGAGGTCTTGCGTCTTGGTCGAAAACTCGGAAGCTGCGGAAACACGAATGAAAGATTTCATCGTAGCGGTACCACATTCGTAAGTGTTTTACTCAATTTGTGATATTAGATTCTTGACAAAATTCTTAGTTCTGAAGTCGACCAGATGATAACGAACAACTATGGACAAGCCCGAGCTGACCCTCCAATCGGCGATAAAGTAACAGCAACGGTTCGACAAAGGCTTTTTACTTACGTTTGAAAAGAATTTGCAAACGAAGACGGTAATGGAAAGCGCAAAGCCCACCCTCAATTTACTGTGATCGAGTTCTAGACGATAGGAGTTGAATGCAACTTTAGGAGCTAATTAGCGGTTGATCTCTATACTCTACCCTTCTATGAATACACTTCTACGTGTCTAGAATGACCCGACTCTTCATCAATCTAATTTCTGGGATTGTCCTTAATGAAGAAGCAGACCAAGCAGGGGTCGACTCCAGAGCCTACCGTCATGTCCAAGTCGCCCTATCAGAATTTTGCCGTCCAATTGGATTCCTTCGCGCCGGCGCAAACGATGCCATAGTACGAGAGGTGGATATTCTGTGGACTCCGGAAATCGCGAAGGAAACAACTAAACCCTTGACAAATTTTCCATCGAATGATGGTGGGCACAGGAAACGGGAAACCAATGTTTTGTTCAAAGCCCGCAGTTTCATCGTTTCGAAATGTCAATGTACAATCGTTTCGCGCTAAAATACGTCCCAAACACACCGATAACCCTCCCACCACCAGTATCAACGATGCCATCGCAGAGAAACCTTTGAGTCGGAAACTTAGACATGCCGGAAGGATAAACGCAATGATTGTACCAGATGCGCACCCCACCAGATTCAGTACATCGCCTAGATTCGGAGCAGCTACAGCGAAACCTGTCACAACCAACCACAATTTGCACGTCAACGCCACATGGTACGGCCATTTCAACTGCCGATCATTGTCCGGAAGCAAACATTCGTTGATCACATAAGCGGCATGCGCCGACAGAACGCTGCTGATATCCACCAAGCTTTCTGTGGCACCCATAGCCTGGTCGCTGGCCGACGACAAAGAAGCGGCCGAATTGTTTTCCACGTCCCGACTTTCTCCCAAAAGCGGTTCCTGCAAGCTCGACATGACATCTTCATCAGGTTGATCATCGCCACTCTCAGATATCACTTCCGAGAGTGCACTCAAATTAGCAGGAAAGAAGGTTACGATGAGCAACTCGCGACACGTAAAGAACGGTAGAGGAACGTCAACAACATGGTGACGCAAAGCAGTAACCTGGCCAAGTCAGCTACTGGAATCGAAGGGTAAATGGCAAAATATCACTTTGCGCTTCTTGCCAAAAGGACATGTAGACAAAGACGGCCACCAACAAAGAAACCGACGCAGCTAAAAACAGGGCGGCCGACGATACTCTTTTCCAATTCGAGACCGTTTGTAACTCAGGTTTCAGAGAGCCGAACGCCAAATGGACCGTGTGCTGAGAAACAAATGTAAAGACAAAGTCCCCAGACTCTCCAGGTACCCCATCGCACCTCGAACCAGTTTTCATAAAGCGAACCTCCCTCGTGACGGATTTCGTAGTTCGGATTCGTGAAATAAAGAGTCATGACGATACCCACAATGGTGATGGAGCAGACAACGCTCAACATGCTCAGCTTGGAGAGTGGTGTCATATCTCTCAAGAGACAAAGTGGAAGTATCACAACTGTACTGACAATCCACGTGAGCCAAAAGTCACTGTGCACAAGCCAATGGAAAAAGCCAGCCGGCGATCCCCAGCCGGCTCCCAATAGAGCGTCGTTCGTCAGCATCATCGAAGAGTATTTCATCAAGGCCCGAATGGCCGACCCCATATTGTCTTTGATCACCACGATGTAGGCAATGAGACAGCCCGCCGAGTAACAACACTTCCCCGCCACGACAAGCAAACGACCCATCCAGCCAAAGGCCGCTTTCCCGAGGTCTTCGTACGACGAATGTCCCGTTTCTACCGACAATTCAATGACCAGATCCAAGGATAGTTTGGTGAGAACGCCGAAAAGGCAATCGTGACGAGTGAAATCAGTCCTCCGGACACGGCGACGGCGCCTCCAAGTCCGATCATTCCTGCACCAACGATGCAGTTGGTGAAATTGAATATCGCCGCTGTAATAGATGAACCTTTTAAGCTGGGCTGATCATTGTTTGTATTGGGATGAAGTGAAGAGGGCGATGGAATCTGGCCCGTCGAATGGTCGTCGTGATGATCGGAGACGCCGGGTTGCGTCATAGTCTGTCCCTTGTTGGCGTATTTAGATGAAGTGAATAGAGACCTTTCTGTGTCAATAACAATCAAAGAATGAATGAATAGCAGAAAGCTGCGAAAAGTCTGCCACTCGAGAATGCCGTTGAGTGGAACTTTTTGACGTAAAGAACAAACGCCGATGTCATCACACGGCGGTTTGCGCCAAACGGACTCTTTTCGAACTGTCAGCTATAGAGAGATTGTGGCTATCCGGCACTCGAAAACTTCAACTTTTTTTCATCCGCATGAATAAGTGTCATTACTATTCTCTTACAGCGAACAGAAGAAACTTTTAGATTAGCTTGAATGCGTCCTCCAAGTCGTAAAGTAATAGCTTGTCCAACGCGACTTATTCTACAAAACAAACGCATCCAGCTACAATCATTCATTCTTGTCTTCACGCACTAGGGACTTTATTCACGAGACGAACCTACACGGCTCTCAAATACGGTTGCATTGCTGTCATTAGGTCTGAGAAGAGCACTTGGATGTGACCAGCATACAAGGCGGATTCGCCTAGGTTAAGACAACTCTCTCTAGACTAATGATTGCGATGAGGTACTTCCATCCAAGGAGGAATAACGCTTACAACGTCGCAAAATACAGCACCTATCCTTAACCCTGGTGAAGGTTGGGGCGAGATTTCCTCCGCCGCGGACCACCGCGTTCATAGAAAGCCAAAAAAACACAACAACAAAAAACGATCTCGTACTGTAATTGCTCCTATAGCTTCTCTCATTGACTTTCATTGAATCGATTGGATACAATACAATCAACAACGGACGATTGAGCGATGCCGCTGGAATACCCACCCGACGAGAATCAACTAGAAAAGCAAATAATAATAGGAACGGATCAATCCACAGCGACAGACTCGAACAAAAGCGTTTCCTGGGAACGGCTGATGGAAAGTCTGGTGCGTATTACCTTGCCGGATCGGGAGGTTCACTGGTGGGCCTTGCTTTGCAAAAGCAAGCTACCGGAATGCAATTAGGACGTCCCGTGACTCTTACAAATAGTAACCACAAACACATGCCCATGACATGGGCTGTGTCTTGTATGCTCTTTGCCTTGTCCATGGAAACGAGTCGCATTGTTTCGCCGACGACTTCCTTGTTTTCCTACTTGTCAACAACAAAAGAATCGCGCTATTCGATACAAAATGATAATATAAAAATGACTTCTACACAATCGCCATGACGGAGATTGGCGATTCGACAGTCGGAGGGCCGTCGCTGGATTTGCAGGAGTGATTGGGATCAACTATCGAACAAATCGACGCGCTGTACGTCCCGTCCTGTTGGCGTGGGGATTGGGTGTCGGTGCATTACTTGGTGCTTTGATTGGAACGGTACAAGCGGGGATTGATGTGAGTAATTTGTATTTGCTGGAACGTCAGACTTTACTACGAAAAGGAGGAGGAGGAGATATCATGTAATGTTGTGGAGAATGATGCCCAAGATGCGACTCAAGGCGACAGATGACTAATAAGAAATACGCTTCATTAATTTTGCATTCGTGTTCATCACTATCTTTATCAAAGATAGTCAGGACGCTCCATAAAACCCGCATCACACGCCGCTTCAATGACCGAAAAGCATTTGTCTAAATCAAACACATCTACACCATTCTTGATGCTCCGTAAACTACTCTCCATATCAATCCAGAAGGAATAATCTCCGGCAGCCGCACTCGTTTCTTTCAATACTTGTCGAATGTTTGCTGGACCAATGCCTCCGGCGTAACCGATGGGGTACGCACCTGTCGCGGACGGCCATGATTTGATGGGTGCGACGCCCGTCCCTTTCGACTCATCCACCAACATGGAAAGATTTGCGGGAAATGTGTCTCCACACTGTTGCACCAGTCCCTCGCACAAGGGCTCGGTTTCGTCATTCTTTTGAAGAATGAACTCGAAAGTAGGGTATTTTGCAATTATTTCGAATAGTACAGGCACAGCTTTTGGAAGGTTAGACGTATCGACACCATTTACAGCAGTCGCATTGATCTGCACACGTCGAAATCCCCAGACTTGCAATTGATCCAAAAACGCGGTGTCTCCATTCAAGACATCATTGACTCGACTGCCGCACAAATGGGCCGCTAATTTCATATTGCTCTTAGATGCATTACGAGAAATCGCATTCGATAAGTGTTCGACCCACGCTGTGGTCGCATACCGAGGTTGTCCTTCGAGATCGGGTCGAAACAAGACACCAAATTCGACGGTCGGAAAGGCGTGCGCAAGAACGATCAAATGATGCGGATGAACGGAATTATCGGCTCCGCAAAATCCCAGTGCTCTTAACTTCTGTTGCTGTGTCATTTTCGGAAACGAATGAACAAATAATACGGAGTAAATGTTTGTACAAGTGAACAAAAGCAGGAGTTGCTTGTATTGTGCGTCGAGCATTCTTGTCGCAGGTCGACCGCTCGAAACTCGGAACAACCCAAAAAATGCGCCGTCCGTTATCGCTGTCTGTCCATCGTCCCGTCAAACACGACAAACAATTATTATCTTTCTTTGTGCAATCACTTCATTCGATTCTCTATTTCCAATTTCAAAACGACATAAAACTAGAATGGCAAGTTTTGGAGAATTAGTATTGGTGTTGGGCGACATGCACATTCCTTCGCGGGCGAGCAAAATACCGGCGCCGTTCAAGCGCATGCTCGTCCCGGGTCGCATGCAGCACGTGATTTGTACCGGCAACAGTCCAAAAGAGGAACTGCAATCTTTGGCACCGAATCTGCATTTTGTGTCGGGGATTGGGACAATGACGATAATACGACTTATCCGGAGACGCGGATAGTGCAAGTGGGGCAATTTCGAATTGGTGTTATGCACGGGCACCAGATTGTACCGTGGAACAGTCATGCGGCGCTGTCTGCGGCAAGGCGACGGTGGAATGTTGACATTTTAATTACAGGACATACGCATCAAAGCTCAGTGGTCGTAGAGGAGGACTGTTCCTACATCAATCCGGTGAGTAGACTAGTTTATTCTGAAGTTGAAGTCGATTCGTGTTAGAGCGGAGCGCGAGTCTCATCAACCGTATCTTTCTTCTTCAAGGGATCCATCACGGGCGCTACGTCCACCATGACACCCGATGCTGTACCTTCTTTTGTACTGCTGGCTGTGCAGGATGATAAAGTTGTATGCTATGTGTACGAATTAAAGGGCGACGATGTTGACGTTTCCAAGACGGAGTTTACAAAAGCAAAGAACCAGCAGATGGCGCCTGCTGCGGATCCTGCTTTGCTCAATTCGTTGCTCCAGTAGTCTAACTACGGTAGTGTTTACTAGTGGACAGATTTGATTATGTATCATACAAGAGACAAGCAATTGCATACGTTCTCTTCGAACGCTGAACGCCTCCATGCTCTGTTTACAAACTGCATGACGTTTGCGTTTGCGATTCTATGTACTGTAGCACTTGACGTCTAACAGAACAATACATTTGGGATAATGTATTCATGCGTATCTCATTGTCTCAGCAATGTTGGAATCCGTTGGAGGGTTTTGGCGGTAGATACGCTGTGCGTGAATCTTAATAAGCACACCTTGGATATACATTCTGAAAACAGCAATGCACAAAGTAGCTCTCGGCCTCTCCTGTAGCTCTGTGCTTTATTTTATAAACTTGAAGAACTGAATGTGCTTGGATTTTAAACTTGAAGAACAGTCAACCTTAGAGTTCTGCGAGCAGGCTTGAATCACGAATGCCCGACGGCCTACGTCCAGACGCAACGCTTCGAGCCGTTCGTTCGTACTTCGGCAAACATCAAGGTAAAAGCGGACGACGAGAACTCTTGTTGTTGTTGTTGGTTGTTGTTGATCTGCTGTGTTCAAGAACAAAGACAAGTCACACATTCAAGACAACTTTAGATACAATAATTAGATTTACTGTTGAGCAGAAGAAATAGCAATACCATGGCTCCCAAAAGAAAACCGCCACTGGCAAGGAGGAAGAGATGATGACACGAATTGCCATTGTCGGGGCGGAGAGATGCAAGCCCAAGAAGTGCGGTCAGGAATGTAAAAGTCATGCCCTGTTGTTAAATTGGGAAAGATGTGCATTGAAGTCGATGCTAAAAGCAAAATTGCGTTCATTTCGGAGCCTCTTTGTATCGGTACGTTTAGAAAACAAAATCGATCTCTGTCCTTTTGCGACTATTTATTTGGACTACGACTCACTCATCAAACTCAAACCTTTCTCTGTTATAATTCATTCAGGTTGTGGTATCTGCGTCAAAAGTGCCCTTTTGAAGCGATTAATATCATCAATCTCCCAAAGATCTCGAGAAAAACACGACACACCGTTACGGCCCCAACTCGTTCAAGCTGCACCGCCTTCCCATGCCCCGTCCGGGCCAGGTGCTCGGCTTGGTAGGAACCAATGGTATCGGAAAATCGACCGCTCTCAAAATTTTGGCAGGAAAAATGAAGCCAAATCTCGGTCGATTCGAGACGCCTCCGGACTGGGAAGAAATTCTTGTCTACTTTCGTGGCAGTGAGTTGCAAAACTACTTTACACGAATCTTGGAAGATACTATGAAAGCGACCATCAAGCCTCAGTATGTCGATCATATCCCCGTGCGGTCAAAGGTACGGTGCTGGAAGTACTCAAGTCGAAAGACGAGCGCACCGAAGCGGAAGGTTGGGATGTACTGGCCTGGGCGTTGCGAGAAGCCGAATTGGACCATTTAGTCGATCGTCAAATCGGTGTGTTGAGTGGTGGTGAGTTGCAGCGATTTGCCATTGCTGCTGTCGCAGTTCAAGTCAGTGATGTGTACATGTTCGATGAACCGTCGTCGTATCTCGATGTCAAGCAGCGTCTGACGGCGGCTGCCATGATTCGTCGTATCTTGGAGGGAACTGGATCGGATCGTCGTTACGTATTGGTCGTGGAGCACGACTTGGCGGTGTTGGATTATCTCAGTGATTATATCTGCATTCTTTACGGTCAAGCCGGAGGTTACGGTGTGGTGACGATGCCCCACAGTGTCCGTAACGGTATCAATGCCTTTTGGCGGGCTTTGTGCAGTCGGAGAACATGCGCTTTCGAGATCATGCACTCACGTTCAAGGTATGAGATCGAAATCGCGGTAGCTATTGATATATTCGTTTCACCAGTATCTCACTGATCTCTTTCTTCCACTAGGTTTCTGAACGCGCCGAGTCAGGAAATGACAAGAACGATATCTTGAAGAATTATTCCTACCCAGACATGACGAAAACACAGACACGTGATGAGTCAAAGTTTATTCTTCACGTACAAAAGGGTGAATTTACAGATTCTGAAATTATTGTGCTACTTGGAGAGAACGGAACTGGAAAGACCACTTTTGTGCGTATGTTAGCAGGCTTGTTGAAGAGCGACGAGCAGGTGCATTTTGAAGCCGAGGGGCTCGATTACGAAGCGTCGCTAGCTGGAGTTCCCGAGCTGAATGTGAGCTACAAACCGCAGAAGATTTCTCCTAAATTCCAGGGTACAGTTCGGCAACTACTTCACAAGCGTGTTCGAGATGCGTACATTCATCCGCAGTTCATCTCTGACGTGATGAAGCCCTTGGTCATTGACAATATTATCGACAACGGCGTTCAGAATCTTTCGGGTGGCGAACTGCAGCGACTAGCTATCGTCTTGGCTCTCGGTCAACCAGCTGATGTTTATTTGATTGACGAGCCTAGCGCGTACTTGGATTCGGAACAGCGAGTCAACTGTGCCAAAGTCATCAAGCGCTTCATCATGCATAGTAAGAAGACCGCCTTTGTTGTAGAGCACGATTTCATCATGGCGACGTACCTGGCCGATCGAGTAGTCGTTTATGAAGGAAAGCCTGGTGTGGAGGCGACCGCTACATCACCTCAGTCGCTTCTTACTGGCATGAACACTTTCCTGAAGAGCTTACAGGTTACATTCCGTCGTGATCCTGTCAATTTTCGCCCTCGGTGAGTATGGTCGATGCTTTGTTTGTATCTTGACTGGAATGACGAGAAACAGTCCTTTATGCCTCTTCGCAATCGCGAGCGCTGTTTTAGTGTTGGCCGTGAAAGCTTCAAGTCTTATGTTTTAATTTCCTACCAGCTTTGAGTTCCTGCTGTTGGATCGTCTGTTTCGCTCAAAATTTGAGGTTTGACTCACTGTCCTTTCCATTGTATCTCTACAGAATCAACAAGCGAGGATCGCAGAAGGATCAGGAACAAAAGCTAGTGGCAACTATTTCTTTTACGAGAACGACGCTGATGATGATGCGGACATTGATGATGACGATCTTTAGAGTGGACACGTTACGGCGTTCAACATAGCAGGCAACACTTGATGCAGTAAGGACCGAAAGCACATTGCCTTGTAATTGAATTTGACATTTGAATACTGGTGTGTGGAAACTCTGGTGTCCATCAATTACGCCTGGTGATAAGCGACATCTAGATCACCCTATTATTGAATATATCAAATACTTTTAACTTGCGTTAACTATTTCGAACAGATCGGTCGTAGAGTTTGGGCACAAAGAGTCGACCAATTAATGGCAATAGCACAAGATTTGTTTTTCAGACTCGTTCTATCAACGATAGATGCTGTCGAGCGTCATTCACAAATTTCATGATCAGGCCAAATTACTAGCAGCATTTGTGCTGGACGACCAAAAGAAAATGGGCGTTTGTCATCAGTCCCTTACATAAAGCAAAAGGACGTCATTCATGGAACACATTCAAACAAATCGTCCCAACCGCGACCGAAGGAAACTATGACTCTATTTCGTGAATACTCTCACTATTATCCTCGGCCATTTGGGAGGACGAATCATCTGTCGTCTTTGTACTCTGCTGTTTCTTGATTTCCTCAATGACTTTCTTGATTGCTTCAATGTCGAGGGGCTCGCCATAATCTTCTTCAATGACATGTCGTAATCGTCCTCCTTATCAAAAATAAGGACGCCGCCTTGCATCCAACCATCTCCGGCGGTAATGTTGGGACTTGCCTCAATCTTCTTTGCTTTGTGCCTTCGGAACGATTTCAGCAACCCTTTCATTAACTTGCCTACACTGATCTTTTGCCTCCCATGGCATGATACAATTTCCACTTTTCGTCCTTGTAAATGGCATGCCTCGCAAAGTACTTTTCATAAAAGTCCAAGAGTGCTCTGTCGTCCACGCCTGTCTCCTTGACAGTAGCAAGAAGGGCAGTGGCTGGTTCGTCTGCCACGAGCTCGACCAATTGACGGCCGTGCTCGCGGCAACCCGATCATCCGGGTCGTCGAACGGCGAATACCATTGTCACTTTCGATCGCTGTCGCGAACGCTCATTCTTGACCACCTTTTGCAGAGGAATAGCATCTTCCGTTCGATTTCGGACAATCCCGAACTGGCAATTGAGTTCCAACAAGGGAATGCTGTAAACATGGTCGAGCTTTCCGTCTTGAGCCAGTTTCTTGACCGAAGAACACATTAGTTCCGTATCAAGAGGTGCTTCGACGACGGATTGCCTCATTTTCCTGGGGAAACGGGCGCCGACATGATGGAACTTGAATGGCTGCTGTCAACAGATTTTAGCCGTATGAGAATATTTATTTTATGTGCCTTGTTTGTCGCTTCTTTGGAGATTCGGACGAAAAAGGCAAAAGGTTGTTGTAGCGATGACTCAGGCTCCAAATTCCGCTTCAAATGGTCCATGGTCATGCATCACGGACCTCAACCGTTATTATGCTGTCGTGTTTCTTGGTGACGCACATGTTGCTATAGAGTGTACAGTACTTCCCCACAAAAAAATCTGAAAGTTGTGCAGAATGGAAGAAGGGAAGACTGGAATTCCGAGGAAGCCCACACAACAACATAAAGACCAATAATCAAGGCTGACAACGTGAACCGAAAAGCTCTGTCCATACGTCCTATGTACACCTAGTCGTACAATTTCTTGTCACGTGCTCTAGCATTTACGATTACAAACAAAAGGTGATGGCTGACTCTGACTACCTGGTACATGTGTTCCTGTCCCTCTCCAACTCATGACTCTTAAGGCCTTCTTCCAGTTTTTTAAAATCATGCAGAAACAGCCAAGAATAACCTGCAATAGAATACTCCGTATAGCTTAGCAACTTTGTATCAAACATTTACATTCTACCTTCCCCAAGATCTAGGATCTTGGTGGGACTCGGCCTTTGGGGTCTCATGAGCACCATGAAACAAACGAGAAACGATTTTGTTGTAGGCAGCATCTCTCCCGTCTACTGTATCGAGAGCAGCCAGCTCTCTGTTCGGTCGAGGACGGATCGATGAAACAGCGAGTGTGGAGCCATGACTTGATTTCCCTCGTTGTCCGTGTCGTGAACCCATTGACCGTCGCTTAGCCGCAGCCAGACAATGCTCTCGCCCCCGGGCGTCACTCGTTCGTTCGCAACGACAATTTCTCCACAACGCAAGACAGTTCCCGTCGTTTCAGACGCAAACGAAGGACCTTTCCGCACAGATACACCCCTTTCGGGGACGACACTATACCTCCATCCTTGCTTGTGACGTTCGATTCTCGGCGCATCTGCGCATTCTTCCAGGAATTGCTCCGAAGATGCAAAGATGGGTACCCACTCCGCGGGTACTGTCAAGGATACGAGCGGCCGAAACGGTTCGTGCCCACGATACAGTTGCACGTGGCGATTCCGATATAATTTGGCAAAGCTTTCCGTGGGTCTACCATCAAAGGCAATCACCGTGACAATTTCGGATGCTCTCAAAATTCCCCGCATTCGAACCGCATCACAGGTACACCAGCTTCCGAGCGAATCGAGGGTGCTCTTCGTGACGGACCTTGTCTTGCCTTGACACCACGCGAGGATTTTACTCTGAACCAGAAGGATCCAAAGCGAAACTCGGGCTTTGGGATTTCAATGGATGCCACTTTTCCATTGAATAAGATTGGTAACCATCCTTGACCACCATGTAAACGAGCATATTCTTGCCTCTCCAGACTGCCTTCACCAGGAACGACCCATTTCTGCACCTCGATACACGTCCCGCACGTGACAGAATCACTCATTAAAGAGGAAGCAATATCTGCGTGATTGAGTGGCTTAGACATATTATCACCATGACTCTCTTCGCCCCTCCTTTTTTCTTCGGGTTACGGAAAACGGAGTCCAGAAATGTGCTGCCGACCGATGACGCTACGTCTGAATCTTGGCCGAAAATGATGTGAGAGCCCGCATGAGAACCGCCGACAGAAGAAGACTCCCGCGAAGAGGTTGGTGACGTATCCCCGTCATTTATGTTAGCCATTGGAGGCGGACAAGAAATGGGCAGCCCTAACCGAGATTCTACACGTAACCAAACAGTAGATCTGTTTTCATAGCCGAGAGGAATCGTTTCGTTAATAACAGCGTTGCCCACCTCTTCGAATGCTCGATGCGTCTTTGATCTTACGCTGCCGTGATAGCTCCGGTACTGATCGTCCAGATCGCCCTCAAGAGGAATGATCGCCCATCCACTATTATCTGAAAGTTTGATTAGTCCTCACCCTCACTAAAAGCGCCCGTATTCTCTACCCGACGTGATGCCTCAAAAGAACTCCACGCGGTAGTATTCTGGTTCTTGATCCAGAATCGAAAATTGCTGGGTTGCTAGTGCGGCTACTCGGGCCAGTCGTTTCAATCTCCCCGACATTGTCTGAAAAATTGAATGATGCTTCTTCGGAGGACCACTTTCCATTTGGCTCACCATGTGAGAAGACGAGACGATATCTGACGTGTTCATCTTTCCACGGATCAAACTGTTGACCTGGAAGTGAGGCGCATCCAGGATCTTGAGACCTCTTGGTGATGAAACTCGCATTAAATAGAGGAACGACGTAGACTTGCTGTTTGACGAGTTCGTGCTCCGAATTGTCGAGTGAGAAACATCTGGGGATTGAGGGTGGTGTATTTGAGACGTGTTGTGCTCTATGGATGACTCGTCAGAAAGAAGAGACAAATTGGAAACAGGACTAGCCATCTTCTTGGAGCATTGACTGGAGTCTTGAAAAGACGAACTTCTTTCTGGGGAACCAATATGACCTATCTCGCTGTTCAATCGAGAGATATTCATAGTGGGGGCTTCTATGGTCGCATCAGTTCGTCTGCGCGGTGGACGGTGTCTCCGACGTGCCCGAGAGGACGCACTAAACGATGTCATGGTAGATGCATTTGACATGATCGACTCGTCACAATCTCCGTCTGCCGGCAAAGGCAACGAGATTTCCGTTATAGTCGGTACATCGGTACCTTGCCTTCGATCGGCCATCCATCCATGCCGGTGGCTGAGTCGAAAGAAAGAAACGCCACAGTCTTCATCGCCTCCTTTTATCACTCGAATTCGTAATGACGCTTCAACTGTGGTCCCTGGAAGTACCAATGATTTCAATTTCGGGGCATCGAAAGAAGGCCCCGAAAAGATAGGTATCGGTGACGAAGAAGTAACCTTCATAAACAGTATTCTTTCTTCGATTTCTGGAGCACACTCTAGTTTTTCGGCAATGCATTGCTCACCGACATGCGAAACGACAAACCCGCAGAATTGTGTGCCGGGTCTATCGCCAGCCTCATTATCATACAGAGTATTCGAACTTGGATTGATTGCATACCCCTTGTCAGTACACGATCTACACGGATGATTGAGTGTGAGCTATTCATTCCATTGGTGAGATGAGTATTCAGCGAAGGCATTGTAGGTGGACCTGATTGAGGAGACTGTTCGTGAAGTATATCGACGTCAAGTCTAGGCTTTAGCTGTAAGGCTTGACCTTCGACGTGCGTACCACACATATCACTGCACCAGGAACTCTCAAAATATCACCGTAGCTCAAGTAAGAACCATTGCGCGGCGTGTCGATGGAAGGTTTCGCGAGAAGCGAGACCGTACCTCTATAGACAATTTGATACTGTATTGTCTTTGCATCGGGGTCATTCCTGAGGTGCTGCGGCAATATGACTGACGTTTCTCCTGTGGAACACTCCCCTTCTGAATCGATAGACGTTTTGGTGTCACTGTCACTGGCCCGGTTCGTCCGTTTAGGAGACTCGACTGGAAATGTCCCAGAAGGTGAAGCGGGACGATGAACTCCGCGGACCTGAGACAAGAAGCTTCGATTGGATACCAGTGGGGTGGCTTCTTCGAAATTTGAGGGTTTTATTCGGGCCGGCGTTGGTCCATGCAAGGGAAAATGCCCGTTTTCTCACTGATTGGGCTTTTCGACTCGGATGTCCTTATCTGAACGTCGTCGTCAAAGGTTCTAGACGTGGCCTCTTTGAACGAAGTGTATTGGATTGGGGTGTCAGCCGAGTCCTCTGAGTACGTTGACGGAAGATGCGGCCTAGGTGACCTATATGAAATGTCTCCCGAAGTATGCTGGGCCATTTTCGATCAAACGCAATGAAGAAAGGAAAATCGCTCGCCCTAAGGTCTGAATCCCCTGTCATGAAAGTCTGGTTGTTGCGACACGTAGCTCAAATTAGCGACTTTTCTTTCTAGCAAACGATATCGAACTCAAGATAGTCGCAAGCAAAGAAATAAGGCTATGCAAAGCCTTGTAAACTCAATCGGAGATGGAATGATTATCACTTGAGGTGTGTTGCATTATCGCATCGTTGCAGTTGCAACTTGCAACACGTCGCGTTACAATTTCTCCTCCAACTCCTCGCACGCGATGTGTATATGTTGCTATCTATTAAACTGTACCCTAGTGAAACTTGTACGACAAAATTGTGTTTAGTAGCTAAGCAAAGGTGCGCATTGCTGCTTCCGTTGAGAACGAAATGGTGACGGTTCTTAATCATTAATAACTAGAATATTTGAAATTGTTGGCTTGACTGGCCAGAAATCAAGCAAGTCATTTCTCCTTTGTGTTTGCTTGAATCTGTTGAAAGCACGTTCCAACTAAGCTATTTCTTCGTTGTCGGCTACGAAGCCAATGGACTTGCAATTAGAATTCACTCAACTTTCCTGTTCGCGATTCGCGTGTTGACGCGTACAGCATCGCTGTCAGAATAAACACGATTGTTGTGGCCGCAGTGATCATCTCTCCCCAACAGCGCATGAGCAACGCTTTACATCACAGGATGTTCGTAATGGGTCTAGCAAACTGTTTCGTATCCAATTTTACTCCTCAGCTTCTGTTTTGAAGAACATTTTGAGATTTGCGTATTCTTTCTTTTCTCCATTCCTCATAAGTCAAAACTTTCCAGCAATTGTTAGATTCGTGGAAGGTTCAAGGCCAACGAATAGACCGCAGCAGTTTCGAGGTTGTGTGCCATCGCTAGCAACAACGCGATGAAGTGTCGAAGGTACACATCCTCCCTTAAGGTCTGAGAAACAGTCGGCCATGTTCACAACAAAAACAGGATCCTCAGGTACAGCTGCTGGTAATCTGACATCAAACCAGCCTCCAACTTCATCGCTTCGCTGTAGAGTGGCGCAGTCGCCGTGATCAAATAAAAGAATTGTAATGACTCCAACGTCCGTATGAGCAGCAACCAGTGGAGACATTTCCTTTTTTCGACCCTTCTTGTGCCGGCTAGTTACCTGATAGCTCAACAGCGTCAAAATAGATGTCTTATTCGATTCGGTATTATCGGGGCTGCTCAACAACGGCTTTAGAACTTGCTCCATCTCGGGATATTCGCCGACCAAGCCCTCGCAGACTGCATCCACCACCGTCGAAGCAGCACTACACATATCTGTGTAGAATGCTTCTAGCGTTTCTCTGAACGTGACCGCGTCTTGCCAGTCTTCAATCGATGGCCAGATATTGGGCTGAAGAAGCGACCCAGACTGCTTAGGGTCTAGCGGCCCGATTCGGTACTTTTCACTAGATCGTTGGGCCCTTTCTCTCCAATGAGCGAGGCAAAATTCTCTATATTCATGGGACTATATCCTCGCCTCGCTCGATCTTTTGTCAAACAGGACCGTCGTACATCTTCGCTCGCGTCTTGCAACAAAGCTCTAGTCTGAACGAGTGCGTCCTGACATGTCTTCTGTGCCAACCTCAAACCCTTGACGTAACAAAACCCGTCTTTCTTGAGTTGATCAAGGAGAAGCGACGCGCAGCGTTTCCTTGCCAAAGTCGTTCCTCCGGACTACCTGCCTTTTCGATAAAGGCGCGAGATCGACGACTGTTGAAAAGTCAAAGGTCTCTTGTTGTACTTTCGGCTCAAAGGAAACGATCTTTGCCCGGAACCAATCAATTGCAGTTTAGCCTCGTCCAAAGGTATTCTGTGCCACAGTAGCTTCTTGCACCCCAAAGTTTCAAAGTTCCATCGTAGAGTTGGTAGAGAGACGTTCCCATGGTAATGTCATGAAGTGCCTCAATGGAAGTGTCGGGTACTTCATCCTTGAGATATGTGTCATACAAGCTCGCTTCCACAAAGAAGGCATTGTACAGAGTTGTTTCGACCAAGACGTAGTCAAAGCTTTGCGCGAGTTCCACTAGCGCCGACAAACTGGCTCCTTGTCGAACTCGGTCGTCGCGACAAGGAATAAACACCAAGTCATCGGGCATGGTTGGGTTGAATTCGATGCACACGACTTTTGGTCGGTGCGCACCCTTTTCAATAAATCATGCCATACCCAATAGTCTGACCCGTCAATATCAATGCATAGAAAATCGAACGAATGAGGTAGCTCATTCCCATCTGCTGTTTGCGGAATGGATTGCAAAAAATTCGAGAGCGACCGAGGACTATCTTCGAGACCAGAAACCTCTTGTCGCAGACAAATGTTACCAATAGGCTCGTGCAAAGCAGCAAGCTCTTGGAACTTGTGCACGTCGGCTTCGATCAATACGCCCTTCCATTTTCGCGATGATCCCTCGACCAGCAGAGAATACGTATTGCTGAGATGAATTCCATTCCAAGCACCGACATCGACACACCAACTCGTTTCCGACGAGGTGGGAATCAATTCAAAAGACGCTGAATGATTCCGTCTTCTCCATTTTGGCTGGTGATATCCTTGGCGAATCGAATGAGACCATTTCGGCACCGCAAGCTGCGCGTTTGCCGGCGGCGTATGACTGGGTCGCTTCCCTCTTTCGACATTGTATATATTAATCATTCAGCATGAACGAGAGAAAGATGTTCATAACCAAAAGGGTCCTGTGAGCACATGCTTTTTGTGTATTTCGTTTTTGTGGTCGAAATGCGAGCATCGTGAAACCGAAACGACACCCGAGCCACGAAGATCCAGGACTCAATCCTTCCTTCGCACTCACGAACCAAGCACAACGGACCGGTACTGGAGTATGACTTAGAATGCACAGCACCGTAACCTTAGCAGAAAACGCTTCGTTACATTATTTTTTTGAACATGCTGTCTTTACATTGACAAAGCATTCTTTGGGCATAAAACCGTTGACTGGGACAAGGTAAAGACAGGGCTTTGTTTGCATTCAAACCTCAATCGAGACGAAACTCCGAAGCATGAAGGAATTGACCGCCCAAAGGGGCCGAGACGGATCACCGTCCACTGTCATAAATCTGCATGCAGCTTTGTTGATTCTCATCATCATCATGACTGTGCCCAAGTTTGCCTCCGCCCTCGCGTGCCTCCTCCTTGCATCGGCGACGACTCTTGTCTCGGCTGCTCCTTTGCGCCGACAGAGATCTCTTCCGTTGCTGAAGGTGGATGCTGATGCGCAAGTTCCGCTTGAAGAGATTCGCGTCTTTGAGTCCGAGTACGGCCGTCTCTTGAGCGGTTACTTGTCGGTGAGCATGTCCATGACCAATGCCCCCGTCATCTTGCAGACTTCCGAGCCTATGGCTGCTTTACCAAGTGACTTTCCAAGCCTGACTCCGAAAAGTTTGGAGCCGTCGGGACATGTCGTCGTCTCGAGTGATTTCCCAAGTTTGTCGCCTTCCGGCTCTCCGACCGAGACTGCAGCTTCCCCAAGTCCTACTACCTCTGTGGTCAGTCATACGCTTGTCCCAAGCTCGTCGCCGACCGAAGGTTTCGCGTCTCCAAGTCCTACAACGCCTGTAGTTCACACGGCTGCACCAAGCTTTTCTCCGACTTCGGCAATTGGATCAGATGTTCCGAGTTCGTCTCCGACTGCTGTTCCGAGTTCGCCTTTGACTGAAGTGCCGAGTTCTTTTCCAACTGGCATCCCGAGTTCGTCCCTTTCTGCTTTTCCGAGCATGTCCCCTACTGGCATTCCAAGTTCGTCTCCTACTGATGTGCCGAGTTCTTCTCCCACTGGCTTCCCGAGTTCGCCCCCGTCTGCTTTTCCGAGCTTGTCACCTACTGGCATTCCAAGTTCGCCCTTGACGGATGCCCCGAGTTCATCTCCTTCTGAAATTCCTGCAAGTGACTTACTTGCTCCCAGTTCTTCTCCAAGTTCATCCCCGACTGCGATTCCTGCCAGTGATGCACTTGCGCCGAGTTCGTCTCCGACTGAGATTCCAAGTTCGATCCCGATCGACTTTCCGAGTTTCTTTCCGACTGATATCCTGCAAGTGATGCACTGGCGCCGAGTTCCTCGCCCAGCGTGTCCCCGACGGAGATCCCTGCGAGTGATGCACTCGCACCCAGCTGGGTGCCGTCATCAGCCCCCACAGCGGACTCTGGAACGTTCTTGCGTCGTCAACGATCTCGTGCATTGATGCCCGCTCATGATGCCGACAATGTGGAAGCTCTTTTGGAAGAGATTCGTGTCTTTGATTCGGAGTACGGCCGCGTTTTGAGCGTTGACTTGAGTATGTCCATGACGAACGCCCTGTCGCGTTGTCTACATCCGAGCCCACACCCGTCTTTCCAAGCGACTTTCCCAGCCTCAGCCCAAAAGCGCGGAGCCGTCAAGCGTTCCGACAGTGTCTGTAGTAAGTCATACGGCCGGCCCTACTCCGGTCCCAGCAAGTCACACTGCCCCTCCGACTGTGATCCCAGCAAGTGATGCTCTTGCGCCGAGCTCGTCTCCAACTGGTCATTCGGTCACTCCAGGGATTGGGTACAACTTGGCAAGCCGATTGTGCCGAACTGGGAAGGCTTGGTCGGCATGGATATAGCCATGTCCGCAGATGGATCGGTCATTGCAGTTGGAATTGCCGGTAATCTTCCCGGTCATATCGGTGTCTACCGGTACAACGAGACGTCTTTGGAATGGGACACGATGGGAGACTTAATCTTTGATGTCTTCAGCGAGGAAGCGTTCGCTTTGGGAGCGCAGTTGCCATATCCGCCGATGGGAATACAGTTGCAGCCGGTTCTGGATTCAGTAGTAGCATTCCCGACGAAACCGGGCTTTCGAATCCCCTTGCTGGTCGTGCTCAAGTGAATGTGTTCGAGAATGGCCAGTGGATACAGAAAGGACAAAGCCTCGTGGGCACTCAGTGCCGTTCTCTAGGCTGGTCTACTGCTCTATCGGGAGATGGAAACCGTTGGGTGGTTGGTACTCCAGATGTATCTGGATCGGGCGACGCTCGATGCAGCGACATTGAGTTCGGATCGAAGCGGGGCGTTGTGCAAGTCTTTGACTTTGTGAATGGTGGCGAATGGGCGCAGGTCGGAAATGTCATTTCGGGATCCCAACCAGGAAGTCAGCTCGGTCAAGCAGTTGCCATCTCTCGAAACGGACTGAGAGTCGCCGCATTTTCGCAAGGAATTGCGGGCGTTGATCCTTACTACCAGGTGTTTGAGCAAGATGCGTTTGGAAAATGGGTGCAGATGGGTGCTAATATTCCTGTAGAGAGTGCAGTGGCGACTTCCTCCACCAATACGATGGCTCTGTCGGCGAGCGGAAGTCGTATCGTGATTACAAACAAGCGGCGTGATTCTGGACTTGGCTATTTCAAGGTACTCGAGTGGACACCTGAGACCAGTTCGTGGACGCAGATGGGATCGGATATGGAAGATGCGGACGGTTGCTGCTTCTTCTTTGCTTATGATACCTCTGTCGCCATATCGGATTCCGGATATAAAGTTGTCTACGGAAATACTGGCTACCGTGACGGTATCGCTTTGGAGGAAGACACCAGCTTTTTCCGTGGAAATATTCGTGTCTTTGAATGGATTGACGGCTCTTGGCAGCAAGTTGGAGGATCTATGCTGGGAGATGACCTCGTCGGGGAAGTTTGGTTTGGATATTCAACTGCCATGTCTGCCGATGGTCGGCGTATTGCTGCGAGTGCTCCGTTCGCCTTTCCCAACTACGTTGCCGCTTACGAGCTGCCCTGGAACTAGGGAGTTCGGCTCCTCGCTACTTGGTTATCGACTTCCTGTAGCAAACTGAAACATCACACTGACTCCGAATGAGATCTGCTTGTCTATCACTGACGCTTTCCTTGATTTATCCTATAAAAATATCTTCGACAAGCCAATAACAAGAATATAAAAAACATCTCGAATGTTAGCTCTTTTCTTCTTAGTCTTGCTGTTGTCCGCGCAAAAACACTATGAAGATTGCGACCGCACGGACTGGTGGAGTGGAGATGCCCGACGATAAAAAATGTGGATGGACAGCAGCAGCAATAAAAGCACAAGATCTTTCTCGACATCATCATAAATATCATTATAAGCAATCACTTTCCCTTTCTTCCAAGCACCGAAGTTGCTCATCTTTATGTCAAGAATATCAAGGAGCCAGCAGCAGCTCGTTTCTGGAAACAGAAAAGACAGTAGTTGTCGCTGCTCCGTTCGGTAGTCTACATCATTGACATTCAAGGTCCGTTTGATGCTGTGCTTTCACCTCACCAGAGACTGTCAAAACTTGATCAGCGTTTCTTTACCTACCGTTGACTGAGGCCGATTCCTCTGGAACATCAAAGCTTGAGAGTCTTGTCTGACACTCACGGTTTGTGCTTCCTTACCAATGAGGCGTCCTGATAGAATCTCACACTCTTTGTTGTTGCTTGCAATCACACAGTCATGAGCTTACCGAATGCAATTATAAGCTCTGGACCAGTAGAACCAGCGAGACCGTTCCATTCGCTCTCTCAGGCGTACCAGACCTACATGGAGGACGATCCAGAAGAAAACAATCATTTTGAAGATGTATGCCGTGCGTATCGTCAGTATGCAACATTTGCTATGCAGCAGTGGGTGAATCACCAATATCGCTTGCACTCGTTGCCCGAGACGCAACGAAATCTCTTACCAGCTGGACTCAGACAAGAGACGAGCGAGTTTCAAGAACGCGCAAATGCTTACAAGGATGCTGCAATCCGAAATCAGTTTTGCCTTGATTGCATCCTTCGGCACTCGGGACAGCCCCACTCGCAACAGCTAACGCAGCAGCGACTATCGACCGATGCGCAAATGTCGAAAATATCGTCTGTGCTCAAGAGTTTGGCTCGTGACTGGTCCTCGGAAGGCAAGGTCGAGCGAGATATGGCGTACACTCCAATTATGCAAATGGTGCAAAAGTGTTTGCCATTGGAGAGCGAAGCACTTCGATTGTGTGTCCCAGGTGCTGGGGTGGGGAGACTTGCCTGTGAATTAGCAGCGTTGGGGTATGCAGTGCAAGGCAACGAATTTTCATTGCACATGTTACTGGCTTCCGACTACATGCTGAACGGACCATTGCAGCCCTCGACTCCATTGGCCATCTCGCCCTACTTGTTAGAGACTCGTAATGTCCACTCAGTCGATGATCCTGTGAGAATAGTGCATATTCCGGACGTCGACCCGTTCGAAATGATCATGAAGAAACGAGAAGCGTGTTCTCCTCCTTCTGGAAGTGCCGCTGACGTTATGGAAGCCGATGATTCGTCTACCTCTATGGGCGACACTGAGAATAGAAAGAAAGAGGAAGAAGTTAGCCCAGTTGCGACGAATTTCAGCATGGCCGCGGGTGATTTCGTTTCCATTTATAGCGACTCCAGAGAAAATGAACAGTGGGATGGTGTTGTGGCCTGTTTCTTCCTTGACGCCAGTCCGAATGTTGTCGAGTACCTACTTGTGATCTACCAAATGCTCAAGCCTGGTGGCTATCTTTTCAACTTTGGTCCGCTACTCTGGCACTGGTCTGGGCCCGCCATGCGACCGGACGACCAGTCCGTAGATGATTATCACCAGCGACTCAGTCATCTCGATCCAAAGTATCTCTCCTCGATTGATTTGTCGCTGGATGACATGATGGAGATACTCAAAATATCGGCTTTGAAATAATAGATTCATCATGCGGCCATCCGGCCTTGTATACTTCGGATCGCCGATCCATGGTGAGCCTCCACTACAAGTGTTCTCAGTTTGTCGCCCGGAAACCAGCCACGCAACCCCAGTCAACGTAAAGAAGTGAGCACTGCCAGCTCACTGCACTCTACCCTTGTATTTTATTCAAAGACATGGTAAGTTGATATTTTGTTCTGCGGACGTTTTACCAGATCTTTCGTAGGGAACTTCTTGAAAAGGAGTATACCTCTTTTGCAATTTGGAACGCTCCGAAAGGAGTGTACACGTGACAAATTGCAACTCAGATTCTGGAAGATTGATATCGTCGATCACAGCCCTTATTACCTCGTCTCCATGTTTACAAGGGTCCTTATCTGACGCAAACATGTGTTTTGTAAACCTCTTTATTAGACTTCACTTTCTTTCCTGTAAAAACATAATTCTAAATTGAAAGCAGATGCTTCATTTGTGACAACAATTATCGTTTTATAATTTATATGTAAAATCAAAAAATTAGTGGCAGCAACGCTTTACAAGTCGAATGCTCACGAGCATGATTGTTATACTTGCGACTTGCATCGCTGCATGTCTTGCTGAACACAGGCTGCATCAGCTCCCCATAAAAGCCGCAAAGCATCTCGATCTTCGCGATAAACACCTTGACACGAACGCAAGAGCTGCAGGGTCTCGGATGCTTTGAGACCGTTGCCGAAGCTGCTCTTCGAGGACAGCGTTGATGAGAAATCGCATGTCCCCGCGACGTCGGACAGCATAATCCTTGCATGCAAACCTCTCCAGTCCCCTTCTACCATCATTGTGAAAACACCAATGAGCCAAATCTTCATCCGGTGATGTTTTCGAAAGCTTGACTAGCTTATGAAATTCGGCAGCCACTATCAGCTCCGTTTTCCAATAAGCAAGAGAAACGTTGCAGCCTTGCTCGGATTCTTGTCGAAGCGCTCTTGCCACGACTTTGGCGTTTCTTTGGAATATCAGCAAGTCTTTGGAAGAGTACCAACGTCTTATGGTGTCTTCCTCGTCCAGCACTTCCATTTGGGGATTCATAATGACCTTTTGATCAGTTTGAAACCGAACCACCGGAGACCGTTGTACGATGTCATCATCGACTTTCAGCTTTAGCGCAAGCGTGAAGCTTTCGTACTTGAAGTCGCTTTTCTTGGTGTGAGGACTGAGTGATTGCTCTGATAAGACGACCATAGTGATATTATTTGTGGGAGATATCCTCGAATGTATTTTGAAGGGGAGAAAACAACTCGATGGACGAAAAAATGTTGAGGTCGACGAAAGAATTTGGCATGGACCGTCTTCGTTGGTGTTGAACGATGAGAAAGAAGAAGGAAGGGGAGGAGGAAGGAGGAGAAAAACAGAAAGCCAGAACGTGAAGCGCAATACAACGAAGTGTAGTATGTCTGAGCCCTTGAATCTGGAACCGATCAGTAGTAAAATGCCAATCGACATTTTTAGTACTACAACTTTGTACAAACACAACTTCAGAATACGCGTCGGGCGTGAGGTTGGGAATGTTGCCCATAAACCCAAACACATCTCTTCCAAATGACGTCCTTTGTCATTTCTTACACATGAAAGAGAGAACATGGATAGTGGAGAGTACTCTGACTTTAATCGTACGTCGTACCGGTTGCCAGCACTAAAGCCCTCACGCATATCTCAATCACGAATCATCAACACGAGGGCCTTGCGAGCTTGCGAGGGCGGAAGGTAGAAGAGGCCCAGCCCTAAGGTTCCAAGCGACCTTTGCTCTTAACCTCCTACTCTTTCGTCAATAAGACGTTTCATTTGGCAACGGCATCGGGAATGATGCCGCGCCTGGACATGGGTGTCGCTTTGATAGGCGGAGAGTTTGATGGCTCGGCGTCACGACAATGGCAACCAAGAAGGAGGCAATGAATTTCAGGGCGAGCAAGAGGCGAGTCTGATGCGCTTGCTAGCAGTGTCTATAAAACCAATCTGTGCATACTTTCACTTGGAAGTTATGTTGGCGATAAATAACCGTGATTTGATTGATGTGTCTGTGTTGAAACTCATACATTAATACGCGAATACTATATTTACATGTTGTGGCTGGAAGCCTACTTAACAAGGTATGAGCGCGGAGAGTATTCCCTAGCTCTCAATTCTGATAAAACATTGTTCCATCTGTACAGATCTTGCTTTTCTTACGAGCGGGTGCCACACGCGTGGGTTCTTTCTCTCTCTTGGAAAGAGCTTGCTTCGCATCCGCTGCACCAAAAAAGTTTGCAAGTGACCTCGCCCGCTGGGAAATTGTTCTAGAAGCTTGGGCGATAAGTTCGGGATCGTTCAGCTGTTTGAGGCGTTGACGGTTTTGCTCTTCAAGCACAGCTCCCACAGTTCCAGCTACATCTCGCTTACGAAAACTGGCATACACTTTCGAAGTAAAACGTTCTAAGCCTCTTCGACCATCATCGTTAGCGCACCACGCAAAAGATCCTGATCCGGCGATGTTCTCGTGAGTCTTAGTAATGCATTGAAATCTCGTTTTAAAATCAGAGTGATCTTGCGATGAGCCATGGTAAGGTCGCAATCGGTTTGTGAGCACTGTCGAAGTTGAGAGCTGAGTTCTTTGGCTCGCTGCCGTACTTCCAAAAGATTTTGTTCACCCCACCATTTTGTTGCAATATCCTCTTGTGTATAAAATGGAGTCTCTGGGTTGATGGATTGGTTGAAGCGCTCGTTGATGCGAACGCGTTTTTCGATGGTTTACACGATAGCGGGGCGATCGCTTCCAGCTGCGACTTCAAAGGCGCCGCGAATCTCTGACTACTAAACGTATCATCGAGTATTGTGCCACTGTTGCTTTCAAAGGAATTATCTCTTATTAAAGGCGCCATGATTCATTCGGTTTTGGAAAAGCGAAATTTTGAAAATGAACCGAGGGGAAAAAAATTGGATGACCGCCGCAACCATGAACAACTTGGTAAAACCTTACTGGCAAACGTTCCGGGAACAAGTCCGCGCCCGCTTTGCGCACTACTACGCTTGCTATGCCCTTTGTGTTCTGTGTTCGACATTTACAGCTTGAGGCGCGGGCTTTTATTGCTTTTGCAACGGTAAACGGTAAACGTGGTTTTCTAATTGCAAAACCTTGAACATTATAATTACCTACTGAACACTATGGTGATAACCAAAGTCCCAGTCGATTGTCAAGATTCCGCCGACCGCCGACTACACTTCTCTATCGATTATCGATTTAGTCATTTTCCTGATCACAGTTTTTTGTGTTACTGGAATACTGAAATACTAGAGTACCTGTAATGACGGAATAAATCCAGAGGCCTGCTCGTGACTGCGGACCACTGTTGACATATTATAATCGTCAAAACCTTATCCCTTATCAGCTTCGCGCTTCGCTCGTCTTTACATTCTCAGTCTTGTGTCTTGTATCACGTTTCACTTCACCGATTGTCATGGTCAATGGTCACACTTGTACACTCGTGTCTACCGGTACCGGTAGTGTTGTCATGGATCATGGTCATGATGAATTCGATCAATGTCCCCTGTCTGTCGGTCTTCGGTTGTCGAAACCTTCCCGCTTTTACGAAGCAAGTGTCCAACCGGGAGCTGTTGCCGATTGTTCATGGAAGTTCCGAATTTCAGGAGAGAACAATTGGCAGTCTACAGTCTACGCCATAGAGCACTATCGGCTCCGTACGAACTTAATCAGGAGGAGGTGCGTCGACTGATCACGCGAACATTTCCGCATCCTACGTCACAGCTTGACTATACGGACAACTTCAAGGTGATGAGTGATGAGCGACGAGCTTCTTTGGAACATTTTGGATACCGTTTGTGCTGCTCCGCACACTGATTGCAGAAAGTACCGGTACCCGGTAGCCGAGAACGGAACCATTTCGACGTCGCGTGGAGTTCCGTACGGTATACTCCGTATCCGTACGGTAATAAATGTTGCACGAGAGTTTTCCTTTTGACTCGCATGTCCCATCATCCATCATTCAAGATTATTTTACTTTCATTTATTATCACAAGAAAACCTTATTCAATTAATAAACAATGATGATGCAATCTCAAAAATACCCCTTAGCTCCAACACGTGCACAAAGGCCCTGGAACTCTTTTGACGAGCCACAAAATGATATTGTAGTGTTAGAACCCAGCGACAGAGTGCATGATGTGGATGGTTCTCGTTCGGATGAATGGGACGACTTTAGCGGTGTGGAATTGGGGCTTGATTATGTCGAGACTGATTTGAGCACTCCTTTATTGATACCGGAAAGTGAAGTTCGAGCCGTACCTCTCTCGTCACCCGTTGATGTCCATTTCGGAACGAGTTCGTTTTCTCAGTCAAGGCCTGCATTTCTCTTTTGCCGCGTGTGGAAGCCTGATGCAGACGCAAATGCGGGGATTTTCTTACGTCGACGTGCCGAAGCCGTTTATATTTCACGAATCGCACCCGACGGATTGTTCGCAAAGTCCAACATTCGCGCAGGCGATCGCATTCTGTCCGTGAACGGCTGTTCCTGTTTGAAACGAACCGCGAAGCAAGTCCGCCAGCTCATCCGAGATGCTCCCACGGCCGTGTCGCTCATTGTTCACAATGAAGGCGGCAACCCCAATCTTGTCTCGAACGCCGCACAAAAGTACTGCAACAAGCGCAAAGTCGGTTTGTTTTTCAAGAATCGCGGCGGCGCCTTGTCCATTAGCGGAATCGACCCGTCCGGTCTTTTGCCGACAGTCTGTTGACATCGGGACAGCGATGTTTGCAAGTCAACGAAAGTCCCACTCCGAATATGCGATCCGCGGCCGCTGGTCGTATTATAGCGGACGCAAACGATTTTGTTACCATCCTGAGCAGTCCGGATGAATCCGCGGCCATGGTCATTGCTTGCGAAACGCGGCGCAAGTTTATGGGTGCTGTTGCGGTTAGTTTGGGGATCGCGATTGGTACCTTGGGTGCCATGAATGGCGCTTTTCTTCGTCTTCTTCCGGATAGAGAGCCTTGCAATACTACGTCTCGATGCTGGCCCGCTACTACCTTCATTTTTCACACACTTCACAATCGATTTTCCTATTTCAGAATATAAATGATATATTAAAGGTTACAATTCATCAAGAAATTCTAATTTTGCGAGAGTGACCTATCGGGCTAACTATGATAGATTGCGGCAGCGTTAGAAAGCGCGTCCGTTTCTCGAACGACGCATAGACGCTAAGAGGTCGACTTTTTTTCTTGACCTCTGTTTTGTTACTTTCATTGCAATGAAAAGGATCACTACATAACATAAAAAGAAAACAATTAACTAAGTTAACTGAATACAGAATGGCGAAAAGAAAAAAGTCCCAAAGTGGCACGAAAAGAATAACGCAGAGAACGATTTCATATTCGTCGACCCAGCACGCGTTCGCTTCCAGCATTCTCGCATTCGTCCCTTCTTTAGCGGGTGCGGGCGTAGCATAACCGAGACCTTGGAATCGCTTCGGCGGCATGAACTAGCACCCGAAGATTTGCCTCCTATTCAAGTACTCGTCGGTCCCGTCGGAGAGGACGGACAAACTTGGTACTTTTCTCTCAACAACCGACGACTGTGGGTCCTCAAACGATGCCGCGAAGAAGGGTTGCTAAAGACAATCAAATACGTGTACGCGTCAGGTCTCCGAAAAGCAGTGGGGAGGAGTCTAGATATACCATCGAGAACTGTGCGCTGGAGGCGAAATTAATGAGAGAATCGTCAAATGCTTCGTCTCAGAAACCGGATCAAAAGGGCCACAACACGGGCGCGGAGACAATATCAACCTCTTCGTGTATCGAGCAAGATAGAGGCGATTTCAAAACTGAACAACCGGAAGCATCTTTGGATACTCCTGATCATGAGAGTTCGAGCGACGATGATTCGGTCCCAAAAGGACGAATCCATTCTCACTGCTGTCTTAGCCTAGATTGTTGTGTCGCGCGTAGTCAGCGTTTTGACTCGTTCCACGACAAACTAAAAGACCTCATAATGCTAATACAGATAACTCACTTAGTCAGATCAAGCCTATCTTCTAGATTTACGGAAGGGTTCCCGAGGAGCTGGCTCCGCGGCCCGTCTGGGTTGCGTCCTGCGACGCCAAGAGACCGGTAAACGGTCTGCATTGATTTCCGTGTCGGGAGAGCACTTCATGGTAGTAACCCATAACTCGTCAGAAGCCACAGACTGGAAGTCACGGAGAACAAAACTGTTCACAAACCCGCTTTTGCAGCACAATCCGAACGTGGAACGAATCAAAGACTCCCTTTGTTCACTCGGAGGAAGCAGATTGGCACATTGGAGGAGATTTCCGAACGAGACATGATCGAGTGCGAGTTCGCCTTTTCCATTTCGCAACTCATTGAAAAGGCTGATTGCAATCTTGAAGGCAGCTGCTTTCTTTACACTGTCTGTGTCTTTGGACGTGGCCGCACAAGCCATTAGAACAGCGTTGTACGTGAAAACAGTCGGTTGGATACCTTGATTGCCCTCGGCGAAAAGCTCCTTCATCTGATCGAGAAGAGCGTACGTCTTGGGAGCAACGTCTGGTACACCAGCTTTGACCAGGGCCCGAATGTACGAACTGTATAAACGTTCGTTGGGTTTGAGTGACCCCTTGACTCGACATTCCTCCATCAGATCGAACACTTGCTGCGTACGAGCCATTGCGTTACTGTCGTTCACTCGGGTGTTCGTCTCAATGATGCGATCAAAACAGAAAGAATCAATATTCATGTTATGGTCCACCATATCAAGCAGATAGTTGTAGGCCTGGTAAAAGGTGTTACGGGTTAGAAAGGGCTGACATTTCAAACAATTGCTTGTGAGCGCAACGACGTACCTGCTTGGGTTTATCACGCTTTGACCAACCAAACAACATGGTCCGATACACATCTGTAACAGCTTCTCGCACCGACTCGCTCGCTTCGCCCGATACATCCGTTTGCGCCGTCAACATGGCATCCAAGTGATCGACGAATGCATCCAGCAGCTTTTCCGCTTGCTCCATCGCATTCACTTCTTCACTACCAATCCACGCCTCCAAGACGACACGAATGTTTTTCGCCGAAGGCTTCATAGTATCATCTCCATCTAAATACCGCTCGTACATTTCCAAAATGATATCTGTGGCACGTTGTGGACCTTCCGTAGTCTTGGAAAACGCCCAAGCATTCATGGTGGAAATGTACACGATAGCATCTGGACCGAAACTAATCCTTCCCTCCTTGTGCAAAATTTCCATCCGCTCCAACAGTCGATTGGCACGAGGCGCAGCGCCTCGATTGTTCTTGCGCGACAACTTGGCCCATGCACTCAATACAATAGTCCAGGTAGCGACATTCGGTTCCAAATCGGCTTGACCCGTTTCGAGATATTCATCGAGCAATCGATTGAAGATGCGTTCCGCTTGACTGACCGAATCCCATTCCAGTGTTTGTGCGTAAGCATCCAACAGTGACGTGAAACTGGAGACACTGGGACGAAAGATTCCCTGTCCGCCCATATACTGCTGATCGAGTTCATCCATCAAATAAATGAGTTTCTCGGCTCGTTCCGGACCGTACTGGAATCCACTCTTGGCCCAAGCTGTCATGACGACATTGAAAGTATCAATGGTAATGCCTTGACCTGTAATGGTCGGAGGAAACAGTTCGGCCGCTTGTCGAAGAAACGTTTCGGCACGATGCGCGGCTCCCTTGTCGCGACTTTGCGACAGTGCTGTAATCAAGGAATGGTACATGGGCAATGTCGGTGATTGCTGGAGTACCGACGAGCAATTGTCAAAAATAGTTCGACATATCCGATCCATTCCCGAGTGCGCGACAAGGACAAGATGCGCATGGCTTGTTCCATGATGGGGAGTAGAGCCGATGTTGATGCTGTTGTTGCGAGACGCCCATCTTGATACAAGTCCGTCAAGGCCATGAACAATTGCTGCGTATAATAAGCAGCTTGTGCCATGATTTCTTTGTAATTATTGTTGTTGTTGGAATTGTCACGTCGGAAAAGATGAGGCTGTGGTAACGCTTCTTCCCAGAGATTGAATAATTGCACAAAATCCTCTAAAGTGGGTTCCAACAAGGTTGTCTGCAGTTTGGTTCCGGATTGATATTCCAGTATCATGCGAAGAAACAATTGACTCTTGGCAGTAGGAGTTTCGGTCGACGACAAAGCGAGAGAATTCCGCAAGAGTTCGACTTGTGATAGAGTCAATGCACCCGTCGGCACTTGCTGGAGCGTCATGACAATAGAATCATCATCGTCTTTGTTGTTGAGTAGAGAGGAATCCATGTCGTAGTTTGTAAATGTTTCTCGGAGAGCAAAACAGCGAGGCGTCGCGCGATATTGTTGCCGAGGCGGACGCGGCAATAGCATTCCTTGAGACCAATTGACGCACAGCGATAGTATTATTATAAGCAATGAGAATGGACTCGCACTCGATATTCGATTTGTCGTGATAGTCATATTATTATCTGGATGGATAAAAGGGTTGCTGTAAACGAATATTAATGCTTTGTCGATAAACGAAATAAATGAAGGAACGACAGAAAAAAAGCATCCGACGATTTTTTTTTGATGGCTTTTGGCACGTTTGCATGAGACGGACGAAAGACATACGCTTGTGGTACACATTGAACGGTAGGACGCGTTGCAACTTTCCGTGTTGCACGCGTTTTTTTACTCGAACAAAAGGCTTATTACAATTCCATCCTTTTATTCATTCGCTTATTACCCTTTCTCGTCCTTATTTTTCTTAGATAACAACAATACAAATCACTAAAATGGCCACAGACGAAGCTAAACAAGCACAACAATTAGATTCCGTCACAGATGTCGTGCAAGAACAAGAAGTCGACATTGCCAAGGCACAACAAGCGCTCAGTGCTTTTCTCCAAAAGCCAAGGAGCTGGATTTGAATGGTTTGGACGGAATTGCATTCGCACAAGAAGATATTGATTTGATTGTATTTGAACTAGAAGTCACGGAAGAAATGGCCAAGAAAACCTTACGAGAAGTCGCCCAGGATTTGCCCAAAGGAGAGACGCTGGTAGTGGCGGCCTTGCGCAAGTTAGTTACCGCGTAACCTAATAATCAAATAGTAATAATTATGAACACAGGCATGTGCGCGTTCTATGAGGTAGCGAGTAATGGATCAGTCGGTGTATCTTGTGTCGGATATTTTTAAATTGTACTCGAGCATATAGAAACGATCGCGTCCATATCCATCATCTTCCTTCTCAATGAATCAATTCAGTCTTGAGCAAAGGGATACCTTGCATACACTTCTTGTGTCGTGGGATCATCGGAACTACCTACTTGAAGCCGTTCTATGGCCGCCCACGCACTCATCGTGCCTTGATCGGTACACAGACGGGGTGGAGGGATCCACAAATCCCACGCGCGACTCGCACACAAGGATTCAATGCGGGTTCGTAACACTTGATTCGCAGCCACTCCTCCGACCAGGGCCAGTGATGTTATTCGATTACTATCATCTTCTGCTTGTTCTTCCAACAGGATCATGGCACGCCGCAGTCGTTGTTCAATGTGTTTGATGGCGACATTTTGAAACGAGGCGGCAATGTTGGCCTTGTCTTGTTCGGGCAAGTCGGCCGGAGTCTCGACACCGTGAGATGCAGCTAGTTTCTCGGCCACGCGTCGTACATTACTCTTGAGCCCGGAATAGGAGAAATCCAGATCTTTTCGCGATAGCAGCGGCACTGACAGGGGAATGGCCGTCGCGTCGCCTTGTCGGGCCAACTGCTCGACGACGGGGCCTCCTCCACCTCCCACGGGCAATCCCAACAAACGCGCCGTCTTGTCGTAAGCTTCTCCCAAGGAATCGTCAAAAGTGCCTCCCAGTA
>BROJ01000026.1:0-35431 GCA_026008555.1 Fistulifera pelliculosa
AGCCCGCCTATTTTACATGTGTCAAGCCACGGTTGGATCTGAATGAGCTCAAAGTGAACCATCATCCGCGGCTCCATGGACATAATGTAGTTTCCCCTGCTTCAGATTTAGCTGTATATCAATGTTTGCGGGGTTCTGGTTCTCTCTCCTCTTGCAGAAGCATGATAGTCTCCAGGATGAATATCGCGTTCGGAAAGAGGCTGTTGATAGCCGGTATGAGTTGGATCCAATGGCTCAGATGTTTGGCTTAAGGTTATTGTCATACATGACACATATCTTCGACTTGTCACGACGTCAAGGCCTTCCTCCATTGGCTCGTAGACATCCACCATTTCCACAGAACTGAGGGTATTTTGCTGATGTAAAGGTATCTTTCGTTTCAGGATCTCAGCTATTGTAACTGCTTTATTGATAGCTCGTCCCATAGCTTTCAAAACTATCGTCATCGATCCATCCGTCTGTAATGCAAAGAGGGCTCAAGTTAGTAGCAAAATCGGTATCGTATTGCACGTTCGCATGTGCCGACGCTCCATCGCTGACAACTCGTTACAGTTGATCGACAATTGTGAACTCACAAATAAACTCATAGCGTAAGATATGTAATTCCTCGGCTTCCCTTGTTGTGTGATTCTAACCTCAGGAAGCCGGACGCATCTGTTGTAGCGAATCCTTCCGTCTCGCTTCCCTCCACTTTATGTTCTTGCACGAGTCGGTATTTCTCCATCCTAAAATAATGACTTCAGGAAAACGATTGTCTGATGGCTTCCTCCCTCTGCCCGAAACCAGTATATTGCGATCCTTTCTGACAGCTCAATAGAAAACCCGAGCTGTTGCTTGATCGCTGCGAACGATTTGTATTATCGTCGACTCCCCTTGTCCTCGGTTGGGTTGGTCGAAAGGGATCGAATGAAAGGGCGAAAAAACGAGACTCCGTATAATAAATAGCAAACCCACTTTGGCTTCATGTTATCGTAGCGGTTGTAAAGCAACAGTTATCTCCACAGTCGTATGCTGTCGACGTTTTTCAAAATTCGAAGAGAATCTTTTTCGAATTGTACTTCAAGATCCGTGCTGGTCTTGCTCACTAACTGTGAAACGTGCATGCAACTGTTTCATCTAAGTAGGACAGTGACTACGACGCGAGCACATTTTTGTTACCACACGGGAAGGAAGTGACTCACTGTAATGGTACATTAGAGTTCGAGTTGCAGCTGACAGTCTTCAAGTCCGAGCGCTACTCGAACTTCACGACCTTTCACGGCGCAAAAAAACACTTTGATGGCAAAACCATCGCGCTCGCGTCGTCGCTGCCCCTGACCAAAAAAGCATCGATGACAATCGCATAGGAAAGCTTGTAGTTCCCTAATATACACAATCAACGGTAAGATTTCGGCTTTTGAGATCTCCGCTCTCTCCTGAACTGACAGTACGAGGTAGCCTTTCCGTCAAAGCATCATTTTCTTTCTCGTCAGAAAGCAAGTCGCAAAAGCAAAGCACTCACTATGTGTTCTTTTTATTGCGAAAATAAATGTTTCTGAAATCTTCGTGCTGCTTTGACAAGGGATCTCTATACATCGTTTCCTTGGTGTCGAAATTGCAACAAAATGGGACAACGAGTCAGTGGACCGCTGTTAGAACTCATTCCACGGGACCGGATGTCGCCGATGCAAAGGCACTCCTACCACAGGACCCCTCAAAGAACTTCCCCATGTACAAGCTTCTGCGGGAACCGACGCATCTCGACGAGTTTGATTGGGAGAAACTTGGCAAATTTGCAATTTGGCGGGAAAACGGAAGCATCATCTATGTTCGCTGTGAAGTGTTCGAGCCAGTTTGTGAACGATATGTTGGCTTTGCGATCACTATTATTGGCAACCGCACTGGTCTACGCCATTTTGGTGAAACGGATGCCGCTATTGTGGAGACGGTCACATTTTTCTTGTCTCTCAAGCATGAAGAGAATGAGAAAGCACTGCTGAAAGGATTCCACTCTAGGGTTCGACATGAGCATGAGGACAAGTTTGATTTGCAGCCATCCAAGCGCATCAACTTGCTCAGATTTTAGATGCGAATTCTACACGACGTATTGTTTTCACGCGATGTCTCATTGGTCCGGAGCAGTCTATCGTTCTAGCATCAAGACCATATCCTTTGAACTTGAGCTTGCTTGGTTTTGTCTTCCTGGACAGAGGAACGGCATTTGTCAATACGCTCCAGAAAAGACAAAGCGCCTATGGGTCGCTTGATATTTTGGGATCGTCTGTCCTTACCAGTTCGCTTTCTCATTCCGGGTGTGGGGTTTCTATCAGACCCAACAACGTCCTCCGTCTGCTCCAGCTGGATATTTTTGAATGGCTGAGAGTTTTTCACTTGGACAAGAGATGTAGTCTTCTATTGGCCGAAGGCTCATACGGTACTCACGGATGTCCGACCGGTGCCCACGTCACCACTTCCTCGAACATCCGACAAGGAAAACAATCACGAAGAGGAATAGAATAAACGAATGCTTGCCTGAGGGCTCATTCTCTTGATTAGTAATTGTTTATTATAACGATATTAATCTCTGCAGAGTCTTCCGCCGATCCGTCAAGCCACCGAACGCCTTCTCTGGCATCAACGCATGTTTCATCCCAGCGACTACTATCTTCACCAGGCCCACCTCCACGTCAAAGGCGTTCCCCAATTCAAACACATGGATCGTCTCATGGATCAATGTCCGACTTGCCTGCGTGCGAAACTCACCAAGCAACCCCTGGTGATCGCCCTGTCCGCGTTGCCAAAGCCCTTTTGATGGCCTCTCCATCGATTTCTGTTTTGCCGGTTCCAAATCCAAGAACACTGATCGTGAGTCCGATTACTTGGGACTCAATGGCGAGACTTGTTGGATCCTCATCACCAACCATTTTACTGGATACTTGGTTGGGGACACTCGCGTCACGAAGGCTTCTCCCATCCATTGGCTCCGCCATTTTCTCGAGCAACATTCGACACAAAGCAAGGACAAGTACGTCGTTCTCGACCAAGGCGGCGAGCTTTATCACAACCCCGCCGTCACGACTCTCTTCCGTCGCTTCGGTTACGACATTCATCCCACCGGCGCCGATGCATCTACTCAAAATTCTCCGGTTGAGCGCGCTCATCGCACTGTCAAAGAAGCCATCCTTAGTGGTTTATACGGCGCCAATCTTCCTGTGAAATTCTGGCCCTACGCCTTCCATCACTACCTCCGGATCAAGAATTCCATGCCGTCGCGTGGGCAAAGGAGGCCCCTCTCAAAATGGCGACTGGTCGCGTGGACGACTTCACTCACTTCCGCACTTTCGGTTGCCGCGTGTGGGTGCGACCGCCGGGACCGCGCCCTGCCAAGTTCAACCCCAATCCCCGTCGTGGCATCTTCTTAGGTTTTCTTCCACACACCACTCACAACATTTTGTGGTACGATGAGGACTCTCACCGGGTCAAGATTGCCAAACATGTTCGGTTCGATGAGGGCATGAACGATTTACCGCATCACGCCATACCCCCAACGTTGTCCATCTCCAACGCACACAACAGGGCGAGCCTTTTCCAGCCGAAGACGAAGCTGTCTCTCTTCCCCTTGACTTCTCCCCTTCTCCGTTCACCGAGCCGCTCTCTTATCATGTTCAAGTCTCTTGCGATCACCCAACCTACGGTCTCGAGCTTGCCATCGATGAACTCCTTCACCGCGTGTACATCAAACAAATCGGTCACCAGAGTAGCGCCTCTCGTCTTCACTCCAGTCCCAAAGCCACCAACAACAAGCTTCGTGGCGCTTTCATTGTCTCGGTCGATGATGTCCCCGTTTTCACTTTGGATGATGCCTGCTTCAGTTTCAGATCCTTCGCGAGAAACAGGTCTTCTCTTTCCCCATTACGCTCGCACCTGAACGTCGTCTCACCGCCAAGCAATACGGCAAGGCCATCCAGGAACACGATGTCTACAAACCATACGACCCCGCTCAAGACCCTGTGCACGCACCCGTTCTTTCTGCCGACATCATACGCCAGATTGCGTCCATCCGCTTCTCGATCCTTCCGAGGACGCCGAGATCATTCCACTGCACACCATTCAGCTTGCCATTCATGCGATCACGTCCAGCGCCATCACTCCTGAAGAATAAGCTCTAGGACACTTCACTCGACGTCGCCTCAGGAAACTTTCTACTTGGCTCGAATGGCTCGCTGGCGAACACAAGCAGCTCGACCACTTCCACGCGCTCTGTATGTACGGAAAACCAGTTCATCCTCCGCCTGGCGCAATTATTCTCCGGTCTCATTGGCAATACGGCATCAAACGCGATGGTACTCGCCGTGCGCGCCTATGCTGCGATGGATCTAAACGCGCGGCACCGACACTCCATCGGTTGATCAAATCCTATTCATCTTGTGTCATGCAACCGATCCAGCGGCTTTTCTTCGCGCTTGCTGCCGCTCTCAACTCAACTACTCGTCTTTGGTGGCGACGCTCAGGATGCGTATGCTCACTCTCCCGCGTCCTCTGTCCAAACCTACGTCTACATCGACGACCAATACTACGATTGGTATCTTCGAGCGGTTCGGCGAGAAACTCGATCGCTCCATGGTCCTCCCGGTTCAACATGCTCTCAAGGCAACCCCGAGGCCGGTCGACTTTGGGAAATTCACATCAACCAGATCCTGTCTGACTTGGGTTTCACCACGACAACCCATGATCGATCCGTTTACACCGCGTCCTTCAAAGGTGTCCAAGTCCTCCTTCTTCGACAGGTTGACGATTTCGCTATCGCTTGTCCAGATGAGTCACTTGCCAAGTTCTCTTCGATAAAATTGGTGAACGCTTGAAGCTCGAAACCGAACCCAAAATTCCATTCAAGTACCTTGGTCTCATCACTGATTTCAACGGTGTGGATGTCGCCCAATATCACGACACGATCGTTCTCTCGGCTACCAGCTACATTGATCGCATCATGCAGACTCACGGATGGACCACACCTACCCATGTGTCCACAAGATCACTCAGGCTCCTCTCCGGGCGACGCCATCTCTCAATGTTCAGCCATGTCGGACCCAATGAAGATACTCCCGACCATGCCGCTCTTACCGAGAAATTTGGTTTCAAATTCCGCTCCCTACTTGGTGAATTGATGTATGCTTATGTGACCTGTCGGCCCGACATTGGATACGCTCTTGTCACGCTCTCCAAATTTGCATCTTGTCCCCACGACGTTCATTTTTTCTTTTTTTGAAATCGGTTGCCAAGTACCTCCGTGAGACCAAACATTGGGGCCTCACATACCACCGTTCTGGCGCGCAACCGACCATGCCTGCCAATCCGGTTCCCCTTTGCCGCCCGATCCGACGCTCCCCTTTTTCCTGTCGCGGCGACTCCTACATCTTTGATCTGTCTCGTTGATGCCGCGCACGGCAATGACCTTCCCACCCGTCGATCCACCACGGGCTATGTTTCATGATGAGAGGCGCAGCCATATCTTACCGTTGCACCACTCAGTCGGTCACTGCCACTAGCTCTACCGAAGCGGAATTCATGGCGGCCGTCACAGCTGCCAAACAAGCCCGATATCTTCGTTTTGTTCTTCACGAACTCGGCTTCACTCAAACGGCGCCGACGCCCATCTACGAGGACAACATGTCCGCAATCAAGATGATCAATTCTCGCATTCCACAGAACGTTCTCGTCACATTGATATCCAGTTTTTCGCGATTCAGGAATGGAAGAGCTTGGAGACATCGAAATGTTCCACATTCCGGGATCATCAATTCTGCTGACGATATGACGAAACCACTTGGTTGGGTTCTTCACCATCGTCATGCACGTCGCACTCTTGGCCACTTTGTTTATTTTTCTCTTCCATCGTCCTTCCTTCAACCAGTCCTTTACAATCGCACCCCAGCAAACGCCGATGCTCATGCTGTCGCTCCTTCGATTGGGGAGGTATTGGCCGAAGGCTCATACGGTACTCACGGATGTCCGACCGGTGCCCACGTCACCACTTCCTCGAACATCCGACAAGGAAAACAATCCACACGAAGAGGAATAGAATAAACGAATGCTTGCCTGAGGCTCATTCTCTTGATTAGTAATTGTTTATTATAACGATATTAATCTCTGCAGAGTCTTCCGCCCATATCTTCTCCCGTTTTGTGCAGTGAATACGTTGGAATACACGATTAGCGAGCATATTCATCCGTTAGATTTCAAATCGCTTGACATTGTCACAAGAGATTTGTCTTTGTCTTTGACGCTCGATTTGTACGAGAACTGGGATGCAATTCTGATTTCATTCTTGAATCGCATGGCCGAATTGGGTCATTTAGAAAGATTCTCTCTTGTACGGCTGATTGTTTTGGAGGTATCGGACGAGTCGCTTTTGCGCCGCATTGATTTGAATGGAGACCGTTCGAGCCTTGCTTACGGTGGTTTTGAGCGCCGGGGATCCAGACGAACAAGTTCGGAATTGCCAATATTCTTTTCGCACACTGCCACTGCATTACCACACGGGATGATCAAATGGTGTCCGAGTTCCTCGTTCGTCGAATCTTATTGTGACGATGTTGGTACTGGCTGTTCACACCATAATCCTTTGAGCTGCGAACTCATGTTCTTTTGCGTTTCATTGTCGAAAGATTGGAAAGATTGGGAGCGATTCAAACGCAGGTAGCGTCCATGAAGAGGCATCACAATAGGTCTGCCGTCAACATTTTGTATGGTAGCTACATCATGGTAGCGGCTTTCGTTGTCTGATCTGTTTTTTGCTTTTGAGCCTTCTTTATGGTGACCATGCTAATGCATTTTGTTGGAACAATGAATGCAGCTAGTTGTTGTGGAGGGTCGACAAACTACCTTTTCCACCATCCAAAGAAACCCATCGAAACGAAAATGCAGACTCTTCGTCTACATTACTTCAATAGTATATTCAAACATGTTGATCGACTTTTTCATCGAAGCTCCGAACAAGGACGTCTTTTCAAAAGGATAACGATGATGGAAAGACGTTGCGTTATTTCTTTGTTTTGAACAAATACATTTTTTGCTGCTCCGCCGTTCGATCGGTCTGTTTTGGTTTTGGTGAAAATACTGAGCAAATGTGGCGCAATAGAGTTCAGGTTGCATTTGCAGCCTCAAAGAATTCCATCTCCTTTCCGCCCCACAGTGCTCTATAGTGATGCGCGAGTCTCCATCTTCCGTTGAACAATTTTTTATCGCAGTTCCGCGCGTTCGTAATTTGCACAACGGACTGGAGTACTTCATTTGTCATATTCATTTCAGTCCCGGGTCCTTTCTTTGTGGTCATGGAAGTGGAAGCTGGCCGGCGACACGAGTCGAAAATACTGTCCATTTTGGTGTAGAGATCGGATACCGCATCCCTCGGGCTCGGGCAGTGGTCAGTGGTCAGTGGTTCTCACTCGTGTCTGTTGTGGAGACGTTTGAAAGTTGAAAGAGCGCAATGCTCCTTGCTCATTTGCCGAACGAACACAGGTGCTGAGCGACCTCGATTGAATTGAGACGAACTCAGAAATACTATATCTTCCCATTCTCGTCAAAGACAGCAATACATCCTTAAACCTATTTTCGCCGCACTCATTTTCGCATGGGCAATTCAAGCGTTTGCTCGGTACCGGGCGGTGACGATGTAGAGTGAAGAAAATTGCAGCAACAGTTTGTCGCCTTCATCAAGCAGCAGGCGCCTTACGTTAACGGCTGCTAGTTCTGCTGATGCGAATGAAATAGACAGTTTCAACACGACAATCCCCATCAAACAAGAGAAAGATGCAGTTGCGCACCCACTTTGTCCGAAACCGTTCTTATTTCTGGTAAAACGACAAACCGTTTTTGAAGCAGCATATGATGACGACGAATGCGATCAAGATCATGACTGCAAAGGGACGATAAAGGATTCCATATGTGCTTCGCTGCCATTATCAATTACAACGCGGGCGCCTAGGCTGGCAATAGGTTCTGATGAGAACGACTCGTCTGCTCCTTTTGAGAATTATACGGACGAAACGTTTTCTCCGTTGGCCAAGATTAGCTCTTGGCTATCCTTTTCATCCTTGTCTGCCGATCTAGGACAGAGATCTAGGGCGTCCTCTGACGACGAATTTACGGAAGAGGAACTCCTCATGTCAGACACGATTCCAACAGCGATCTCAGATCTCCGTGATTCCAGCCGCCCCGTTTGGATTGTCACAACTGCGGCTTTGCCATGGTTCACTGGTACAGCCGTTAATCCATTGCTACGCGCGGCATATTTGCTCAAGCACAGACAGGAAGAGGAACGAGTGGCAACAATAGGGAAGTTCATTTGGTCATACCGTGGCTTGAATCTCCGGATGATCGAGTTGCTTTGTATGGAGAGGATTGGAGAGATGCTACGCCAGAAACTCAAACGGAGTTTATTCAAGGGTGGATAGAGACTTCAGCGAATTTACCTTCCATTGCACAAGCATTGAACATCCAATATTACCCGGCACGCTATCATGCCGCTTTGTCGAGCATATTTGCAATGGGCGATATTTTCGAATTATTGGAGAATAAAACCGAGAGCTGCGATGATTCTGCGCAAAAGAAACGAGCAGTCTGTATACTGGAAGAGCCGGAACACTTGAACTACTTTCGCGCGCCATCGTCGTCCTGCTCCTACGATTCCTTTTACACCATTGGAATTGTGCACACGAATTACAAGTACTACGCCGAGCAACATGTTACGGGGTTATTTTCAGCGCCCATCGTGGAGGCGATATCAGCAGGTCTAGTGTGTGCGTACTGTGATCAAGTAATAAAACTGTCAGATGTCCTTCAAGATTATGCCAAGCACAAGGAAGTGGTGTGCAATGTTCACGGCATACGGAACGAGTTTCTGGATTACGCTCCACCTGACGGGGACCGCATTTATTTCATAGGGAAGCTTCTCTGGGCCAAAGGTCTGGACCAGCTCTTATATTTGCAAGAGTGCTACAAACATTCAAAGGGCGACTATTTCCCGATGGATATTTTCGGAACGGGCCCCGAAAAGGATGAGATTCAAAACGCTTATCGAGGAAAAAGAAGCTCGCTATTGGGTTCTCTAAGCGCAAGTAGCTGCTCGATTTCAACCATGTCGGAAAATAGCGACGGTCGTACTTCAATTCTTGCATCGGCATCCTGTGACACTGTGGAACAGAAAGACGCGACAAAAATGCCCATCTATTGGGCATCCTTTCAGCGACGACGACTGTTAGGTAGTCCACTCCCGGTCCAGTTTTGGGGCGTGCTGACCACGCATCGATTGGCTCGGCGTTCAAGATTTTGTCAATCCCAGCATTTCCGAAGTTCTCTGTACCACCACCGCCGAAGCTTTGGCTATGGGAAAATTTGTTGTATTACCGGAACACCCATCCAACGAATTTTTCAAATCCTTTCCAAACGCCCTATTCTACAGCAACGCCGCCGAATTTGTTCAGCAACTCAGCAAAGCCCGGGCGAGTGACCCTGAACCGCTGAACCATGAATTGCGCTATCTACTGTCGTGGGAAGCAGCTACCGAGCGCCTGTTTGAATCCGCGGCCGTCAGCGAGCGAGAAGCCAGCAGACGAGAACGATTGTATGGAAAGAAGACAGGAAGCTTGCGATGATGCACTACAAGCTTGGAAAGGGCCGTAGCGGAGACGTCATTCGGAAAGTTATGGGTGGCGGTCCTGTTGCAAACCAAGTTCAGTATCAAATGCAGCGACAGCTATCTATCACACCATCTGCTTGATTATATCTACTGTGTTACTCTTTAGTGTTGCAATAACTTTTATCGCCGTGATGCAATTAAATCAGCTATTCTTGTTTGCCTACCTAATTTAGAAAAAAGAAACCAACGAGTCGGCTGCTTACAACTCATTGCCGATTTCATTCGGTGGAGTGAAGTGGCTTGGTTCCTCACGTCCACTTTTACCGTCGCGCGATATGACATGGATCGCTTGCGGGTATTTTCTGTACAAGCGAAAGAACATCTCCCGTGCTTTTTTATCACATTGTCCCGGGGCATGTCTGGTGAAACATCAAAGTATAGGCTACTGAAAGTCTCGGGAAGAGCATGGGTGCCATTGTAGGCCGCGTAAAATTCTTCAGCGTATTCTCTAGAACGAGTTTCCGCCTGGGCCCGAGTTACACACTCACACCCTTCAACTTGCAGTTCCATGTACCCTTTGCAACCAAAATCGATGTTCCTGTTGCAAACAAACCAGCCATACTTTCGCATTCTTGACGCAGCCTCTTACTCTTCATCGCTTTGCACTGGTGCTTCATGCACTTTTGAAATTCGCTCTCGCACATTGGTTTGTGCACACCACAGCTCATGTAACAAGCGTCATGCAAATCACAGCACACTTCAAAGTGCGAGTAATCGCCCAATCCTGCGCGCATACTCTCGGGTACACTACATCCATTGGAATAGGGCCGTATTCTCTTTTGGGTACAGGAAATAGTTCGTCGTCGTTGCATTTGTGAGGACAAGAACCGTCCTTGGCTTGCTTGCCCGCCCCGAAAGAGCCTCAAAGAGTCCACCGAGCTCACCCAGGTCGCCTAATTTGATCGTCTTCTTCTGTGCGTTGACAATCAGTAAATGGAGCGCCAGTAGAACGATTGTCGTTTTCATTGTCATGGTCGGCATTTGTCGATGTTTTGCAAGAAGTCGAAAAAAGTGCCAAGTGGCATAAGTGACCGGAAACCAACAAGGCGGAAAAGGAGGTTGTGTCGTGGCGTACCGGTACTCATCACAATGCTTGTTGTGACACGCACCACCTCGAATGACGTCACACCAATGGACAGGCGAGGACGAGGACTGCGTCCAGAGTCCAGAGTCTGAAAACGTGTACAGGCTAGTCAGTCTCACTCGACGAAAAAAAGCGCGAAAAGTCTCACCTTATTTTGGACTTTTGAAGTCCACCGGACCGCGCGTATCTCTTTGTACTCACCACTCACCACCAAACAGTAAAAGTGCCACCCACTTCCAGTCATCGATCGGTGCGTCAATGACCCATTGGAGAGGGATCTTGATTATTTAGGGCGCACACACGTTGCCATTGAACTATTGGCTCCCATTTGAATAAATCGAATTGCCGATTACTCTTTTGGAAAGCAGATTGAAGCAGAAACAATGTCGCTCCCCGCCAACCTCGACAAGGCCGAGCTCGAAGGCGTTTGCGCCGAACAGGTGGAAGACTTACACGGTCTTTTCGTACAATGGTTTCGAGGAACCCGCGCGCTCGAAGAGCTTCAAGATGAACTGCGCCTCCGATTGTCGGACTCGTTCTCGCACGTGGCACCGAATGGTCAGTTTTATCCGGTCGGCAGATTCTCTTGGGACATCTCGAGGACAAATACGGCTGCTATCACGATCGTGTCTTTGAGATTGACATTTACAACGTACAATTGATATGGAGTGATGGAGACAAATTCCTAGTTACCTACGAAGAGTGGCAGTCCTGGCAGCAGGAGATGGATGACAGCGCGAGTGCTGACATGGACGCCAACCAAACACAGCAGTTTGGCCGCTTGAGTACATGCTTGTTGTATCGGAAGGATAAGACAAAGCCTTTCAATTGGATTCATGTACATGAAACATGGTTGGAAGACGAAGTCCCTGCTGCGGATGCAAAACGTGCCAGTGAAACGAGAGCCAAGGGCGAAGAAGCACGGCTAGCGAATGCTGCCGATGAGGATACTGTCATGACCGGTCCGGTTCAACAAGATGTCACGAATCCTGTCCCTGTGCAGTCCAACAGCAACGTAAAGGTTCTCGTCCTCACATCACTGGAGTCCACCACCAAAGAGCAAGTTTCCTACCAGGAACAAATCGCTGATGTGCTTCGAAAGGAGAATATTTCTTTTGAAGAAGTCAACGCCGATGCACCTGGGCATCCAGCCCGGAACGAGCTCATGGCCTTGTCCTACCGACAACGAGACTACCCGCGCATCTTTGTCTCCATTGGGAATACCAACTCCTATTGGGGCGGATGGGAGCTCTTCGACATGTCACACCAAGATGGTACTCTGGCAAAGGATTTGGGAATCGAAGCCGTCAGCGCTCCCTACACCAACGGTGAAGGGAATGGTCAGCCAGAAGATGACGCTTTCATGCAAGCGTCCCAAGGTATTCTTGTTTTCGAAGAAGAAAACGAAGAACCTAATTTCACCAAGAAGGCTCCAGAACCAGAGGGAAACAGCGAGCTGCCGGTTGCGTCCAACGCTCAAACCTCCATTCCCAACGATATCTCCAAAAGCGACATGTTTCGACCCGACTCGAACAATACGCCAAGCCGATTATTTGGGAAGGTGCCCTGGTGGGTGTAACTATTGCAGGGTTCTACATTGGAACCAGTCAAGGTCCGATCGCGAATGAAGCATGGTACAAGGAGAATGGTGAGTCCATGGAAGAAATGGCACAGTCTCCCAGCACACCCAAGCCTTTGCGCAGAATCTGCCTTCCGGAGATGGTCTTCAACGTGGCACACGTTGCTTTGGAGGAAATGGAGTATGGCTCAGTTGGGATGCGACGGCCGCTTTGAATAGCTGGGCTCAATGCCACAGCATGATTCCACACATGAGTCGACTTCCTTATCAGGGGTGAATGTCATCAAGTCCAGTGACGCAAAGAAGTGGGAGTCTCGACGAAAACATATCACGAACAACGAACACAGTTCGTCAGTATTCCACTACGATTGGACATTCAGTACACCATACTGTGGTACTGTCGAAGGAGGAATGGGCCGAGCTTGATGAATCGGGAATGCGGATGGAACTCCTAACGGATCAGTCGGTTCCAATTCTCTTCTTCGATGATATCGTGATTTACGAGGATGACTTGCACGATAACGGACAAGCACAGTACTCTGTGAAACTTCGTGTGATGCCGACCTGCGCTTACGTTCTCGCTCGTTTGTTTGTTCGTGTCGACAACGTTATACTCAGATGCCGAGAAACGCGCTTGCTCATTGACTTCTTCGGCATGAAACCTCAGATTTATCGCGATGTTTCATGGAGAGAGTGCGCATGGGAGAATTTGGCAGAGCATGGATTGCCTGTGGACGTACGTCCGTGGCATCACATTGGTCGTGATACTGCCGAGTGGCAGCAGCTGGTCCGATCACTTCCAGAGATTGATCCTCCGAAGGACATCATCTACAAATATGCGGTTCTCGAATATCCCAACAAATCTGGCGACACTCAATCCGCTGCGTAAAAGTAGGCGCCGTTTAAATTAATTGTTAACACGAGTTGATGCCTAGTATTATCTCTGTAGTGTAAAATGAGCTAAAGTATTGTTTGTAAGTGTGCACGTTTCAATCACAGCGTTGCTTGACCAATCTTTAAATACAATTGGTTGCAAACGGCTCTTTGAAGTCTCTCTGATGGAACCAAGCATTGGCACCATATTTGATGCCCTTGATCACAGGCAGAGCTTCGTGGTTGGTCCTTCGATCTTTTCGTGCGGCTTCTGGTCCTTCACTGATGCCCACAGCAGAACGCGACCTTTCTTTGGCATACAAGTCAGGTCCAATGTGTTGAAATGTGTGCCGCCTCCTTCTTCAACGTCGTTCAGGTATAAAAACGCAGTCAAGATTCGCACACCCTGTGCCCGACGGTTGTGATGAATGATATAATCATGATGCGATTCGTATCGTTGCGAAACGTCGTATTTCAGAAGCTGCAAGTATTCGGCATTGGCATCGGGAATGCCCGTGATGTTCTCCAGTTTCTCCAATACTCGTTTGGCCGTCGGGTCTTCGTAGCAGTCATCTGTACACCAAGCCGTGCTACTTGTCCTACCCGTACTTTCGACTGAATCGTAGGTTCCATCGAATTTGCGTGCGCCAACATCTTTCGATCGCTCATAGCCTTTTGTGCTCCCATTTCAATGAGTACCTGGCACTCTTCATCCGTCAAAAGTTGTCCACTACCACTACCCAAGGCGGGTTCGCGTGTCCGTACGTGTCCAAGCGCATCGAAGGGTTCGACATGACGGTAACGTCCTCATAGTCATTGACAATGCGCTGAAACATTTTATCCAAGTCCCTGGACCCCAAATTCCTTCTTCGAGAGTTGTTTCATTAATTGGACAACGCGTTTCGAATTTCAAGTGATCACACGACAAACACGCCGGTGCACAGTTGACCTTCATGTATTTTGGATTGACTGTGCATTCCCCAACGGATGCCTACGTGCGTAAAAGCATATGAGAGTTGAGTTTTCCAAGAACGAGAATGGAGAGAATGCGTTCATTCATATCTCACTTACCCAATAAACGCAGAGCTCATTGCGATTGGCACATTCGTTCTTAATGTCCGCAAACGACGGGTCCGTCATGACTGTCCCTTGCATGTAATGCACCATTTTTCGCATCTGCTGCAAAGTAGCTTCGACCGTTTCTGGAGACCCCGTCACTTGTTGCTTATCACCAAAGCCTACGTCAATAAATTCATCTGCAATGGCAGGAGATCTGTGGGCACGCACGATCCATCGTTATTCAAGAGACACGTCTCTTCCTCGAGCGCTCGCGCGAACAAGGCGCTCCAGGATATCCACACAAACAAGGATGTCTTCATTTTCGAGCTTTGTATTCCTTTGGAGATCGAAACGAATGTAAACGGGTGGCTTCACATGATGATGACAGAGCGGATGAAATGCGGAGTCTTTCAATGACCATTGTTTTGACCGTTCGTCTGCTATGTAAAAAACGAGTTGGCTGTCTATCTTGGATAATGAATAGCGTAACTAAGTGTGTCCGGTACTGGATGAAATGGACTTCGACGAGGATCCCCACGGTCGACGTCATCATAGGACCTCGTCTGTCCTTTGTCGGCTCTTTCGAGACGAAACCTATTTGACCGGCTTGCTCGCGCGCAAGCCTTGCCATTGTCGGTCAGCATTGTTTTCAAACCGGCTGCTGCATCAAAACGAAACACAAAACTCACAACAAATTGCATCGCAATCTCTGTTTCACATCAACGGTCTTTTGTTTGTTTATTCTTTCTATGGCGTAAGTACTTTTTGTTGTTTCTTTTGTTGTATTTTCAATTTGTTTCCAAATGCCTGCCTCCTGTCTCACAAGTATTGTTTTAATCGATCGTCCTTTGTCTTGGTTTTATCGACTGTCGATTGATCGTCATTTTTATTTCTTCATCGATCATCATGTCAATCCATGTTTTTTTTGCCGAATTGATTGATTGATTGATTGATTGATTGATTGATTGACCAATCAATCAATTTGATTCATTCGTTGATCGATTGCTGTGTCGATTGTCGTTTTGATTGTTCGTTGTGTTGATCGTCGTCTCGATTGTTCGTTGTGAAGATCGTCGTTTGGGTTGTTCGTTGTGTCGATCATCGTTTCGGTTGTTTGTTGTGAAGATCGTTGTTTTGATTGTTCGTTGTGTTGATTGTCATTTCGATCGATTGCTGTGTTGATCGTCATGTCTCGATTATTCGTTGTGAAGATCGTCCTTTGATTGTGTCAATCGTTGTTTTGGTTGTTCGTTGTGAAGATCGTTGTTTCGATTGTTCGTTGTGTCGATTGTCGTTTCGATCGATTGCAGTGTTGATCGTCGTCTCGATTGTCGCGTTGTGAAGATCATTGTTTCGATTGTTCGTGTAATGTTTCGTGTCGATTACAATCTGTATCGATCGACGCTGTGTCGATTGTCGTTTTGATTGTTCGTTGTGTTGATCGTCATTTCGGTTGTTCGTTGTGTCAATCGTCGTTTCGGTTGTTCGTAGTGAAGATCATTTGTTTCAAATTGTTCGTTGTGTCGATTGTTGTTTCGATCGATTGCTGTGTCGATCGTCATTTCGGTGATTGTTGTGTCGATCTTCGTCGTCTTGATTGTTCGTCGTCTCGATCGTCTGTTTCGACGATCGATTGTTGTCGTCGATTGTCGTTTTTTGATCGAAAGTTGTGTCAAACGTTTGTTCGTTGTGTGTCGATCGTTGTTCGATCGATTGTTGTGTCGATTGTCGTTTCGATCGAAAGTTGCGTCGATCGTCCTTTGGTTGTGTCGTCGTCTTGTCTTTAATGTTCGTTGTTTGATCGATTGATGTGTCAATCGTCCTTTTGATTGTTCGTTGTGTCGATTGTTGTTTCACCGATTGATTGTTGTGTCGATCCTCGCCATCTCGATTGTTCGTTGTGTCGATCGTTCGTTGTGTTGATCGTTGTCTCTATTGTTCGTTGTCGTTTCGATCGAAAGTTGTGTTGATCGTCGTCTTGATTGTTCGCTGTGGCAATGGTTGTTTTGACCGATTGATGTCAATCATCCTTTCGATTGTTGATTGTGTTGTTTCGACGTCATTGTTGTGTCGACGTCGTTTCGATTGATTGTTGTGTCGATCTCCGTCGTCTCGATTGTTCGTTCGTCGCTCGATCGTCGTTTCGATCGATTGTTGTGTCAATCGTCGTTTCGATCGAAAAGTCGTGTCGATTGCCTTTTGGTTGTGTCGATCGTCGTTTCGATTGATTGATTGTTGGGTCGATCGTCGTCTCGATTGTTCGTTGAGAAAATCGTCGTCTCGATTGTTCGACACATTAATTTGGATGAAAGGAGTCTGTCACTGGGGGCAAATTTCAACTTGTCTCTAACCAACATCCGACACTATAACTTATAACACTACCCTTTTTTATTGGTACCTAGTGATCTAAGTAGTGGTCGACGAGTTCGGTGCACAACAACTTTGTGAGACGCCTCATATTTCAGCGGCAAAGAATTTCTTTGCACGCCTATGACTTTGAATCGTCTGTAGTCATCAGAGAGTAACAAAACAAAACCCATGGTCTACTCTTTTGCACTAGAGCAGCACCCTGACCGGTGTCATTTCCTAAGTAAACAAAACCTACTCTCGTACCACAGTAAACTCAACAAGATTGCCATTCTGCGAACAATGTTTTTGAAAAGCGGCAAAGAATTTTTTTGCACGTCTGTTTCCGTTTTGTGAAGAGTATTTGTTGTTGTTAATTTATCATAATAGTGTTGTTTATTACATATTACGGTCTACCTCTCATTCGTTTATTACATGGACTCAAGGGGTTTGATGATTTGCGCTTTGATTTTCGCTCCAGTCTACTTCCAAGTGTGACGAACCAGATGTTCTGAGCTGCTTGGTTCCAAGCAATGAATGTCCTGTTGGCCTTTGACCTTGGTTCTTTCCGCTTTCATTTTGTTGATGGTTGCCAAGGTGTTGTGTAGTTTACAGGTATTGATGAATCTCAAAGGATTCATCCGCTGCATCGCATCGCCTCTTTCATCAAAGGAGTGAATGTTTGATAGCTGCTGTAACCTTTCCGTTTCCAAATTTCTTTGGCAATTTTGCTATCTTCGCTGCTATCACAAGTAGAGTCATCTGCAAATCCATCCAATTCTCCGTCAGCCTCCTCATGAAACGTTTCCTGGGAAAGGTGTGTTTCTTGGATAAGGGCAATTGAATTTTGTCCAGCCTGTTGCTGACCTTGCCGCGCCCCATTACTGGAGTTGATCTGAGCTGTCTGCATCTTGTACAGAGCGCCAGTAGTTCGTGGGAACTGTTCGGGGATACTCCACGGTAGGGTAATGTCATGTATTGAATAATAATGTAATGTAATGAATGTATGAATGATTGAATGTTTGGTTGGAGCCAGAGGATTTGCCGACTACCGTACACGTACACGGAGCTTTGCGATGCTTCCAAGACTCGACTCATTCTAACCAATGAGACATTGTTGGTACGAATTCAAATTTTAGCACGCCGGGTTTCCTTTAACGGTTAACGGTTATTGAGTTCCGTTGGTGATCCAAACCCAACGAATGTTTTCTTACACGTGGAAGTCTCATGGTGTGACGTCATATGATGACGTCGACCATGGGGCTCAGCGTAGGGGGCCAAAATATATTATAAGCATCGTAGCGGCTAAGTACGTCTAAGTGTAAAATACAAGTGACTTGCGTGCTTGCGTGTGATGGCAATAACAAAGAAACCAGTCGCCAGGCGCCATCAACAGGACGATGGCCGCCACTGTGCCCAAAACGTTGTAGGTGTAATATCTTCACTGAAGCTCCGTATTAAGTATTAGGTCTAGTTTGTATTTCATGAATGCATCAATGAATCATTGAAAGGCAAATGAGAAAAGAAGCTCACGGTTAATTGGACTTCTCTTATGGAGCGGCTCGTTGATGAGGTGCCATCAACGACATTCTCGCTTGTTTGCCTACGGGTTTTGTCGTTGAAACATCGCCCGAATCCTCTATTCCGAAACCAACTATTCAGTCAAACCTCCCAATTGAATGGACGATATTTTGGCTGTATTCAATGGTACTCTAGTCGTATAGAAGGGGGTCTTAATAGCAATATTTTTCCACCCGCCGTTTCGGTAGCGGCCGTCATCCAAGAGGCCATTCAAGACCTGAAAGAAATAGAGGGAGACCAAGCTGTGGTATCCGTCGCCAATATACTAGCGGATGTACTAGAATTATCATGGGCAACAGGATACAAAGATTTGACGTGGATTGCACAAAACAACAGTCCACAACATTTACGTGATTTGGCGCATCGTGTGCTCACCGAACAGGAGGCACAGGATTTTTCCAGTAAACTGAATCGCCGCAAGCAACAAGAGCCGATCCAGTACATTATCGGAAAGTGGGATTTTTAGACTTTACGCTTCGCGTTCGAGCACCCCTTTGTGTCCACGGCCAGAAACAGAAGAATTGGTGGAGCTGGTCGCACAGGAGATAACTCCATCGGTTCAGCGCATTCTCGACGTCGGCTGTGGAACTGGATGCATCGGCATTTCGTTAGCGGCCAAATTCCCGCACCTTCAAGTGTCCGCAATCGATTTGGAACCTGTCGCGGTAAAAACATCACAAGAAAATGCGCGTCAAATTCTTGGAAGCGAATGGAGCGACCAATACGATGCACAGCTCTGCAGCGCGCAAGATTTCGTTGTTGACCGTCGATTCGATATGGTGGTCAGCAACCCGCCATATATCCCTTCCGCAGACATGAACGATCTGGACAACGAGGTCAAAGATTATGAAAGCCACCAAGCTCTGTCGGGTCTTTCGGACGATGGCTTGGATGTGATCCGTGACATTATTGAGAAACTACCATATTGGTGTCATGTGTCAGCAACGTGCTGGATGGAAGTAGATCCTAGTCAACCTGCTCTACTTCGGGAACTACTAGCTTCGCATCCACATGTCGCCTTTGTAAGCTCCCACCACGACATGTTTGGCAAGGAACGCTTTGTAAAGCTGCAAATTCGTCGTGCTGAAGACTAGATAATTGAGCTGCAGGCGTGTCTTGTGCTTTCATTTACATTCATGATAAATCGTTGATCATGGTTTTTTGCTTTTAGTGGGTCCTTGTCCTCAGACCAATCCGTAGTTCTACGGAACGCCTTCGTGCGTTCATGCGTGTGTGAACAGTCTTGTGAATCCGAAATGTGCCCCGACAAGCGAGAAGTGATGGTGCATGGTGCAGTTTTCCGTTTTCCGCTCGTGATTGGTGTTGTAGTTGTAGTGTTTGTCTGGCGGTAGGCCATAGTAGAGCAAAGGGCATATATCATTGGTTGGTACTACAATGTGAGCGGCCCAAATCATTGGGATTGACTAATGTGGGGAACAAACAACAAACAACAAACAACGTGAAATGCGATGGCTTATGTCGAGTGAAACTGGCAAATCTTGGGGCAGAGGGCAGATAACAAGTGTAACAAGGAACACAAATTAGAAATAGGATGCGGGTACCGCTCATTTACCGATACGGAAATATAGAATCTGAATGCATTCCCGGCATCCGGCATAGACATTCAAGTAATAAGCCTCACGCCTCACGCCTCACGCCTCACTGCTGTTTGCCAGATTCACGTTGTCCGTTTCTGGTTTTGGCTTCACGAGTTGACGAAACAGTAGCGGAACAGTAGAGAACCCCTCTTTCAAGTTTTCACATTTCTTGAAAATGGAAAATCGTTTTGTGAAACTTCTTGTGAACAGCGAACAACGACGCGAGTGCAACTCGCACCAACGAACTGGCGAGAAAACAATATTGGAGAGAGAGTGGGAACAAAAAACAACAACGAGAAGGCGTGATATCAACCAGCATAACTAGTCGAACGTTAACGTGTTAATAATACAAAGTAGACGACGCTGGGCGCTGGTAAACAGGATGAAACTGCATAAGGTATTCCGAAGGCCGTCCATTAGTGGATTGTTGAAGAAGGGCCCGCCCGACTCAAACTCGGGGAAATCGACGACACGCCAGTTAAAGGCGAACCGAAGGCGGGCCAAGCTCAGACATCACCCGATGGAAGTGCGTCGACGTTCAACACGGAATGCAGCACTTTGCATGATTCGTCGTTGCATGTTCCTGAACAAGCAAACGTTGAAGATACATCGCATTCAAACCGAAGAAACAAGCAGCCCGCACCAAAGGATTCGAAAAGCATTCTAAGAGACTTCACGTCAGGCCGCGAAAAGACAGTGTTCAAACAACCGTTCAATCCCAACCAATCGCAATCATCTGACTCGGAGTGGCCTTATTCTACAGTCGTCAAACGAACTCGTCCGCTGGATAGTCAAGGTGAGGACGCTGCTCTCGCTGATAGCATCGACGGTCTGTTGGGAGGAAGCACTACCAGCGTAGCCAATATCAACGACGACGCAGCTCTGGCCAATAGCATCAACTTTCTGCTGGGTGGAGGCTCCACTGTGTTTCCTACAATGAAAGGCTTCATTGACGACACAGGACGCGTTGATAGGATCAACGCTTTCTGGGATACAAGCTCCGATGCTGAATCTATAGCAAGCGAAATCAAATTGAACGGTAGTCGGAGTGACCTAGCATTCGAGTCATGTCCGCTCAGTGGAGACTACTCGATTTCTGTTGATCAGTTGTCTCCTGAAAAGCCTGAATGCAGTCCAGCCGAGAACACGACGAAATTGCCGCCTCCCACTACGCATGACGAAGACGAAGAGTCCTCCTCGTTTCCCAACAGCATTTGATACGAAGAAAAACGCAGCAAAGGTTCTGACGGAACTTCTCAAGTCTCAGTATGACATTTCCAAGGCGTTTGGTGAACTGGCGCTTGGTATGGCGAAACTCGTCGATGATAAAGAACTCAAAAATGTAGAAAAGCCAAGATTCCTTCAAAGGATTAGGAAAAGAAAAGAATCCCACTGGCCGCTTGTGGAAATGAAGAAGCTTCAGCTGCTTCCACTTCTCAAGACGATGGATCATTTGTGTCCTTCCGAAGTTTGCGACGACACTACTTCTCAAGTGCCGCGGGTGGAGACGAACACGCTTCCAGCAACTCCATTGCTACCAACGACGATGGGTCCAATTTGTCTTCTGCTGAGATATCAGGAACATCTGTTCTATACAATCCCAAACTCAATCAAATGAACGTGAATCGCGTCGCTCACCTGATAGATGCATTGGTCCTCCGCCAAGAGGAAATCGCCGTTCAAATTGTATCCATTGCTGCCGATGCGATGCGGAAAGCTGAAGACAAGGAATTGGAGATACAGCGGCTGCAACATACTTTGAAACAACTGGAAAGTTACGTTTCTTCCAAACGAACGAGCGCCAAGAGAAGACTTTCCATGAATACTCTCAGCACCTTTGGAAGCAACAAGATGCAGCCGAGAATCGATGAAGAGGTCGAGAGTTTTCCGACTGCAGCGTCGATCTGCCGAAAGGAATCCCGCGAGTGATTGATATCTCGCAGACAATCGTGGATATTGAAAAGATTTGTGACTACGATGAGGACGATACGGCGAGTTACATTCCTGACAATACGTCCTCCGGTTGCTAATGTAGTGAACACTTTTTTTACACCTGGGGTCAAAAAAGAAGGTGAAGAAACACTATAAACATTTAGTTGACGATTATATACATTCAAGTGGCTCGAGTCTGGTAGTTTATCTTTATCTTCTCCTTGACTATTCGTGCAAGTCGAATCCATGTATTCTCTAGACGCAAAGTCTAAACTTAGACTACTGGTACGGTAGGAATAGAGACGAAACCTCCCGCCAAGCCAAGACGTTCTATCATAGCGGTCAAGGGTCAAGGTTAACGGGTGTCACGGGCAACGCAGGCTTTCCGAAACCACGAGTAGAAAGTATATTTCGCAGTTCACAGTCAAATGTGCCTCGCGTACACTATTGTATCAGTAATTGGTGACACAAAGTCGGCAACTTGGCGACCGGCGCCTTTTTTCTTTGTTCCGCCGTCTTGTTGATGTTGTGAGAAGTGAAACACGAAACACGGCCGTGTCCCCTTTTCGTTCCACATCATTACGTTTGTTGTATCGATAAATCCCCATCATCACATCCAATCAACTCGGAGACTCAATAACAATAGAAAAATACATACAATGAAAGTAGCTCTGGTGCATTCGCGTGATATCGTGCGCCACAATGATCGCAGATCGGATTTAAAAGGAAATCGCCAGGTGTCCAAGACGTCCGTGTCGTCCGATGGTTCATCTCCCGTTTCTCTTGTCGAGCTCGAGACGAAGGTATCAAGACGACAAATCTCGCTTCGTAGCTCAGGATTGGGTAATCCAAACAGCGCCCGGCGACTGTTCCGAACAGTATTTGAGAAAGGTTCCAAAAGAGTGTCAACGAAAATGCAGCGTGTCGCCGGGACTATTATGCGAGGAGCGAAGGCAGTAGCACAACGGACCAAGTGAACTCCATTTCGACGTACGAATCGAGTCCACCTCCCGCAAGAGATCCCAAAAGTATGGTCAAAGAATTCACTTACGGACGGGAAAAGCCAGTGTTCCAAAAGCCGTTCAATCCCAATCAATTGCCATCATCCAAATCGCTGTTACCTCCATCGGCTGTTGTCAAGAGAGCCTTTCCGCTGGATAAACATGGGGATGACGCTGCTCTCGAGGATAGCATCAACGTTCTTTTGAGTGGCAGCTCGAAGAACATAACCAATATTCACCGCGATGCAGGTTTGGCCGATAGCATCTCCTCGTTGTTGGGTGGAAGTTCCACTGCGTTGATGATGAATGACATTTTGACAATGACAGGAATCTCGCTGATCGAATTGACTCTTTATTGAGCGCTGGTTCTGAGGATCTTTCTGTCGCGAAGGAAATGAAGAAACGCGTGCGTGCCCATGACCTGTCGATTCATTCGCCTCCTCCCAATCATATTAGAAACAAATCGCTGCAATCACGAACTCTCCTGGGCAAGTGTTTGATGCAAGCCTCCGAAGCACTGGAAGATATATCCGTAATGGCGTCTCTAGCACCATACCTCCGCCTCCTCCCACCGCGCAAATCTCTTACGAACCGACCACTCCTTGTTTCTCGCCGAAATCTCCAAGGCGAACGAAGAAGGTGGCCACGCCCCGACGTAAAGCACCTTCAACGGAACAAGTCACACCGATCGAGACGGATGATTTCCGCAACATGACACAAGACGCCCTTCGAGAAATGGTCCAACAAAAGTCCACAGACTGTCCACTTGGGGAGTATAAAAAAAAGAAATCCTCCATCCCCGCCTTTATTCGCATCCGCAATGACGCGCAGAGTCGCGCTGAAGAGCAATTCCAAAAGCACAAGAACTGCTACTGCGAATTGAGAATAACGATTTATCCGAATGCCTGGCTTCTTTGCAGGAACAAGTGGCGGCACTGCAAGTCGAAGTGTTGTGCTCGTCGTCGCCCCAGTTGGCAGCAGGAACCTTGAAACGGTGTGATAGCGACGTCAGTAGCCTGGAAGCGGATGAAGACAGTTACGCTGCATACGATAGCTTCAGTGATGATGACGATGATGATGAGGAGTTGTCACGGTGATGCTTGTCCTATGGCTAGTAAATTGATAACAACTGTTTCAATACCTTTGGCAAAACAGATCTATATATGTTTGTGTATTATTTGGACCATCCTTCTTCTTACTTGGAGAGATGGATTCCATTTCTGTTTTCAGCAATGTATGACTATCAACCTCTTTTCGTGCAAACCCTTCCAAATGATTCATAATAGGACAATGACTTCCACAAGTATCCCGATTGAATTCCAACGTTTTGGCCGTCCCTAGAAAAAATCCGGTGTCTTTGTGCTGCAACCGTATAGGTTCTCCCCGAATCCAGTATTTGTCGTTGCAAATCACTTTCCAATCGTCACCTCCATCCCCACGTCCATCTCCCTGTCCAAACGCCGTAACTTCTTGTTGCTTGCTGAGCACCGACTCGACAGTATGCGAATGCAAATTGCGTTTGGTGGATTGATGCGTCAAACGGATCAAGGAATTGCACTCGATCGGCTCGGCCAATCGACACGTCGCATCTGCGGGGTACTCGCTGTTGGCCGTGGCATGATCGGCCGGTCGAATCCACCACAATGTATTGTGCGTGGACGTGTCGCTCACAAACGTGACAATCTGTTGGCCACTTCCGGCATTGAGATTTTGGTTTCGGAATTCAAGAAATAGCCCGTATCAATTTGTTGAATTTTTAGGACCGAGCCGCATGTGACGGCGTTCTCGTCCGCTGTAGAAAGAGAAATTGCATATATAAGGGGGGTTGAGCGACAGGCGAAACGATCACGAATGTATTGCGCTAAATTGTTCGAGCTCGTTTGACCTACCACTAATCACTGTAGCAAAAGCAGCAAGAAGAGCGAACAGAAAGTACATGGTGTTGAGCTTGCAAAGGCTGGAAAGTCTTTGTCGAGAAGGGCTTGTCTTATTTTGTTGGTTGTTTCTCATTGTAAAGTAAAAGGTGCTGTCGTTCTCGCACAACAAACTAAATTACACTTTCTGTGCGACACGAGCAATTTCGTCGGAATGGCTACTAGGCTACAATGCCACGTGGAAGTCTTCTTTGTCTGGCCGCTAGCCGTCGAACAAAGACATCCTCGATTCTCGATCGTTCGTTGCGTTGCTCCATTGCTCCTTTATAGTATGAATATTTTTTATTGTCTCGACAACTCGTTCATTTTCACAGATTGATTAATATCCAGACACTGCTTTCCGTCTTTCCCAACAACAAATAGTATGGCCGTGGATGAGTTTGGTCGTGAGGTTCCGGGAGGCCGTCACGATGGAGGAGACTTTACGACCATCCGCGAGGAGGACACCACCAACATCATCATCATCATCATCACCGACAGCGACCGGCTCCGCATCACAACAACAACAATATGATATCCCCGATCGGAGAAAAATCAATCCTCATCCGTCACTACAATATGCGAAAGAAGCTTTACTGTGCGAATACTTGTGGTTGGAACAAAACAAACAGCAAGAAGATAATAATAATAAAGACAACAAGACCGCATACGAAGAATACAGGCGCAGTTATTGCTTGAATTATGTCCGTGCGTTCTTCAATAAGCATTTGGATGACACGTGGTTTCGATCGCGCTATTCTCCAGTGGGACAACAACGCTTTGCTGTCTTGGAACGTAACCGCTCGGTACAAGAAGCCCAAGCGCTGTGGCAAGAAATGGTCAAGGACGAAGCTGCCTTTTGTGCTGGAGCGCGATTGGGAGGTGGAGTCAAGACAAATAATAGTAATAATGTCAATACGGCGCCTCCGGCTTCACATTTGTTTTCGTGGCAACAACCTGGAAGTGCTACCACTGCTCTGTTGGTCTCGGACATTCCCAGTCTTGTCACAGATGAGCAACTCCTCATTGCCATTCTGAATCATTGCAGTCAGCCGGATCCGAAACAACCCGACTTGGTCGTATATGCGGGTGCTTTCATTCCGACCACGGGATCACTAGTCTTACAGCGACAAGCTGTAATTGTAGGACAATCTTCCTGGTACAAGATATATGGACCAATCTGTGCAAAAACTCTCGCAAAGATCATTCGATTCCTCGCAAAGACGACGAACAAGACGATCCCATGAATCTAGAAGTCGATTGCACAGATCCCTATGGACGACTCGAGTACGACGAGGACGGTTGTGGGGTGCTCCGCCCAATGGGTCGACGGTTCCCGTCAAGAAGTCGACCGTCGCTGTTCAGCGACTGCGAACGAGTTCCACGACGACGACCGTGTTAACAGCGGCACTCAGCTCGACCACGCGTTGCGAATCGGACCAAGGTGCTGCACTCCGATTGGCACAATCACTGGACAAAAGCGGAATATCCCGGTCGATTGTGGAATGGACGCTGTATTGGGAAAATTGTTTGGTGACAACCAAAAGACAATGTCGAAGACGTGTTGGACGTTTGTATCGCGTATTTAAGAAGAATTCATTTGGTTTCCTTTTACAATGGTTGTGACCAACCGGCGAAAGCTATCGCAGATACGCTTACTGGTAGACACCCAACTCATGCGATACACTTGCGATTGCAAGATGCGGATGCTATGCTGAAACGAGCTGCCGACGAAGTGAAGGAGTCTGAAAGCGGAGGAGAAGTCGCAAAAGATTTGCTGGTACAGAGGCTGGATGATAGTATACAAAAAAGCAATGGATGAATGTGAAAGGATGGACGAACTAGCATCTGCGGCGACAGGTGACGAGCAACTGTCGCTCCAGCTGGGACTTTCACCCGAGGTGATCCAAGAGGCCAAAGACATTCAAGCTTCCGAAGACCGTGTTCGCAACCGATGGCTCCTTGACCATTCAGTGCTGGATGATGATCAACGAGCTCGTTGCTCATTTCACTTTTGCCACAAGCTATTCAAGGACACTTCCTTTTGCACAAGCATCTTCTCAAGAAACACGTGGAATATCTATCCGCCGAGCAAGCCAAAGTGCATGACGAATACATGATGAAAGCTTGGGAGGCTGCAAGTGAGCGGCCCGTTCCAGATGTCTTGGTGGATTGTGGAAGCCGTTTTGGTTTTGTAGCGGCGGCAGTGAGCGGCCAAGTCCCCGACTGTGTCGATCCAGAGCCCGGCCTTTGGAAACGCGAAGAAGAGCGCCAAGAGAAAGAGAAACAGGAACGGGAAATGATGATGCGATCAAGGAGGACGAAGTCCGTCATCAGCACAATTATGCTCCAAAAGAAGTGGAACCTGTCCGCCGTAGTCAATTTGTGGATGTGGATGACATGAAAGTTGAGAAAGTGGAAATGTCATTTGAGAATGTGGAAGTTCCAACGGCTGTCGTTCAAAAGAAGAAAAAGAAGCGCAAGCTTCTGTAATGGGAACTGTTTCTCCTTATTTAATCATTGGATCAAGGAATTACTAACGGAAAATAAGTTATATTATCTCTTCACAGCCTTAGTCTATGTGGTGTGTGTGAGACGCTGGGGTATTCCGTTTATTTCAATACCGGTAAGATGTATAACGTTAAAAGAGATAGAGGCTTGGACGCGGGCTTCTACACATTGCTCTACTGTCGTTATCCTTTTCAAAAGAAATTGGAGCGGCATCCTCTTTGGCGGGAAAAACGAGCAGCCTTATTTTTCTCATCGGTCGGCCCAAGATTGCGACGACAGAAAAAATGTCATTAATTTTTTTGTTGCGTCGCAAACCATTCGCAACATTTCCCCTTCGGGCCGCTTATTATTATTGTAATTGAATTAAGTTTGTTGTCATGGCGCTGGTGAATGTAACAAATATGGTACGTTTTCCTGTTGTAGTTTGTTTTGTGCGGACGAATCAAAATACAATGTGTCTCACGCCTGTTTTGTTCGTACGCTGCAGTCCGTTCTGGACAACCCAACCATCTTTTTCCAACCCCTTTCAATTTGAGATTACATTTGAATGTCTACAAGAGCTCGATGATGGTAAGTCTTAATAGTTCTTTTAATTGTTACACTCAAAAGAGAAAATCAAGCACGTAATTTCCCAATGCGCGCCTATGCATTGCATTTTCAAGTGACTCAACTCACGCTCTTGCGACGTCGAACAGATCTCGAATGGAAAGTACTCTACGTCGGATCCGCATACGACTCTCATCAGGATCAAGTACTCGACGAAATTCTCGTCGGCCCCGTACCGGTCGGTTTGAACAAATTTGTATTACAAGCCGACGCACCTTTGGTTGACAAGTTGCCGGCCGAAGAGATTTTGGGTGTCACGGTCGTGCTGGTGACGTGCTCGTACAGGAGCGGGAGTTTGTACGCATTGGGTATTATGTCAACAACGAATACATTCCCGAAGAACCGACCGAAGATCCGGAACAGGCCCAAAAGAGCTTTGATCCTACCAAACATTTGGGACGCGTGCAACGGCAGATCTTGGCCGACAAACCGCGTGTCACGAAATTCCCTATACCGTGGGGCGATGCGACGGTGGAGAATACGCAACCAATGATTGATCATTCTCAACAACAACTTGGCAAGGATTTACCCATGCAAGAAGGAACCCCATCGACTGCGGCCACTATGGAGATGGATGAATGAATAAATTAGTTTGTTATGCGGTAACTTATCGCCGATACCGTAAACTATGAGTAAGATACTTGAAGCTTTATTGAACTAGTTGTGCTTTCGAGGGTCTTTTAGCTTGCTAAAATCAATGCTACATGTGCTATGGCTACCAGTATAGATTTCAATCGAACCCGAACGTACAAACCGTTGACGGCCAGGCACCGCTTGGTCTCGCTTTACTTCGTTTTTTTCCTTTTTATTATTTTCAGGACGGCCGGATTTTGTCTTTCATTTCTTTCAGGACGTCCCTTGCTTCCTGTTTCATACAACTCCTTTTGTACAAATACCTAAAAATTAGCGCTACAATACAATGAATTTAGTTCCTCTCGGACCGAACAGCAAGCCGCCGAAGCGCGGATGCGTCAGCTCCATCAAGAGCAGGCACAACTCGAACAGCAGCTTCGCGTACAACAGTTCGCCGCACAATATCAAACACAATTTGCATTTCCCGCTCTTGTGGAAAGTACAAAAGCAGGTATAAGTCCCCGAACCGATCCAGAACTCATCCAGCATCGGCTCTTGGAAGCAGGTCTGTTGTTTGAAGTTCCCACATCGGTGGGAGAAACCGTCGAGGCGGTTGCAGGTTTTGTGCAACAACTGGAATCGTCGGGTTGCTTCAATGCCGTGCAAGTCAAACTGGGAGGGTCCATCTGCACTGATCCGTCCGAGAACGATTTCGCGCGCAAGCTCACGGTGACTCTGGACGAGAAGAATTGGTACAAACTCTATTTGGGCGGTGGACTGAAACGTGATGCCTTTCAGCAAACATCGACGCCATTTGGCGCCAGTAGTACGCACGACACGAGTTTTCTACCAACGGCAGAACTAGAAGCCAGTGTTGGGTTGAGAAATATTGCTGGTTATTTGGATACAACTGATTTACAATACACACTCGATACGCACCAAATGTCGACGTGGTCCTTGCAACATCAGCGACCTCTGTACAGCGCATTGCCTTCTGGGTTCGCTCTTCGCGACTGGCTTCTTCTCTTACCGTCGGGAAGCCAGTATTCACTTTTATCCAAAGCTGTGTGGGATACGGTGGATTGGGAACTCACCCGCAGTTTCCGAGAATGTCAAAGGCTCCTTTCCTGACCGCAAGTACGACTCGTCAGACGCTTCCCCGTTCGGAGCTAGTCTCGAATGGAGCTTGTTGTTTCGCGATATTATTCCACGACGACACGCATCTCTGCCGTATCATTTCGATGCTTCGCCCGAAGTTCTAGCTCACTCTGGTCCTTCCGTCAAGCATAGTGTTTCTCTGCGAATAGAAGGAAATCAATTCTTCGATCCGGATGCATCACCTTACTTTCCCACGAGCGGGTATCAGTACAGAATACAGACAGAGGTAGCTGTACCACCAGGAGATGCGGGATTTCTGAAAGTCAAGCCGACGTGGCGATTCATGTCCCGATGCCGTCCTTGCCAGGATCGCAGGACAATGGTTCTCCCATTTCGTTTCACGGCATGGGCTCTGTCGGGAATTCTCAAAACTCTTTCATTTGATGGCCTTTGTCGAAAATCTGCTTCCTTCAGTGATCGTTTCCTGTTGGGAGGGCCATCGAACTTTCGAGGATTTTCACCGGCTGGCATCGGCCCGCGTGCGACCAAAGCGTCTAGTAGCTCTCCCACAGGGGACGCCATTGGCGGTGACTTTTTCTATAAGATCACATCGATGATGAGTATGACTGTTCCAACGCCTGGGACTCGTTTGTTTGCGTTTGGGAGTGTGGGTACTTGCGCCGAGGTATTTTCACCGCATCGCTGGCAAATGGTTTCTCCCGACGTTCTGGCCAGTAGCCGTGCGTCGGTGGGCGTTGGAATTTCAACAACATTGCTAGGTCCGCGTTTGGACGTCACTTATGCATGGCATTTGTGGTACGGGCCTGTCGATCACCGTAGAAGCTTTCAGATTGGTATGGGTTTCTCCATGTTTGAATGAGCTACCGAAATATAATTGAAGAAAGATTTTCGACACGAATGTCGTTTTAATTTAGATGTAATTGAATAAAAGTTCATTCTCCGTGCGATGACCTCGCAATATAGCCAGGCGAGATGACCCCAGTGATTGGGATCGAGAAGGTCGTCGGAAGTGGCTGGGTAAACGCGATTGAGAAAAGATTTTGTCATCGGGCATAGCTCTGAATTAGCATCAATGGTAAAGGACAATATGCGGCTCGGTTTAGACCATTGTCGATCGATACGCTGTCTTGTACAGACACTGCAATAATTGTAACTGTTTCCATTTTGACCTCTTTTTTGCAGCTTGTACAATACTGGTATTCATGTTTCAGCGATGAGACGCTGACACTGTCTTTGACCATCTCCACCAGCACCTTCGCGACCGAAAGTGCTGCAGAAAGTTTCCTGTGGGATAACAACAAAAGGAATTGCAAATCGAGTGCCAATCCAAAGGAGATAAGTCACTCCATTGTCGCAAGCGGGGCTTCCGAAAAGCATGTTGCGCCACCATTGACTGAGGGAAGCATTTACTGGGTCCAACTTCTCTTCTCTGCTTTTTGTAGCCTCTTCGAATACGCAAAGTAAGCGGGCGTCGTATGAGACCTCTCATACGCTCGAGGGTCTTCCGCTTTTCTTCTTGCCAACAGGCAGCATACGCCAGTTCGTAGAACTTCTTCAGTTCAATCATTGCTTCAGACAAGACGGCTACTGAAGCAGTTCGTGAGAAGTCATTAAGCACATGGTCCTCCAGCTGTTCATACGCTTTCCAGAAAAGGTAGCTAAGTTTTGCAGTTTTTTTAACCCAAAACTTTCGCTTTCTTGTAAGCAGACTCAAATTTGTCTGACAAGCCTTGCTTAGGGGTAAGTTTTGCAATGAAACCCCACTTGTTGACCCAAGGTAATCATCTGCGCCTGCTCGCCCCGACGAAAACCTTCAAAGCTCCTAGAAACTTATCGAAGTTAGTAGCCTCAAGGCGCTCTTTGTACTGTCCCACCCCGCTGATTGCTTCGTAGACAGCTAGGTATCGCTTATCCAGACTTAGTCCTTCCACTTGAACCGACCAACTTCTTCACGGCCGATCTTTTCGATGCGCTCCTTGTCGAACTTTTTGAACTGGTCGAGGGTCATCAATGAGGCGGTTCGGTAGTAGGCGTGCATCGCAGACGTTGGAATGAGAACTGGGGTTAATAGTCGGCCTTGCCGCTGTTCATGTTGAACGAACTCCCCGAATGGACACACTTAAACTGGTTCTTCGCCTCCTTGCGAGCTTCATCGATTAGGAGTGACTGCTCTTCATCATCTGGGTCGTCGACTTTGTTGAGAAGGATGATCAAGGAGACACGTCTCTTCTCGTCTCGGTTTTTCTTCACAAACTGAAGAAGCTTCAATTGTTCTTCTGTGTTCACGCCTTGCTTTCCGTCCATCACCAGAACTACAATATCAAAGGAATACCACATTTTCTCGACAAAGTCCCGATACTTACTACCAGCACCGGCTTCGTTGATGCCGGGGATATCGACAACAACAAGATTTGTGTCCTCGCGCATGTTACACAGCGGTTCATCCAGCTCAATATCAAAGTATTTCTCGTGGATATCCGCTGGAGTTCCGAAAGGCCTTGTTGTCGGCCGTAATCTCCTTGAGAATCATTCCCGCAGGCTTCGCATCGTACGAAACAGCCTCGACCCACGTTTTATCTTTTTGTCCACTTGTGTTCTTCGCCTTTTTGTCTGCTGTGCGCTGTTTAGGCATGATGCGAAAGTAGTTGATTCCCGCAGTTGTTCGTTTCATGGACACTTCTCCAAACTTGTCACGAAACAGAGCATTCAAGACAGTCGTCTTACCGACGGAGACATGCCCAATCAGGGCCACCTTGATATCAGTCTTTGCAGGCACCAGCATGTTTCTTCTTCAAATTTTGTTGAAAACGAGAATAATGACATGGTGGCCAGATTTTCAGTGAAAAGAGCAATGATTGCAGTAAATAGAACGGGAAATTGCAAATAGGACTCATAATGTAAATGCGTCACGCGGAGAGCAAACACTTATGCTTGCGACATCGCTCAAGAGACTCAAAGTCACGTCGTGACAGGTCACCATGAATTCTCCGATTACAATTATGCTCTCAATTCATCGTAGTTTGCGACGGAATTGCAATAGAGCTAAAAAGTGCGCGTCCTGGTTGTGAATTGATTGGATTTATAAAGATTTTTACAGGCGATTGACTGTATGGATTGTTTCGTGGTCGACACTGTCGACAAAATTTCGTCTCAGCTAGGAGCCCGACAGTCTTCGACGGACAAAGCCCGCCAAGATATCGTGGGCGAATGGAATATACGAAGTGTATACCACGTGATGGAAATGTACTGGCAGAGCATGAGGAAGAGTAAATAGAATCCTTCTGGGCCAGGAAGCCGCAGGAACGCCACAAACAATGTCAAGAACAAAGAACCGAGATACAATCCAGTTGCCACACGTCGTTTCTCTTGCCACATGTTTCTCCACTGCGCCTTTGGACCAGTGAGGAAGAACGATCCCCAGGGCGATGATATTTCCAATGGTCGCATTCAAAACAAAAGGAATAGGATCATGATTGATCACTAAATCCTTGATACGCCAAAAGCTTCCAAGCGAAAGCATATATCCACATAGCATGCAAGTGGCGCAACCCAGTAATCGTTCTCTCCAAGACATTTCGGGAAAACAGCTGCATTCTTCTCCAGGCTCGTTGACGGGTTCGTCAATCGATTCAACGTCAAGCCGGTCGCTTCGGAATCGAGTAGGGAGAAGACTTTGGTAATCAAAACTACTTTCAATGTTGCTGCTGCTCATTTTGCTTGTTACAAACCAGTGCTTGCATACATAAATAAATAATACTATTCGCAGCCATGTATTTTTCTTGCTCAGCTTTGCTCCGTTGCTGCGTTTGGTTTGTTTTGGCTTCATCGTCGAACGAACATCGAACATTCGTTGAATTCTGGCTTCGAACGTCAGTATGACATCACGCGTGACTGGACCAGCCTGGAACAAGACGGTGAGAACGAACTCACCCTTAAACTCTAATCGGCTTATGATGCTTGCCACATCATTGAAAGGCTCGCTACACTTTGCCTGAAACTGGTCACTGTTCGAATAATTGTTGGTCGTAGTTCCTAAATAATCGGTACCGCATGGTATCGGACATCGGACGCTCGCAGCTCGGTAGATCGTAAAGTCTCTTGGGTTTGGGCCTTGTGCCTTGTGCCTTGTGCTGTGCGTGAACTTGACGTAAACGCCAACCGCGAACAGAGAACAGACGCAAGCAACGACCCGGACCCGGAGCGGAGCCCGGTAGGAAAAATGACATGCTGTGGTTCTTCGTTCTTCGTTCGTTGATGTTCTTCGTTTCAGAAAATGATTTTCCTCCGTACTGTACGTAGTAGTAGTAGTACGGGCTACCGGCTAAACACTGGTCATTTATCTTGGTCATTGATATGTTTTGGGCCTTGGTCTTTGATCGTAGAAAAATGATTGAGTACATTCTTCACCATACAGAGCTACTCGGTGAACCGGCAAGGGCCAAACCAGCCGATCCGATTTTTATTAGCGAGTGGAGCAATCGAAAACGAATGAATGAATGAATGAGAAGGCAGAAACGTTCATAAAAAAAAATATAACAACTGAAACGTTCTATTCTCATTTGAACAAAACAAAACATGTCTATCAACTCGCAACAAAACAACAGAATAAAGGCTGAAGACGCGCTGCCAGGCCTTTGCTCGGTGATTACAGAGAATGAAACGCGGCCATCATGGCGAGCGCCGGCTGTCCTCCTGGGCTTACTGGTTGGAATCGCCGTGCAACTAGCCACCGTTGGAATTACCACCTTGATCATCGCTACGCTCGGATCGGATATCTTACAACACGGCAAGATCAGTGCTGTTGGACTGCCCATCATGTACAACGCAGTGACTCTCCTTTTCATTTGGGCGACCTCGCCATCCTTCGGACTGTTCTGAGATCAGCCAACCATCTTGGTCGCCAATCCAGCGAGCAAAAAAGTAACAGAAGAAGACTCGCATTTCAAAGACACCCTCATGCAATTCGAGGGACATTTTGTCTTGGGGTCAGTATTTGGAGCAGGCATGCTCTGGCTCCTTGTCGATCTTCTCATGGGCACAACCTCCAAAATGTTTTTTGCCCTGCTACCTCTGAACGTAATCCTATTTGTGTACATGCTATTGGGATTTGTTGCAGATCTCACCAAGGATGAACCGGAAGAAGAAGAGGAAGACATATGCACTATTCGGTCGACTGGCGGTTCACGTTATCGGAACGGGCCATACGATGTTTAAAGTTGCATAAAAAGAAGAACATTCCAAAACAGTTTTCATAATGCGGGATGGTAGAGAGCTATCACATCATGACAATCTCTGCTGATCAAAATCATAAAGGCGTACAAACGTTAACATTCATAAATGATTTCAGTTCACTTGTATCAACTACCTACAGCATCGCACCATTTCATGCTGCTTTCTACTTTCGATGGCTTATTCTTTCGACACGAAATGGAATGGAAGTCTAAGATCAGAACCCACGTGGACGTGTTTGGATTGTAGGGAACAGGGTGTCCATTCCAGGGAAGGATTCGTGATGGCTTTTATCTTGCCTTTACATTACAACAACGTTAGCCGAACTATCAACAACTGGCGGAGGCAGAAGGTCCGTAAGAGAATGAAAAGATAATGTGAATTCACATGGTTCTTATGAATTCTGAATCAGATGGTTATTCTTGTTTTGAATACTTTCAGGGCGTCTCCCTAGCCTTGAGGTACGTGCGACGTGCGGTTTTCAGTTTCAGTCTCATTTGTCTCAGTCACGACGCGAACTTCGAAAACAGAAACAGCACACTTCGTGAGATGAAAAGCACAACAAAATCAATAAAGGAACGCAGCAAAAGCAAGATTATCAAAGCGGTACGAGTGCAAAGGAAATCAGCAGCATCTTCTGCTTCGTCTGCTGTCAGTGGACTGATGAACAGAAACCGTGAACCAATGCGGTCTCGGAAGCGCAACTCAGCTGTCTCTGCTTTTCTATTTCGAGCTGGTGTCACGATTTTTG